>CM051708.1:17576719-18079219 GCA_028022725.1 Lycodopsis pacificus
CATCAATCCCTCCATCCTCCCACTCGCTCTCTGTAGGCCGATCACCCAAACACAACCAGGCAGAATGCATGAGACAGAACTGCTGTGGAGGCAAAGCAATGTGGCCACAAATAGAATTCAATTCATTTGCATTGCATGGCTCTGGCTCCTTTATTGGCGGAGATAGAGGGCAATTGGAGTTTGTTACGTTATATTAAATGAAACAAGGAGCTGAAAAACAAACACATCTAACCAGCAGCTCCTGGGAGATCTGCATGTGAAGTCCAACAGGCTCTGGAGGAAACCTCAAAGAACACGTGTTAAAATAACACCATCACCATTAAAAACATCAGATTAAATGAAGAAGCACGGCTACACTGAGACTCTACCAAATATCTCACACTGCTGGACATCAGCCTGATCAACCATGAGTTGAGTTGAGTTGAGTGGGAGGAAGAAGAGCTCTCTCTGGTCCCTGCCGTTCCTCTAGCAGCTAATGGTGCTAACAATGCAAGTAATGCCAGCACAGAGAAGCTTGGAGAGCAACTTCATTCTCTGTTCAAGTACATTACTTTACTATAGCTTTAAATCGCAAATATCTGCTGCTATATCAATGCTCTGAATATTATATACAGATCCTTTCCTTTAATATTATTGCTAATTCAATATTTGTGTTGTCTTTTCTCTGGAGAGTGATAGCCTAACGCTGATGCTCTTTGGACAAAACAAATGCAGCTAAAAAATGTAAAAGATGACATTAGATTATGGATATCATGGATAAGGGCAATACAATGATGCATAATACGCACTCTGCTGCGATTCATGGGAGTTGTAGTTTTTTTCAAACAGGTACATTTGACTTGAAATCGCTACTGGGTCCATTTCAAATAGCGGATGCTGCAACTGTCATCATCAAAGAATATGGATAGAAAACCCTGAGAACACATTTCACTTCCTCAGAAAGACAGTAAGCTTTTTTTAAAACCAATGAGCGATGGCAATAGGTTCCGAGCTAATGAGTGGAAGCTAGTGGAACAGCAGCTAGCCTCGACTTGACGTCAGGACATTGCCTCTCTATGGATTTACACTATTAGCTTCCTTACTAATTTCATTGTGCCTGCTTGTCTTCTGAAAATTGCTTACGTGCAATAACTCTAATCTGACAAAAGGACTGAGTAAGACAAGTCAGACAAAGAGACAGAAACACAGTCAGACAGGAAGAAGTCTTCCGTCCATACGCCGCAGTCTGCTGTCCTGTCAGCTCCTCTCATGACTATTAGCGGATGAAGTCACGGCCCTCTGCTAATTGTCAGTGACAGAGTGAGGGAGGGTAATGGGAGCAGAGGGGGGGGGGGGGGGGGGCAAGAGAGAGAGAGACAGACTTAAAGACAGACAGACCTCACGGGAAAACACCTGCTGCTCTACGGCTCTTCAGTTACTCACACTTCTCTCTTAATGAGCACCAATTTCGTTTTCCTTCTTCTAATTAAGGATGTGAGATGAGAGCCTCCGTCACTGGACTCTTGCTTATGAGACAGAGAGGCTTTTAATGAGCAAAATGTGGGAAACGCTCTGATAAGCACATTGCCTATGAGCCAAAGTATGTGCCAGAGGCTATGAGATTGCAATGTAACTAAGCATGTACGTACAAAACAAAGAAGCATTTTGTGACTGCAAGTGGGATCGGTTGCCAATTAAATATTTAACAGAATATAAGGGGATGATCATGAAGACTTGGGTATGGCGTTGAAATAACAAATTGCATTTATTCTCGTTTCTGTGTACTTTTTGTAGTATTTTTCAAAATAATACTGCTGTCTGTGACAATAATCTCTGTTGCAGTTGTGACTGCAGCTTTGCATTTAGCTCAAAACGTAGAGGAACAGAGGGGTAGAGTGGACTTCAGAGGAACAGAGGGGTAGAGTGGACCTCAGAGGAACAGAGGGGTAGAGTGGACTTCAGAGGAACAGAGGGGTAGAGTGGACTTCAGAGGGACAGAGGGGTAGAGTGGACCTCAGAGGAACAGAGGGGTAGAGTGGACCTCAGAGGAACAGAGGGGTAGAGTGGACCTCAGAGGAACAGAGGGGTAGAGTGGACCTCAGAGGGACAGAGGGGTAGAGTGGACTTCAGAGGAACAGAGGGGTAGAGTGGACTTCAGAGGAACAGAGGGGTAGAGTGGACTTCAGAGGAACAGAGGGGTAGAGTGGACCTCAGAGGGACAGAGGGGTAGAGTGGACTTCAGAGGAACAGAGGGGTAGAGTGGACCTCAGAGGAACAGAGGGGTAGAGTGGACCTCAGAGGAACAGAGGGGTAGAGTGGACCTCAGAGGAACAGAGGGGTAGAGTGGACTTCAGAGGGACAGAGGGGTAGAGTGGACCTCAGAGGAACAGAGGGGTAGAGTGGACTTCAGAGGAACAGAGGGGTAGAGTGGACTTCAGAGGAACAGAGGGGTAGAGTGGACCTCAGAGGAACAGAGGGGTAGAGTGGACTTCAGAGGAACAGAGGGGTAGAGTGGACTTCAGAGGGACAGAGGGGTAGAGTGGACTTCAGAGGAACAGAGGGGTAGAGTGGACCTCAGAGGGGTAGAGTGGACCTCAGAGGAACAGAGGGGTAGAGTGGACCTCAGAGGAACTAGGATTTTAGTCCACTTAAAACATTATTAACATGGTTCTTTATGAATATAGATTCCAGTCACCTGCATGTCTTGAACTGGGGGAGGGGACTGTGTTCCAGTCTAGTGAGGTAGATTATTTACTTTTACATTTATTTATTTATTTTTTTTACAAAATATGCAAAGTGTCAAGTTTCCTTGAGTATATTGTTGTGTTCTTGTTTCTTTTAGTTTACAAACATACTAGTGGAGCCAAACCACTGTTTTCCCAGACTTACTACATTTGAGTGTGTCTTTTAACTAATCAGCTGAATGGACATGCAAGCCATCCTGCGTGTGCATTTCATAGTGTGCTTTGAGTCACCTGAGCTTGCTGTGAGTAGGTCAATTTTGATTTATTTGGTTCATGTGCAGTGGTGGTTTATTCATAATTTGCTTTCATATTTTGTGACAATTTTCTCTTTTTCGCATAACTCTACCCTGACCTCCCTGACGGTTCACTCTAGCCCCCCATCGTTTACTCCATCGCCTGCATGCAGGCCTTCTATTACAACTCACTGTGGAGACGAGTCTTTTATTCCACGCACTGTCAATCAAATCTATATTTTCGGAATAGTAGTCTCTGGCTCCAGTTTATTCTGGGTCTTGCGAGTATCACCGGGTCACATGAATAAACCATCTATAGAAATGAAATCTGATTTGAATTGCATTTAGAGAGGTGGAGTTGATGTCAATACAGCTCCCGGTGACTGCCTGATGAGGCCCATCACCAGTCCATGGCGATCCATAAGTAATGCTAAATCAACAGTGACACCTTCAGCAGCCACCCTGGTCTGTTTTAGCACAGCCCATCCCTGCCAATATTAAACTTTAATCGTCCTCTGTATTCATTATTTAACAACCCTGTTCTTACAGGGGCCAAGCAGTTTCGCCAAAATACAGGATGAGTGGCTGGATGGATACATGTGATGGTACCTTGAGTCTCCAGAGCTGCTTGCTTCTCCTCTGTTGCTAGAATTATCTGGAGTTTCCTTTTATCATTTCTATATTCACACTGAAATTTGAATTGAATTAGTCATTTAAATCCTATTTCGAAGATGCGATTGATATTATTTGCAAAAATACTTAAGTTTTTGCTCATATGGTCCCTGACAATCTGCAACTGTGGCACTCTGAAATAGGCGTGGATGCTTGTGTACAAGAGGGCTGGTGCCAATGCCGTGTCCACAGAGAGCAGCCCAGTGGCCAAACCAAAACAGGAACGCTGTGGTTGAGCACTGGGTGGTTTGGAGCTCTGCTACTCGTCTCTGTGGCTTCAAACGTCCGTGTTTTGTCCTCTTCTCACCTTCCCGTCTCTTCCTCTTTTGTGCAACTTCATGTTTTTGTGAGAACAGAACATTGTGAGGATGCTTTGGGTGATACATTTGGAGGGAAACAACACCCAGAGCCACACCCATCATGGCGTGGCCACACTGCTTTCACCAAACCTCGGTCTCGAACAAAACACTGGCACTCTAGGGCTTCTTGGTTTTCGTGCGTGTGTGTGTGTGTGTGTGTGTGTGTGTGTGTGTGTGTGTGTGTGTGTGTGTCCACCGTGTGCCCTCTTTCTGTTTAATTTCAGCTTGTGTGACCCCATCTCTGTTTCTCATTTTGGCTCTATTTTGCGTGTGTGTTTGCGTGTCTATCTTTGCATTTGCTGATTCATTTTAACAGCTTGTTAGCTTGTGTGCACATGTGCATGTATGTTGTGAGGGCACACACACACACACACACACACTCCTCCAACCCCTCTGTGTCTCTCTCCCTCTTTGCTCTGTAATAAGAGCAGCTGTGGTTGCCGTGAGGCCAAGTCTGATTCAATTGCAGTGCAGGACTTAAGGCTATTATCTCTCGCGCACTGGAGGAGGAGGGACGCCCGGCTGCTGTCGCACAGCTGCAAACAGCACTGACAGGTCTGATTGAGAGCAGGGCATTTACATCAGATGCAGAAACAACCCTTGAAAGCAGAATTTCTTGCACGAAACTTCCCCCGTCTGGAGGAAATATAATTTAGTAAATTAGCCGTAAGGCTAGCTAGCCTCAACTAGCTGCAGTACACTGCGCTGTGGTTTGTTTTTTTTATCAATGGCTTCTATGGCATTTTGATTAAAAAAAAATAATACTTTTTATTGCAGTATGAACTAAATTAATGTACAGACCTAATGAAAGATACAAGTGGCAAGAAAACAGTTCGGGCAACCAATACATCCCAACATTCAAGCTAATGCTAACACAACAAAGGTTGTGGATGTAATGCTAACTTTGCTTTCAGTTGGCTATCATCCCTGTTTCTATCTTTAAGGATTAGGCCTAGCAACCATGATAGTAACTTCATTCATACAGCACCTTTAAAAACAGAGTTTATAAAGTCCTTTGACAGACAACATGAAGCAAAAGCAAGGCAACTCAACAAAAAGCCCAACAAAAGTAACACAAACTAAAAGTAAACTGATAAAACGGTGCAATCGATGAAACATTAAAACCAATCGATTCAATGAGAACAAACTAAAAAAACATAAGAAACAAATTTATGAAATAAGATAGTAATGAAATAAAAGCACCAAAAAGACATCACATGAAAACCAGTCAGTAAAAACGAGTTTGAAGAAGTGATTTAACAGAGATTGCTGATTTTAAATCTCCCACTAGAGTCAATGTTTGCAAACACAACCCGTTAATGTTACCTGAGACCGACCTAAACAGTAAAAGTAGGCCGACACTACGCAGCACAAATGGTGACAGCTAGGGCCTTGGAGCCTTGGATCTTTTCCCTTGCTGCCACACGCCTACACACTTTCTTGTGTCAATTAAAGGCCACTGGAGCTCAAGGCGACACGACATTGTCCGTTAGAGAAAATAACCAGTATTTGTTTTCTCCCTTTGGTTCTTCAGAGTAGTGCCACAGTAATGCCTGGAGGAGGTAATTACGACCTACTGTACGAGCGGGGAATTTCCCACGTCAGGGACAGAAATGGCGACGGGAAGTAATTAAGAGTGAAAGAAAAGAGAGTAGAGACTGACGTATGTGGAATTAGAAAAGGGATTGTGGCGAGAGAGGTGGGTGGAGAAGGGAAGAAGGAGATAGAAACAGAGAGTCGGTAGAGCAGGAAGAAAACGAGAGAAAGGATGGGGGAAATGAGGTATTAAGGGAAGGAGGTGGAGACGAGCTGAAGACCTCTACAGCTTAATTAGGTGCAGAAGGAGGAGACACCTGCCAGATGAACACCCCCCCCCCCTCTCCCTCCCCTTGTCTTTCGCTCCCCTTTACAAACATGCAGATCTTTCTGAAAAAATCTGAAAATAACAACACTTAAAAAACAGGCATCTGTTAGCCGGTGAGGTCCATGCTCTGCCCGATGGGAGTCCCACCCCCCCCCCCCCCAAAAAAACCTCCTCCTCCTCCATCAGCAACCCCAAGCGGATGTACCGCTATGAATAATGTAACAGGGAGGGGTGGAGGCCACTGGGCGTGTGCGCAGAAAAAATAAAAAGGGGTGAAGCTCCCCCCCCTCCTCCCGCCTCTCCTTCACCACCGGCTTCTCTTTCCATTCTCCTCCCCTCCCCTTGCTCACCCAACCCCCTATAGCTGCCGGACGCACTGCAGAAGGTCAGAGGGAGAGGAGGAGGAGGACCGAAAGGCAAAAAGGCACAGAGAGGCAGAGGGAGCGACAGGGTCGGGGTGCTTGGATGTACACGAACATGCCGAGAGGAGAGCGCGTGGACCAGCGATGACAGCCATGCTGAGCCCAAAGATCAGACAGACCAGGAGAGGTAGGACTCTTGTTTCTTTGCCTTTCGCATCCACAGCACCTGCGTTTGCTGCTTATTCGTCCGTAAACTCTGCAGTGACACTGCATCTGATCAGAGGATGTGTTCGTGATGCTTCACCTGCACTTTTACAATTACATTGTGATTTAATAAAAGTGCTTTCTTCTTTCTCTTAGCATTCTGAATTTACACAAGAACATGTGTGCAGAAACACTCCCCCCCCCCCCCCCCCCCCCACCACATGCTCCATCTATTCTTCACATATTTCTGAATGAAGCTGCAGGTCTGCCCACGCAGGAAGGCACCAGTGTGCATTAGCATTCTACTACAGCTGGCCGATGCCTGCCAGCGTGACTTCTATCAAGAGGAGCGTGCAGCATCTCTAGTTTCATCACTATAACGCTCAGCACTATCAGGCTGCTGTCAGCTGCTGCTGTGTGTGTGTGTGCGCTCACACTCGTGTATGCACAGTGTGTGTGTGTGTGTGTGTATCTGCATTGGATGGATGTATTAATAAGTCCATGCGTACGAGTGTGTGTGTGTGTGTGTGTGTGTGTGTGTGTGTGTGTGTGTGTGTGTGTGTGTGTGTGTGTGTGTGTGTGTGTGTGTGTGTGTGTGTGTGTGTGTGTGTCCTTCCTCGGCACTAATCTCCATGACCGCAATTATACAGCTGGATCTGATTAGGATGAAATGAATAGTTCCCAAGAATGGGAGAGCGATGTGTAAATCCTGCTCGCTGGAGCGCCATGAAATTGGCAGCAAAGTGGATTAAATCAGTATTTGCATGTATCAACTGGCTCGACGAGTAAGTGTGATCCACTGTGTACATCTTTTAAATGAGCTCGTAATTGATTGTCACGTGACAATATATAAATGACAAACATCAGTTGCATTTGGTACATTTGTTGTGGTTCATGAGGTGAGTTAAGTGTTTCGTATGCATTTACAGAGGACCATAATATACGTGAAAAATGCTAAAAATCCGAAACGTAATTGTTGCTACGTTTAAGGTTTTGGAAACACAGCTCGTCCTCGCATGCATTTCTGTCAAAACGGTGAAAATGGAAGCGATTGAAGCGTCTCTCTGAACCGGCGTGAGACGCATCCCCCAGCATGCATTCTGCAAACTGGTGCTTCGCTGCTGCCGGCATCGCATTTGTTGCATGAAGCCCATGCGTCGACGGGTATGTGGCAGATGTGGGAGAGTAGTAGATGCTCGGCTGAGGTTAAAGCAGGTCAAGAAAGAGACACAACGCTAACCGGATGACTCAACGCCGTCTGACACTCAGAGGACATGAACGATGAATCAATAATATAAATGTCATTGAATTTGTTTTTGTTTTGTTGATCAAGCATGGCTGGGACATTTATGATCCTGGAACATATAGTTTTCATAAGCTGGTGTTTGGCTTCGGAAGGCCAGTTAACTCTCTCTCGCCTCTTTTTTCACTGAGTTCGACATTTTGCGAGATGTTGGCGAGAGTCGGATGAGAAGATTGACGCTGTCGTGTCTGCGCTCTACACGCGAAGCCTGAGCCAGGAGACAGTTAGCTTAGCTTAGCATAAAGACTGGAAGCTGGTGGCACCTCTTAAGCTCCCTAATCACCACTTTGTATCTTGTTTGTTTATTCCGTACAGAAATGTAACTGTTGAAAGGAGAGTGGAATCAATGTTCTCATCCAACCAAGAAAGCAAATAAGTGTGTTTCCCAAAATGTGGAACTACTGCTTGAACATCATTTCCCAACTGATTATATGGATTTTGCCCCCGAGGGGTAATTTAATTATGATGAGATTATGTCGTCCTTTCAGAGCAACTCATAATTGGAAATGCTTGCGGAAGTAAAACCCCAGTTGGCCACTGATCTAGGACGCCAGTAGAAGCAGTTCTGTAACTAGGAATGAATTCATCATCAATATCTGCTCCAAGGAAAGATCTGACATCTATGCATCAGTTACATGCAACAGACAACATATTAATATGGTTTTGGTTGCACTTTTCTTTGGCCGACACCATGAATAGCAGCTTTAATTGCCCACATATCAGCTGCTTCGTACTCTTGCCGTGTCTTATTTGATCTGCGTTTCCATGGTTTTATGATCAAAGTCGTGCACGTGTAGCAACACGCTGACATCCTGCCTTTCCATGGCATACGAATGAGCGCCCTCACCACCAGATACTGCGAGCAAGAAGAGCGTGCCGCATGGATTAAACATCCACACACCGACACACTCGGGTAATGAGCATGTGGAGATGATAACGTGCACAGAAATGCACAGATATGCGCACACGCACGGATCAGTTCCGCTCCACTGCAGTCTTCACATACTATATATATTATTGGCCACACCTCCAGCTCGTCAAGGAGGGCTGACACACACACACACACACACACACTGGTTAGCACATTAATCAACAGTGATAGGCTAACTGGAAGCCATGCACTGATGCACCTGTAACTCTATTTTCCATTTTCACAGAGCCATAAATCACCACACAACAACCAGATTAATGAAATTCAATTCCTCCAACATGCCTGCGTGCATTGTTGTGTGTGTGTGTGTGTGATTTAGCCATCAGCGTAGTATTGTAGCTCGTGTGGAGTATCTGCCCCGCCTTGCTAATGGATGGGCTCTTCTGCGATGTGCATGAGAGCCATACATCCATTTCCTGCTGATGATAAATGTACAACTCCAAACTGCATTAAGTGACATCAACGGGGGCGAGTGTGTGTGTGTGTGTGTGTGTGTGTGTGTGTGTGTGTGTGTGTGTGTGTGTGTGTGTGTGTGTGTGTGTGAGTGATAGAGAGAGAGAAATGGCATCATAAAGTCCCTTCTGGTTTTAAACATTGGTCTGCAGACAACCATTTGTTCACATGGTAACATAACTTGCATGCATGGACAGAGAGCTTGAGGAGTCTTAATTGCAACATTTGCGTTTCTCATTTGATTGGTCACTTCCTGTGACCGCATATTGCATTTGGGCAAATTGACAGAATCTACAGAACCTCAGGTAGCGAGGATTTCTAGAAGCTTTGCTTAATGCGAACTTAGGGTCAGTCACCCAAATTACAGAGCAGGCACGGTTTGTAGAATCGAGCCATGCTAACTGTTTAGGCTGTATTCGCCCAGGTGATGATGCTGTAGTGGCTGCTGGTGCACAAATGTAGTTGGCGAGCTAACCGCTAACACAACACGCAAGCTGGAAACATGCCAAAGCTAGTCAGTCACAACTAAAGTGTAAATAAAAGTCTTTGTGTCTGTATAAAATGGCATTGTATGGTATGTCATTAAAAAGTAAATTAAGTCATTCAAAGGGCCTATTCGGAACACAGACTCCTGTCTCTTAACTGTTTAATAAAACATGCTCCGTTTGTGGAGTTGGCGGCAACTGAGATGAAATCAACAAAGCTAATAAGCTACGATAGCTTCTTCCATTCTGGACTCTGCAGCTCTCTGTTCAAACATCAGCCCTGCCAATGACCTTCTAATAGTCAGCAGTGCATGTCGAAGTTAAACCAAAGTTGAACTAAAAAAAATGACAAAAAACAAATCACTCAGACTTATTTGGTGAGCGAATCCACTCATTTCAGAAAATCCCATTTTAGATGTTGAGGTGACCGGGCCTTAAATCTGTCCGGGTTCTTGAAGTCAAAGTGACTACTCAGCAGCACCCCCCACCAATCACACGTTCATTACATCATGTTGATATCATGACTCAATGAGTCGCCAATCCATCTGATCTGTTGTTGAATACTTCAGCTCCATGCCCGTCACTATTCTTCCATGACCAATTGACATTAACCGTCATTGGGGTACGTCATGACATCTGCACTCAGACTCAGGCATGATGTGGACCACCTATTATTGGACTCAGACCATACTGTAAACAAATGCGCTCTCTGTTTCGGTGAGTGGCAGTGATTATGCATGAAGCGGGCTTTTGCAGTGAAACAGCCTCTTTGCAGCCTTGTAGTTGATAGTAGAAGAGACCACAGAGCAGCTCCACCCAAGCCGAGGAACGTCTGAATCACTCCGAGCTAAAGGTCCAAATTGGCGCTGTGGGTACACACACACACACACACACACACACGCACTCAAAAATCAGTTGTTGTGAGTCGAGCATGACTCATCGGCCAGTGTATGTTCCATTCGCTCTGTGATTCGGGACAGCTGAAATGTTAAACAGTGGTGCTCTTTTATGCGCACACTGGCAGAGTGAGGATGGATTGGAAGACATGACGCGATGTGATGAGGAAAGAAAGAGGGGTCAAAGAGGGGATGGGGAAGGTGAGTGACACTTTTAGCTGGCGGTATAATAGAAAGAGGGTTTGAAGGTTCAGTGAGACGCTAGCCAATCATCTGGGCCTGGTTGGTGTCCTCTCTCCGGGGGGAGAGGGAGAGGGTGGCAGTGGGAGTAAGCTCTTGATGGCGATCGCACAAGTACAACCTTTAAATTCTAAATTCATAAAAGAGATAACCAAAGATGCACAAGCTGGGGAGCTATCGGAAAACCCCAAATTGTATCGTGACCGTTCTTTGAAACCAGGCATTAGCAAAGGCATGAGACAGCATATTACAGTGTCCATGTACGGTATGTATGCTTGTAATAATCTTGATTAGTTCATATACGGTCAGTTTAGCTTGATTGCAGGTAAGAGAGCTGCGTTTGTAAGAGATAAGCAACAACAACACGAGCTTGTTGTTGCTTGTAAATGTAACCTGCAGAGCTCTGATGCTGTTTCTAATTCAAACGTTCAGTGCTTAAGGCTTACAGGCAGAAATAACCCCTTGTAACACATTACCCCATTTGCGAAAAGCAATTAAGACGACTTTACAATGCATGAATTAACACCATTTGCAAAATGAATGGAAGAAAATAGTATTTTACAAATAGCTAATGGAAATGTGCCTCTAATTCAAGAACTGATTCATTCTGCAGAAAGTGCTCAGATGCGGTGCCAGAGATGAGAACACGGATCCTGTTTTGTGCCCTTTGTGCTCTCAGTAATAACAGAGCTTTGCTTCAACAGGACCAGCGGTGCTGAACGTAAGGAGGGAGAGAAGAATTAGAGCGAGTCAGAGGAAGACAAATGCAGGGAGAAAAAGCAGTGAAAGCACTGGAATTAACACAAGATGGATAAATGAGGAAAGCCAAGAGGAGACAGGCTGAGTGGAGAAAGAGAGCGAAAGAGGGGAGCAAAATAAAAGGAAGGAATGTCTCTTTATGACGAGGGTCCCCTAATTAGGGGACCCTAGACACCTGGTCATTTGTGTCATATTTGGACCAGTGAACACATATTAATTAATAATGATGTCGCATACCACGTGAAACGTCAGAAACCTGGGATAAAATCGTTTAAAAGGCATTTGAACATACTCCAAACACAACGCAGTACTCAAACTTAGCATAACTACAACACCATATTCATATTTCGCCAGGAGTGTCGCACACTCGGGACATTTCCGGACTTAGCAATCATAGCTTGATGCTAACAAACAAACCGAGATAGCAGAAAGAACGCCACGAACACAACGGTTACGGTCATAACCGTAACATTTCTCTCCGTCATACTATCGCTGAGATATGAGCCAACAGACACCAGCAACACAAATCACATTATCGCTTTATGATCATAAATATGACTCACTGTTGACGTTTTCAAGAAGAAAAATTGAATATCCCCGCATTTTCTTTCCGGAAAAGGTTCAATGGACTTCCTGTCTAGCAACAGAGACACACCTTTCCTTCGGAGGGGGTCATTTCACCCCACAGGGGAAGGCGTAACATGCTCTCTCCCCCAGAGCCTGCAAGTCACTATTTTCGGAGACTTGATGATTTTGACTGGCTAACAGTGCTGTCACTCATTTTCAAGTGATTAGCTCAATTCTATTGGAGCTAACGAATACAGAGAGGTATGTACCATGGAGGTCGGCCAATGGGAGCCAGAGTTATTGTTCTGCGTAAGTATAAAACCGAGGAGCACGCTGCCACCTGCTTTACGCACAGCTGATTACGCTCAGCTGATTACAGCTGGAGCTTGGTTTCGGCTGCCTTTTTTAGTATCGTTTGAGTTACTTTTCACCGTTCGTTCATTTTTAGGATTACCGGTAATTAGTAAGATGTCGAAACAGAAGACTTACAAATATAATATAAAATAATAAAATATAAAATATAATATAAAAAAATATATATATTTTTTTTTCCAAAAAAAGACAGAAATTGCTGCATTTGGATGTATTTAACACCATTAGTAATTTATAAGTGAAATATGTAGTTTAGTACATGAGGAAATTCAAATGGCACACATGGCACACATGGTGCCCAAATGCACATTTTGGAAATCTCGCCTAAACTTTCTGTACTAACACTTCTCTCATTTTGTTCTGCTTCACTTTATCAAAGTAAAACTTTGCAGAGAGACTGTTCACATATATGTGCTATGATTTGGGAGATGTTTTAGGCTGGGGGCTGCATCATTTCAATGAAATAATAACAATGAAGGGGCTTTTTTTTCAGGCGAACCTGAAACTTTTCAATTTGAGCTGTGTGCCATGTTCATTTACTCTTAACCAGTAACTTATACACTGATATTTACACATCTGAACAAATCTCACAAGTGTTCCTTTATTACAACACACCAATTATTCAAATAGACCTTGTGCTTGCAAAGATGCACTCTTTTGAGTATGGTTATGCAATTTTCGAGCAGAGGCCTAAAAATAGGGCTAGGGCTTAAGAGGTTAAAACATGACCATTATGGATACAGGAAGGAAGGAAAGGAGGATTCAAAATAAACCTGGATACGTCATCTTGCACATTATATTTAAATTCAATTAAACAAGCCATGTTCTTATAGAACCACATTGATCATCATGAAAGCAAAAATAGACCAGATATTCCATAAAGTCACATTATGACTGGTAAATATGATTTAAAAAAAGTAGGATTCTTCAGGTTTCTCAGTGAGGACATGAGGGACGACTGGACACTTTAAAGCTGCGCTAATGAATGTTTTTATATCCTCACTTTGTAAAATGATGTTAGGTGGAAGGTACAGCTCTGCGTGATGAACCAACATAGCGTTTGGTCAACATGATGGAGCATTTAGCAGCGAAAGAGACAGAAGTTCTCCTCAGGGGTTGGTGGAGACCAAAACAGAGCAAATATTGGACCCCAAATCACCAGAATAATGTTTTGTACTTCTTTAAAGGGAGAACTAGATATTTAGCCATTGGCTAACAAATTGGCTAACATCTGTTTCATTAAAGCTGCCGCTGTAGTTTCTTTGACAGCCTTTGATATCTGACGTGAGTAGTCAACAGAAATCGAAAACCTGCAAATCGTCCTTTGTTTGATGAAATGCCAGGTGACCGTTTCCACTTCCTCAATGTGTGTGATGACTTTTATTTTTACATATCAAAAGCCAGTTCACCGTAAAACAAATGTTTCACATACGAAAATCGTGACACCAGAAACTTGTCTCTTTGGTGATCTAAAATCAGAAAGTCTTCACCTTTTCTTAATAATAATAATCACCCAATCGTCCTTCATTCAACACGTCTGTGAGGATCAACAGGCTTTTTACAAACTACCAGCAAAGGCTGTGAAATGAAATAAAGATGCCTTGAGCCCGTTGCTTCAGGCTATCTGCAGGCTGGAGAAAGAGACGAGACAATAAGAAATAATCATTGATTTTTCTTCCCCCTCCCCATTCATACATCCCCTCCTTCCCTGTGGTCCACCAGAACATTGATCATCTGTGTGTGTGTGTGTAATGCACAGCAGCAGGGAGGATGTCTGCACAATTGATTCCTATAAATTATACATTACCATCAAATAGCATCTCCTTGTTTGCCTCACAGGATATAGCTCTCGTCTCAGCTCTGTGGCCGTTTCTCATTTATAGGAAACTTAAATATCTTCAGCCGGTTTCGTAAGTAACATCATTTATCCTCAACTCATTCTACACACATCATTCTTCAGTTTCTCAACTTTATTTCAGACACATACTGTAGGTACATAACAAATAAATCATAAGATATAAAATACAATGTGGACAACAGCACAAAGGTAACAATATAGTTCACAAATCCACAGGATTAATAAAAGACAGATTTGTTGCAATGATTCAAAAACAAGGAATACCTTGTGTCACTTACATGTTTGTTTAGTTAAGGCCATTACGATTACATTCTTTAATCAATTAACACATAAATGTTGCGCATAAAATTCCTCAACGCAGCATAAAAGGCGGGAACATTACTCGGCACAAACATGTGACTTGAACCTTTTCCATCTTGGCAGGTCGAGCGAGACTCTGAAGGCGTCATTGAACGCCACCTGAATCTTTCTTCCTTTTTCCTTTACTGCTATTGCACCACAAGTGGGCTGTGTGGAGTGGAGTGGAGTGGGCTCCAAAGACGCTTTAACATCATCTGAACATGCATGAAATGTAGGTGCCAGCGCATTGGCTTGCTGCATACTTGGCTTGTGCAGCAATGGCACCGCACATCGTCATCATCACACAGATCAGAGCTGATCGACGTCATCCAAGTATCGTACTTTGTTCACCACATTTAGCACTTGGTCTGCTATAAAAACGAAGAAGAAACGTAGCTCCTTTGGTGAAGCAACAGTGCTAACACTCTTGTTAGTGTTGCATTTCATGTCATACTGCACATCAGACAGACTCTGAGCGGTTGCTGTAAGCCAGCACTAGAGCCTGGACTACTAAGTCAAATATCAGCCTGTAAAGAATAACCACACATCCGGTCCTAGGCTCTTTTAACTTTCTAGAAAGCTGGATATTTTACAGGATGTGTGATCTTTGACTGATAAAACATCATGATCAAATGTCAAAAATGATACACGCCGCGCTCTTAAATCTCTTTCCACAGCTGATGTCCTACAAGGACAGCAGCGCCGCAGGGACAGACCTGACGCCACGCTGAAACAGCGGCGCCTCCCTTTGAAAGCTGTCCTTGACTGAGCTCAGGTTACACACATTTGTTGAGAATGATTCAGGCAGCCAGCCAGTCACTCAGCCAGCCAGTCGGTCCCATGTGGTCCTATTATACCCAGCTCAAACGCCCCCCCCCCATGCTATCGGGTTGTGGCAACACACAATGAGTCTCTCCCAAGGACCTCTGGAATAGAGGGAGGGGATCACTGTCACCTGAGGCTATGTCTCTGTGTGTGTGTGTGTGTGTGTGTGTGTTGTCCCCGCGCAATCTCTTTTTTTTAATCTGCTTTCTGTTATTATTTGTGCCTGCTGCCTCTCTCTCTCTGCAGTCCCACTCCCCCCCTTCATCTAGAGACGTCCCAGCCGGGGGCAGAAGGTTGTGTGTTCATGACTGAAGTGCTCAGCAGAGCATGTGTGTGCACACAGCATACACGATGAGGAGAACACAAGCTTCTATTAGGGAGTAAAATGAAAAGACACGGGGTAACGAAATGGAAGAAATCTAGCAGAACCACCGAATCAGTCACCTTTAACCCATCCAATGCCTGCGTGTGTATACACAGAGTAAATCAATGCTTTATGTGTGTGTGTGTGTGTGTGTGTGTGTGTGTGTGTGTGTTTGCAGCCAGGTCCAAGAGCATGGTGATGGGCGAGGTGTCGCGGGGCCCGTGCCGGCCGGCCTCCCCCAGCCTCCAGGAAGGCGCGCTGAAAGCTGGCTGGCTGAAGAAGCAGCGCAGCATCATGAAGAACTGGCAGCTCCGCTGGTTCGTGCTGCGCTCGGATCAGCTCTTCTTCTACAAAGACGAGGAAGAAACCAAACCACAGGTAACACGTCCGTCGGACAAAGACAACCCAGGCTCAGTCGCTGTTCTTTGGCTTGTGTGATTGCGTTCGCGCAAGTAAAGCAGTCTGAATGTGTAATGAAAGGGGAATCCCACCGGTTTTACACATCCACGTTTGTTTGCAGGTCTTGGGTAGTGTCACAGTGATGTCACTTGAGTCACCAGTCGGGTCTGAAGATTATAAATTTGAAAATGGAAAAAAAATCTGTGGGTGTGGCGTTCGAAAGAAGTGATCTTCCAGACCTCTGGAGCCTGTTGCTGCTGCTCTGCTGGAGGCTTATTTATTTTATTTTTGCTGTACAAATACATGTTTTTACCACAGAAAGATACACAGTGTTGCCGTGTTATTAACTTGAAAACACCGTCTATAGTGCATTAGAACAAACAGCGCCGCAGCGCGTGACGCCTGGTTTCCTCCTCCATTAGTACACAGTCATTAAGATATTTCCAGAGCAAAACCTCGAATCGATCCCATTGCTCCTCTGATGAGGGATGTCTCTCGTGGCCAGGTGCTGACTCACAGTTTCCCCATTCTGATTCTGATTCTGATTGAAGTTCACAAGCAGAAAGAGAGCTGGCCTAGACTGACCTCGCATTCATGAAAACCCCATGTTGGGATGGACAGTCACCGTAGCTGACAGGCTTACATAGTCCTAACATGAGGCGATGATAGCAATCCAACAACAAGAGACAGCGGGGGCACACACACACACACACCCTTTAGAGCTTAATAATAATCATCTCTTTACATTGCTGGCTGAAATCCCAACACCTTTATTGATTTCTTCAGTCTTCGCGCTGCATGACTGCTGTTCATTTAATGTAGGCAGCAGCCGTCTGCCATCACTGTCTTTTAGTCCATCACACACACACACACACACACACACACACTCTACGTACACAGAATGAGGAGGAGAGTGTTCTCCTCCTCGCTGTCTCCATTCTGTGGGCAACAACTGAGTGAAGGCTGTGACAGACTGTCTATAATCAGAGCTTGCCAATACCCATCCAGCCTATATTGATTTGCAACTCTCAGTGGATTCAAGTCACACACATGGTTCAATGTGCGCGCACACACACACACACACACACACACACACACACACACACACACACACACACACACACACACACACACACACACCCATCAGAGAGCAGGATGTGTGAGGAAGTGTCACTCTGGCCTTTTTTCTGCCTCTCATCTTCTAATCGATAGACAATGCGAGACCGAGTGGAGTGGGGGGGGGGGGGGGGGGGTTAATGGTGAGGAGGGAGGGGGTTATGTCGGCAAATCGCTGCAACAGAACAAGACCCCCCCCCCCCACCGAGATGAAAAGATGTGATAATTGGTCGAAGGTGGAGCAATACTGACGCAGGATCTATCGAGGTTTTCTTTTCATCATGTGGGGATAAATCCACTGTAGAACAAATGGACTTCACTTATCGGACAATCGATTTCTATTTTGGACAACAGACGAACACATGGCTGGTGGTGGATCATTAGTGCTCTGAATACAAAATGAGTCACTTCATTAAAGATGAAAGAGCGATGTTTCAGAGTGAGACGGGTTCTTTTGCTTCCATCGTTGTTGCTGAATGCATGTTCGTGTGATGATTGATGTAAAGGCCACCTGTCAATCAAACAGGGCGGGCAGGCCAGACACACAAAGCACATCACTTCCTGTATACCAGAGGAGAGTTTATTAACGGATCGTCAAAGCACATTTCCAACTCTGTCCCTTCGATTTAGACTTCAGATTTGAGGTCATTTCCATCCGAATCCATTCCTGATGTACTGAACTGTGCATTTTTGGAAAGCTTGATTCATTTAAAAGTATAATCATTGCAGTAAGCCGTCTCCTGGGATCGGAGTCTGGTGTGGTGGGGTTGTGTCAGTAGTTTCCTGCTCCTGCTTTGACTGGGAGCCAGCGCCGGCTCAGGTTTGTGAGGAGACAGCTGCTGAAAGCCTGAAAGAAAGCTTCACGGCATGCGCTGAACAAAGGGGACTGAGATGTTTATGAGTCTCTCCTGACGGCACATGGTACCAATCAATAGCAGCGCCGTCATACTTGTGTGCGTCGGCACTAGGCGGAGGACGTTGCCAATAGCGAGAACGAGTCTTCGGGGGGTTCCGGGGGTTCCGGAGTTCTGGTCCGGGATGCTGATTGGCACTTATGCGCAAACCGGGTTAAAGCGGGCGTGTCCACATCTGTTCGGGGGGAAAGGCTCAGTCATGCAGGCACAGGTTCACATTGATTGCAACAAAACGTGAGCTCTCCATCAAAGTCGCTCTGTCACCAGGCTGAGACGTATAAAAAGGACAAAGTACGCCATCCATCCCACGTCTTCAGCTTGCACTGCTTCACTGTGTGATTTGTGTTCTCGGCGGACGCGTCGCCTCCTTATTCTTTCATCCCCGGCCAGCTCCTGGTGTTATTCCGAGCACATAGCACCCTTGGGAGCTCCCCCCCCCCTACCCTGGTTCCTGCCCTGCCCCTGTGCTCCATCCATCTACAACTCCCACCCCTTCCATTTGTTGCCATGGCGACTAACGTTGGCGACAGCCCGGCCCTCCGGTTGAGGCGCTTTGGAAGAATCCCCTCCCCGTTTGATGGCGGATGCCAGCCCGCAGATTAACGGGGCAGACCCACAGACGCTGGCATCCCTTCACAGCTCACTTGGCCTCAGTTCTCATCGCTAAATGGGTATTGATCTGGATAATGTATTCTGATAATCTGTGTGGGTTCCCTGTTCAATCACAGGAGTAGCTGCTTAAAATGTGAGAGGGGTTAAGAGTGGAGGGACAGGAAGGGCGGACGTAAGGAAGGGGGGAGGAGAGAAATGAAGAAGAAGAGGCCAGAAGGTGCAGGACAGTCCTACGAACATTAGCTTCAGATACAATGAACGTACAAACTCACTGGATGCGGACTTATCCCGTGCACTAATTGCCATTTCGATATAAAAAGATTGTTCAGAAAGTATGAAACAAGAATAAAAAGAATTTAAACCTGGTAATTAAATGTCTTTCTCTCCCTCTCTGTTTCAGGGCTGTATACCTCTGCAGGGATGCCAGGTCAACGAACTCACAGCTAACCCGGACGAACCGGGAAGACACCTTTTTGAGATTGTACCAGGTGAGATCCCCCAGCTGCCCCCATGCCTCCTCCTCCACCAGCTGCTCCACAGCTATACATCTCTTGGCACGTTTTAAACTCGATCACTTCGTTTAGAAATATCAACATGGCCGTGTTGGTCACAAATAGGTCAAATGTAAGTCAAAACCCAACATCGTCAACGCTCATCATACCGCACTTTACACGGAAACGACAGCATTTTAAGTTAGCAGCAGTTTCGGTTCATTAGTTCAGTTCGTTTTACTTTGGTAAGTAAAAGAAAAAGGAAGTACACTTACATATCTGCCACAAATGTATGGGTTTGGTAGAAGTTGAGAAATGTTCCTGGGTGTGGGCCTGATAATGGACACGGCGTGGGTGACATCTGGTCCAGAGACAGTAGGAGTGCGTCTATGTGGAGGTGCACTAGCTGGTATAGGATGTGGGGAAATAATGTGCCTTTTAAGGAAAACACCACAACAACACCATACAGACATTCACTTATTGAAAGTGTCCAAAAAACACATCAAACCCAAGATAAAACTGAAGCAAACATTGAGAAACTAAATGATCTATTGTGTGACAGGTCAAGTATCACATTTCTAGCTGTGAAAGAAAAGTCCTTGCGAGAAGTGCCATAAAATAAAGAGGAAACAAAGCGAACGCGCCATCGTCCCGAGCTGCTCCTGATCTCAGGACTGCTGGTGAGCCGTCCAGCTTCCCGCGGTGCACTCACAGCTGATGCACCGAGGCGGAACAGTCTGATTAGATTGACCTGATACTTTCTACTCAATCGATACAGCACTTTGTTGTGTCTTGAAGTGTGATAGTATGTGCGTTGAAGTGTTGTGAAGCAGAGAGCTGGGTGGAAGCCTTTAAGGGGCCGTTTTTATTATGACACCTCTGTTCAACAACCAAAGAACCAAACGTTCAATCTCAAAATCAAGTCCTGCAGTTGAAACTGCAAGACAGCAGCTGAGCTCGGTTGGCTCTCTGTGTGTCGCTCTGTCATCGCGGGAGTGTTTGCCCGGAGGTCTCCCGCCTGTGTTTAGAATGGCCGACCGCGTGGCGAGTCTCTGTGTGTTCCGTTTATGGCCAGTCAACATAGCAGAGGGGCGAGAACCCCCCAGTGAGTTTCTACAGGAGGGGCCGGCAGACGCTGAGAGACGAGGTGGGAGGGAAGGGAAGGGAAGGGAGGGGAGGGGCAGATACAAATGCAATCAGCCGGAGAGGGAAGTAGTCCGGTGGGGGGGGAAAGCTGCACAGAGACAGGTATCTGAAGATAAGGAGGCAGGTCGAAGGGTTAAAGATGTATTTAATGCATTGCATTTGAACCTGATGAAGACTTTCGGCTTTAAATGGCGGCTCTCTCTCCGTGCACGACAACGTGATGCTGACTCCGTCTTTCTGCTCACACCATATCAGATTTGCAGGCTCCTCGGGGAGAAGCACATGAGTTCCTCTGCCCTTTCTCCACCATGTAATCGGCTTACAGTGACGGAGGCTTTACCCGCCCTTGTTGTACGAAATGAATAAGACTTTGGGCTTCACGTTGTGTTAAAAGCACCGCTTCACGGAGGATGGTGCTTCCTCCCAATTCCTTTTTAAAACAGTCATTATGGTGTCCAGTCATGTCTTGCAGCTTTTTCCTCACATCCGCAGCCAATGTTTTACTGAACAGCACAGCTTCAAACAGAGAGGCAGCAGCTTATTGGAAAGACTCGCTCTGGGCTTTCCCTTTCCTTTCCCTGGGGAGTGAGCAGAAGCGAGAGCAGAGAGCGGAAGGTGTAAAAGAGCACCGGTACCTGTTGAGCTTGTTGCCGATTAATGTTGGCTGAGAGTTTCCGAAGAGTGACTCTTGATTATCATTCCTGATGACTGAGACATCTCCGTCCTTGCCAACAGTAAAGACTCACTCTGGGCTTTCCCTTTGAAGACGGGATTTCTCGGGTTTTGCAATTTGATCCGCGGCTCCATCTGTTCTTGGGGCGAGACGCTTTGGTTCTTTTTGTTAATAATGCTCTTTGGTTCTTTTTGTTAATAATGCTCTTTGGTTCTTTTTGTTAATGCTATGTCGAGCATCATTTTAGGTGAAATTGTCATTTCTTGCAAGAAGGTCTGAGAAACAGATTGTCCGACTAGAACGGTTTAAAGGCGTGTCTGCATGTCTTCTGCATTGTTTATAGATACAACGGCTGTTTCAGGACTTTTGGATACTTCTCCCTCGAGGTCTGTTCTTTATGTTTATTGGTCTTTAAAGACAAACATGCAGGCTAGAAGCAAATCCAAAGGGTATAATTGTATTCATTTCAAGCGAAGGCTGAAATAAATTCAGGACGAGTTGCTTTTTTTGTCATACGACACGATGACGTTTTCTGATACACCAAGACTTTTTATGACTTTTTTCAACATACTACACTATGACTTTAATGACATACTAATACTTTTTTCGATATGCTATACTTGATTTTATTATGACTTTTTCGACATATACTATTACCTTTTTCAACACACTATCCTATGATTTTTTTTCGAAATACTATACCATGACTTATTCATGATTTTTTTATGAATGTTTCCAACAAACTATACTACGACTTCATACTATACTGTGACTTAGTTATGACTTTTTCCGACATGCTATGCGACTACTTTTTGTGACATACTGTACTATGACTTTATTAGACATATTATATGATGACTGTTTTAATGAATTTTCCACAAACTATACTTTGATTTTAGTTTTTTCGACATACCATGCAATTCTTTGTGACTTTCTCTACACACTATACAATGACAGCCTGTAATATGGCTTTTTAGGACTATTTTCCACGTACTTCACTTTACATTTGCATTACATCTTGCTATTCTATACTTTTATTAACTGTTATTGATCACCAGAGGAAATTGGTACATTACAGTTGCTCTGGAGCATAAAGAAATGTGAAAAAATAACTAAATGCATATGTGACATGTAAATAAATGACTATATGTGAAATACATAATGCTACAATATGAATCAGAATATGTAGTGATAATACAACAACAAAAACAAGAAAATGCAATGAAATATTCAAGATGTGTGCAAATGTGTACATCAAAAACAGAATATACAACCACACATAGCAGTAAGTGAATAAAATACAAACATACTGAGAAGTGGGTTCTTAAATGCTTTTTAAATATATGTGCAAGATTGGTATCATACTATACAATTGCTTTTATGATTTTTTTTTACATACTATACCATGACTTTTTTTTACTTTTGTCAACATGCTTTACTGTGACTCTCCGATATACTATACTGTGACTTCTTACGACTTTTATTTGACATACTATACCATCATCTCCTGCATCATCCACTGACCCGTTTGCCCGGTAGGCTAACTGAAGGGCGGCCAGCAGGTGGTCCTCTGATGACCTTCAGGTGGGCCAACATCAGTCGCTCGGAGGGTTTCATCACCGGGCAACAGGCACGTGGTCATCTGATGCTTTGATGGAGGGTTTCTTGATAGTGGCGCGTTTGAAGCAGGAGGGGACTTCACACAGCTTCAGTCATCTATTGAAGATCAGTGTGCCGGTCAGCACTGACCTTCAGACAGGAGGGTGACAGGTGCTTTCCTCATCCTCTGTCTGTAACTTTTATGGAAGCACGCATCAACGCCGTGCTTGTACTCGATATCGCTCTCGTGGCATTTTCAAGAAAGAGACGGAGCACTTGCTCACTTTCGGGTTGTGACAGTCAGTGATAGAAAGTGGAAAAAAACAGATTTTTTTTCCACACAATATTCCACGTCTACAGACCAGTGTGTGTCTGCAACAAGTGTTAAGAAAGCAAAGTCTGCACTGCCGGTATCGCACAGAGATGGATTGGGATTGTCTGTTTCGCCTCTGTGTGTGTGTGTGTGTGTCTGTGCGTAATTTGTTTGGCAAAGATTGGAGGACAGCCCATCTCCCTGCCACCACACACACACACACACACACACACACACACACACACACACACACACACACACACACACACACACACACGGGGGAAAAAGAAAAGAGAGAGAGAGAAGGACACAGAGAGAGAAGATCCTTGTTACATTCCTCCTCAGGGATTTGCTTCTCCCCAGGGGGGCTGAGGGAACGGACCTGCTGCCCACACTGCTGAATGAAGGAAAACGGGAAGAAAAGAGTGAATGAATGGACAGAATAAATGAGTGAAGGGCAAGAAGTGGGACTCGTTTGTTTCCAGCTGGCATCGAGCATGCCTCACTGGCAGGTTCTGGCCGTCAGTGCTACCTGCGTACGGAATCGCTTCCAAGCGGGCAAAGTGGTGACGGAGAAGCTGCTCCAGGCTGCAGCTGTAGGCCAGCTCCAGCTCCAGCTCCAGCCCCAGCTCCAACTCCAAGCTCCCAGCTCCAAGCTCCAAGCTCCAGCTCCAGCTCCAAGCTCCAAGCTCCAGCCCCAGCTCCAAGCTCCAAGCTCCAAGCTCCAGCTCACTCATGGGGCCGGTGTGCTGCAAGCCAGACAGACTGAAGAAGCAACGTCTCCAAGGTAACAGGAAACAGATGCTGGAGGTTTTTTTTTTTTACAAGCGCTGTAGAGGCTGACGTTGCAGCGAGATTGATGCAAGCACCTGATATACAACCTCTTCTCCTATGGCTTGTGTTTGTTGTTGTGCGTGGCAGTAAAAGGTAATGGCTCCTCTTATAGTTAATGCTCCATTTTTTCAGCAAGAAAAATCATTAGTCGAGATTATTGCGCAAAAAAATCTTTACGTGCAAAGTTTTGCGGTAGCCCACCTACTTGTGCAAAATGAAGTATATTTGGAGGTTTTCACATCCTGATATGATGTATCCAAGCGGCTTGTAATTACTTTCATTAGCAGGTACTGTAGATTGCTGCACTTTGTGTCACACGTTGCAGTAGATACAGTATGTTGTGGGAGCTTGTTGTGTCCACAGCAGTAGAACAAGAGCTCAGATATGAAAAGCGTCCGTCTTTGGTTTTTGTGATTTCGTACCATTTCTTATTGTTTCTTGCGCATCGGTACTAAGCGTTACAGTCACTGTCCTGCTAAACTCATCCCATCTAGACCATGCTATCATGACATTTTAAAAAGAGATGTTTAAGCTCGAGTACTTAAAGTCCTGAAATGGCTCATCTTACTACTTGGTCAAAATAACTGATTCTTATATGTCTCTCTCTCTCTCTCTCATACATAATACCAATAATAAGCAGCACGGAGGTCGTATATAGTTAATCCCCAAGTGATTCACAGCGCCCAATCATCAGTCACAATATTAATGGGGGGTGTGACCAGAGGCTGAAGAACAGTGGTTACTGTTTGGTTGTTTGTATAAAGCAGCTAAATGCTAAACTGTGAAGGGGATACAACACATCTCTAGCATGTGACTTTGCAGCCAGCCTGGCTCCTCCAGAGGTAAATAAAAAAAAAACAACAGTTCTACTAAAGCAAAAGGTAGTATAAAAAAAAAATAGCTTCTCGGCTCACTGCACAGAGAACAATCTAACGTATTCAAAGGTGCATTAAATCACCTGACTCATGCTCAGTGAAGGCCTCTCTCAGCACAATAAGAGTTACCTGTTCTGTTTCCTGTTCGTCTCTCCTTGTCCTCATCTCCCCTTCAACAGCGTCCGCGAAGCAGTCTGACATTTACCAACGGACGCTGTGATGTCTTCAGTTCTTAAATGTCAGACACTCAAAAAGGCACACGCAGACTTTCTACCTTCTCTGTGGCACAAATGTCAACGTCTGTCTGATGATCGTCACGCGGAAATCTCATTGGGTCCTGAGACCGTGAGAGGTATACTCAGGTTGAGGTGTGCCTGCAGTCAGTGTTATCTCAATTGGCTCCAAATGGAATCTTTGTACTCCTCATCCACCCAGACCTGGATGTTCCAATACTTACTGGTGTCTGTCGGCTACGTTGGGATTGATTTCAAGTGGCTCTGCGTGTGTGTGTGTGTGTGTGTGTGTGTGTGTGTCTGTCTTATCAGCACCTGATTCATTGAAGTGGAAGTATTTGATGTGCAAAGGCTCCTTAATGTCTGAACATCCTCTCTGTGTCTTCAATCAGCCTTTTAATTGGCCTCTTTTCTTCACGGCCAATTCATTTAGAGGATATTGTGCACATGTGTACACACACACACACACACACACACACACATTAATCAAGGCAAAATAATGCCAAATCCTCAGCTGACTATTTCCACGACGCTGGAGCCCATCTGAAGACGGAGCACGCCGTTGTTCATCAGGACAGTGTGAGTTTGCGGAGCTGGGTGACAATGGCACTTAGCTTTACGGCGCCGCTGTTTGCATTTGGATTCCCTCCTCACAGCTTAATGACTGTGACAACAACACCATGCGACACTAATGGCTCGGGCAAACGGGGAACAGATGACACATTCTCCGGGTCATTTCAAAGCGTGGCTGGAGACGAAGGCGGTGGGGTCAAGATAAGATGTATACGTGCCTCTGGTGTTAATGTGGTTTTTATGTAGCAGCCGGTTTGTTTCATGTGTTGAGGCGCCGCCTCACTCACGTTTACGAGGTCAAAATAATTTAGCTCGTTCAACTTCTGCACTCACGAAAATCTGCCCCGGATCACCGGCTCAATGCCTGAAATGAAATGATGCACTCATAGGAAGGGAGGGCGAGAGGAGGAACACGGGGAGTGCATAACAGGACAGTTGTGCCATCTAGTGGTGAGAAACAGTTACAGCACATTTGCTTAAGATATGAAGTCAACCCCATGTTTTTTGTTTTGTTTAAAAGCTGAAGCCTGAGGGACTAGTTAGTACGGTATGTTAAAACATACACACCGGAGTTTTTAAACGCCGTGCTGAGAGTATTTTATGATTCTTTTCCTGTAAAAAATACCTGATGTGCCGCAAATACACCGACATCCAAGAAGGTTACTGAAAGAAAGGTAACCAGTATGTGATTGACATTAAAGCGTCTGTAGTAAAGAAAAATTAGGAACTAGGGAATTTGGGAAATGGTTGAAGCGGTTGAAACATGATGTAAAAACGACACTATTCAACATACTGGGGTTGGTTCGATGATAAATGCCAGTGTTCTGCGAAATATAAATGTTTTCAATCTCTTGGGTGCTCACCTCCCGTGTTTGTGTCCTTCCTCCAGGTGGAACGGGAGAGAAGGACCGGGCACCGATCAGCCATGAGTCCTTCCTGCTGATGGCAAATTCCCAGACGGACATGGATGACTGGGTCAAGGCCATACGGCGGGTCATCTGGGCGCCGTTCGGAGGAGGTAAAGACGAACCTTTGAACTGAAACGCAATCAGCATGGAGAAAGATCTTCATCCTTGAGGCCGTCTGACCTAATGGCAATGGGCAGCAATTAAAACTCAAGGCTGTTCTGACGGGTTTTCGGGAAGCCTAAATGAACAACATATCCAAATTCCAGCTACAGAAAGATCAGAATATTACTTATTCAAATCTTTTATACAGCCAATAATCATTGGAAGAAGTGCCATCCTGAGACAGGACGTTTTCATTTCCCTTCCACCGTGTGGGCTCCAGCGATCGCTCAACACAAGGCTGCAGACAGCAGGTTCTGGTGTTCTGATGTGTCCATCATACCGTTTGTATGACTGGGCTCAAGTCTGTAACTCAAAGTGTCACCGAACCCTACTGTGTCTCATGCCTTTACCCTGCAGTTAATTCTCACCCTGTCTCTATTTCTGGTGTCTACTGTCCCTAACTGCGGAAATGTGATCAGAGTTTGCTGTCAATCTATTCCAGAAGTTCAGAAATAGAGGGCAGGGTGTTTGACCGCAGTCAAACTGAGTTTATTGGACTCCTAAAAGGTCTTACCCCCCCCTGTGGTTAATTCTCACCCCGTCTGTGCTCTGGTCTGGCTGTCCAACTGATGTACTTGAAGGGAGGCCAGAAATATAAGCTGGCCTGTCTGTCTGGGTGTGAACGGGGACTTAACAGCTGAACAGCGCGGTGTTACCTTACAACAGGAGAGGTATATTAATAGGGGATAAATGTGGAATAACACACCGGTCATATTATACAGTAGTGTTTAACATCATGGTCTCATTTGACACTTCATTTTTAAGGTTTGAGCTCAGAGAGGGAACACAGTGCCAACTAGAGCTAGCAATGAGGATTTGTATTTCATTGTTAGTTTTGACCAATAAATGTATTGAATTATGTAAATACTTATAGTATTATTACATGCTACTTATTTAAAGTTAGCTTTTAAAAAAAAAACACTAAATCCAGCTGTCGTAGAAAGGGGGGGGGGGGCTACCCCTGCTCGCGCGGTGTGGGCCCTCCTCACACCGGTAATATTTACAGCCTCCCTCTCATACTTACACGGTAGGTGTGTCCGTGTCTCGGTTCTCGGTCCAGAATAGAAGTGTCGCCAACTCGCAGGCCCGTCGTTCAGCAGCAGCACCGCGGACACGGCGCGCGCGCGCGCTGACCCGACCGCGGCTTCTCTAAACCGCTGCTCGTCGCCGCCGCGCAGGAGTTTGTGAATGCGGGATTAATCCGCCGCTGGGGGTGAAATGCCTGAACCGGAATGGCTGAACTTGGTCAAATGTGGGTTTGTGATGCACGAGAAACGCGCTGCGCTGCTGTGCGGCTCCTGTTCGGTGAATCACTACGATTACAGCGAGCTGACCGACAGCTGCAGCCAATCAACAGGTAATTACTGCATCAGCCAATCAAACACCTTACGGCTAAGCCGTCATTTTCCAGTACTTTTAATGCTATTTTTATTATTACTTTTGTTAACGTTTGTATAGTTGAAAGATTACTAAATAGAGATAGATATTTTTTTTTTTTTTTTTGGGGGGGGGGCAACACGCTTAACATGAGGAATAAAAGTATGCTGGTTCAGTCACAGGTTTTCATGGTGCACTCTCCTCACCCACTGACGGTTAGAGAGTCTACACCAAGACATGCATCATGCAAAGATCTCCATAGGACAGTCTAAAGCCTTACATCTAGTGTTGATGTTAGTGTAATGTAACACGGGCATAAATGGGCAACAGCGTGCAGTAAGTAGAGCCTTGTTCCAGCTTTCTAGCACACCGTTATGTTCAATATTCAAGTTCAAGATTTGGTTGCACTCCTTGCTATTATTGGGTTCTTCAAGGTGCATTTGGCTTCCGTGTCTCAACAATATCATTCCACGTGGACACATTGGCTCACATGTTCCTATTACATCACATTGTATACATATAGCTACAATGGGCCTGCATCTTAAAAAGAACCAGTCGCTCCAGACTTCAGCCCGATATATAACCCAGTGCCATCAGTCGATGCGTGAATCTGATGGAGCTGAAGTGTGGTGTGTCCTCCATCTGTCCATAGGGATATTCGGTCAGCGCTTGGAGGACACCGTGCAGTATGAGAAGAAGTTTGGCCCCCGGCTGGCCCCCTTGCTGGTGGAGCAGTGTGTGGACTTCATCAGGGAGAGGGGTTTGGACGAGGAGGGCCTCTTTCGGATGCCGGGACAGGCCAACCTGGTGAAAGAGCTGCAGGAGGCCTTCGACTGCGGCGACAAGCCTCTGTTGGACAGGTAGACAGAGCGGAGCGTGACAAGAAGCACACCGGCTTTTCTTTTGAGAAGATAATCGTAGAACATGCACGTTGACAAATTCCTCTCTGTACTCGCCTGCAGTAATACAGACGTCCACACGGTGGCATCCTTGCTGAAGTTGTACCTTCGAGAGCTGCCTGAACCGGTCATTCCCTTCTCCAAATATGAAGACTTCCTGAGCTGTGCACAGCTTTTGGCCAAAGATGAGGAGGAGGTATGTGCGATAGACAGTGTGTGTGTGTGTGTGTGTGTGTGTGTGTGTGTGTGTGTGTGTGTGTGTGTGTGTGTGTGTGTGTGTGTGTGTCTAACAGCTGTTGTATCTCTCATCAGGGGGTCCAGGAGCTGGGGAGGCAGGTCAACACTCTACCTCTCCCCAACTACAATCTCCTCACCTACATATGCAAGTAAGTATTTCGTCTCGTTTCTAAGAATGACGCCCGTTTCTACTTTTAACTTTGCAATCTGCTCAGATTCCTCGATGAGGTCCAGTCCCACTCCATTGAGAACAAAATGAGCGTCCAGAACCTCGCCACAGTATTTGGACCAAATATCCTCCGGCCCAAGATGGAGGACCCGGTCACCATCATGGAAGGTAACGGGCGACGTTCACTGACTGAAATAATAGTTAAAGTCTCTGCAAACTAACCTGAAAGTGTACTCAAAATCCCACAATGCAATGCTGCTTTGACATCACACTACACCTTGTAGTATTAGCGAATATATATTTAGCTAGCTGTATGTGCAGGATGAAAAGAGAAATAATAACGCTGTACTATATCCTGACTGTGATCCATAGGCACCTCCCTGGTCCAGCACCTGATGACAATCCTTATTAGGGAACACAACCGTTTGTACTCAGGGAGGGACCAGGAGGGATCCGCGGTTCCCCAATCAGAGCTCCCCGTCCAGGGGCAT
The DNA here is from genome assembly GCA_028022725.1 of Lycodopsis pacificus. NCBI lineage: Eukaryota > Metazoa > Chordata > Actinopteri > Perciformes > Zoarcidae > Lycodopsis > Lycodopsis pacificus. The sequence continues at coordinate 17,606,550 of CM051708.1, forward strand.
CAGCTCCAGCATCGCAGCCTGGGAGCCTGGATCTCGGAGGAAGACCTCCAGAGCTGCCCGGTGCCCAACCCCGACCAAGAGCTGCACAGCAGCGCCTCGTCTCTGGACGCCAAACTGTGTGCAGCCGTCACCCCCACCCAGACCCCGAACCTGAACCCTGGACCAAAGCTGGGGTCTCCATCAGGGAAAGGAGAGACTGTGGTCAGCCCGAGCAAACAAGCCAAGACCATACCCTCCTGGAAATACTCTTTCAAAAGCTCCTCGGGCAAGCCGAGCAGCAGCAGTGGCGGCGGCGGCAGCGCCGTGGCTGATGTTGCTAGTGTATCTTCTGGTGGGGGAGGAGGGGGAGGTAACTGGCTGATGAACGGCCTCTCCTCCTTGAGGGGACACCGGCGCACGTCGTCAGGCGAGCGGTCCGCCCGTGACCGCGACTCCACGGGCTCCTCGCAGAGACTGTCCACCTACGACAACGTCACCTCCTCCTCGAGCATGGGCAGCGTCCCAAGCGTGGCCAGCACACCGTGGTCCACGTCCTCCTGCGAGATCTCCGTCCCCGACTCGGGGAGCGAGCCCTCGGCCGACCAGAACTGCGGAGCAGGGGGCGAAAGCGGGGGGAAAGGGGAGTGGATGGAGAGCCAGAGGGAGGTTGACAGGGGACGGGACGGAGGGGCCACGACAGACCCGAGCTCTGAGCAGGACAGCTGCGAGGCCATGGAGCTGTGCAGCAGCAGCGCGGCCTGCAGCGAGAATGGAAACGCGGCGGCGGCCGGGGTGCCGTCCATTGTCACGTCAGAGGACGGAGACGGGACAGTAACACTGAGCAGCCTGGTGGAGGGACTGAAGGACGAGTTGAGGAAGCAGAAGACTACATACGAGACCAGGATCCAAAAGTAAGTCTGGGGGTTCCTTTTTTTATTTCTTTCAATCCTGTAAGCTTCCTAAAACAATTCCAATCAGTGTCTCTGAACAAGGATGAACACAATCAAAACTACCTCAATGGTTAGCTGCAAATCGAGGCTTTAAAGTCAACACATTTCGTCGTGTAGCCCAAACAGTAAAGCTGACCGTCAATGATCTCTGCTCCCTGTCTGCGTCTCCTCAGGCTGGAGGAGTCCAGCGCTGCTCTGTGTGCGCAGATGGAGCGCTTGGAACAAGAGATGGAGCAGGAAAGGAAGAAGCAACGCATGCTGGAGATCAAACTGCGGAACTCGGAGCGGGCGCGGGAGGATGCGGAAAACCGCAACCGGCTCCTGGAGAAGGAGATGGAGGATTTCTTCTCCACACTGGGAGATCTGGCCCTGGGCGCGAGGACGAGTGATATTTGATACGCCGTCCGTTTGTGGCCAAAACTGTCAGGGTTTGTATTTTAGGGAGGGGGGGGGGGTTGGTGTCTTTCCAGGGCTCACTTCCTCCTCGTTGTGTCAGAGTGTTCTTCTCAAAGAAAAATGAAAAACAAGAACACAAAAGGAACCCCGCCATGTTTGTGTTCATTCAGGACAAACTCAAAGGGAGATGAGCGCTCCAATATCAAATTGCAATGGACTGTGTGGTCCTTGTCAGAATCATCTCCGTTGAGAACCCGGGCGTTTTTTTTTGTTTTTTTTTTGTTCCTCACGCATGCTTGAAATGGGCCGTGAAGAGAAGCCGACGGCTCTTGTGGTTACGCTCCTTGGTGAGTCCGGCGTTGGTCCTGTGAAGGCTTCAGGTGCCTGTATGCGGCCGGTAAATTAAAAAAATTCTCGAGACCGGAGAGCACTGACTTCTGCACAAGGACACTACATGAGTGGATGTCCCTCTGTCCCACTCACGAGAGACAGACAGCGACTGAAATTGACCTTTTGATTGACCAGTGCTACATTTTTGGGAAATACACATGATTTCTTGACGAGAGGTGAACGGTTTGATATCAATCTCATGCCAGCAGCCAAGTAGCCTAGCAAAATAAAAATAAAAATCTGCTGACTAATATTTGTAAAGCTAACTAATTAACATGTTGTGTATTGTCTGTTTAATTCTATAGCTTTATATTTCGCAGATTTTTTGTTTTACTTTTGGATTTATTTATTTTAATTTGGTGGTGACTGTTGGAAACCAGTGTGATATTTGTCGGGACACCCTGCTTGAAAACCGGGACATCTGGTCACCCATTCATGTGTCCTGCAGACATCAGAGCGCTATCAAACGTCTCATCCACGCTAAGAGAGCAAATGAGTGCATTTCCCAAAATGTCATGCTATTCCTATTATCGGAGGGTCAGTTCAGCCAAATTAAAACATATTTTCTCACCAGCCTGTAGCGGCTGCTAGCTCATGCAAAACTGCTTTGTTTGTTGGCCAAGTGTTGAAGTCAGACCAGCAGGTTTCTGGAAGGAGAATGTTAGTTTGTAACACTGCGAGCACCAGAAACGGCATTTAAATCCCCTGCATTTGTTGTTTTTAGGTTTTTCTCAGCCATCTCAAAACCTGTGTATATAAAACCCTTCTCTCTGTAATCTGAGTGAACCGACCGGTAAACTGTACAGTGGTAGCTTAGGCAGAAGTTCCTCCACTTGCATATGTCCCTCCTGTATGCGTGCTGCAGACGTTTTCCTGGATGTTTTACTGCGGAATCACATTTGTATATCGTAACACAAAAGCAGGTTTAGAAAAGCTAGAGTTTCCAAACCCTTCCTTCGATCGGCGGAACCTCTGTACCTCCCGCCTCCTCAGGCCCTTCCAGTGCCTCTACGCCTCGTCACCATCTGCATGGTCTCCACGTCCATTCGATGGCAAAGCCTCGGTCTTCGGTTCGGTCCGATCCACACAGATGTCAATGTACCTTTTTTTTAAATTAATGTACAGATAATACAACAGGGACAAACCATTACTCAAGCGTTTGTGCATGCTGCCTGGGACACAGCACACGTGGCTCAGTAGGTGAAGGCCGTTTACAGTACACAGTCAATACCAAAGCTGGACCGCCTCGGCTGTCCGCTCACTAACGATCAGAACGGCCCCGACGCCATGTTGATTTTGGCACATGAAGCTGAGCACTGCCCTCAAAGAAACAATGGAGTTTCCTGGTTGTGCCTTCAGGGAAATGTTTTCAGAAAAAAAGGAAAAATGTAGTGTTGCTTGCTTGTCCAGAGACGTAGTGAATATAATCACCCACAGTAGCTGCATTGTCCCCACACACACACACGTTCTTTTTGGTTTATATGGCAACAGACTGTCCCTAGAAGGTGCCAATTCTTGTGAAAGTGAATTGTGAATTGAATGGAAGTTGTGAATTAAGAATGTATTCTTGTTGTGAATGTAATGTTGATGAAACCAGCTCCGAAAAATGAAAAAGAAGACGACTACCAGAGCGGGGAAAGACATTTTAATCACCGATGGCTTTCAGCTCTTCAACCCACTTCCCCGACTCCAGCGCTCTTACTGCCTCGTCTTAATACCAACGTGATGTATTACGCAACTTCATTACACGTTTGCAAAATGAAGAGTTGCAGATATCTCTCTCGTGGGGATTGCATGTGGTTACATTTGTTGAAAATGTGTGTTCACCAATCAGAAGAATGTCCACGTGGTTCAAGTGATGAGCATTTCTTAAAGGGCCGGACAAACGGTACAATTACAAGTGAAAGTGTGCTTTTGGTTCGACAATGTGACTGTATTTTTTCTTTTTTACATTTTATAAAGAGACAGAGGCAATGTTAACACATTGCCGTCTTTGATTGCACAGGTTTACAAGGTAGTTGTCCTCCAGTTCACAGTATGATGGTGGAAATCTTTGATTCCTACGGGACATTTGTTTTCCATGTTTGTTTCACGACTAAGGCTCAATGTTCCCGACTGCTCTGATTATCTGTGGTGCTTATTTATTATGGATTCCCACTATTGTAATGAATGGACATGTATGGAAATAAAGGTGACAAAGAGAAAGAAGTTTTAAATAGATATCAGTAATCTACGACACGACAGTGATTGTCTAATCGCTTAAAGATGCAGATGACTGAATCTCACACTTCTGAGAAATTCTGTTGATTCTACATTTGGAGACTGAATTTGAAATGAACCGACCTTTTCTTTTTCAAGAGGTCCATCATATGCAGCACTACTTGGGTCACAAATATACACTTTTCTTAATCTACAATAGCTGCCTGTGGTTGTATCGCGCCGCCAACCAGTCAATTGGCAAAATGTCACCACTTCCATTATTTCAGCCTATTGTGTGAAATTGTCATAATTCGCGCACGGATTCTTGACAATGGGACGCACATGAATTCACATTGACCAACCAAATGTAATCAGTTTGTCCTCGAGTTCATTTGGACGTAAACAAACATAATGCCCGTCGAAAGAGATGGGAACTGTGGTTGTTTTAACAAAAGTTACACAAACAAGTACGTTTCATGTATACACATTTCATCCCAAACTAAAATGCCAATTTCCTTTGTTATAACAAGATTTAAATCCCATTAAATAACCCAATAATCCAATTTAATGGAGCTTTTTAATAATCACCTGCTCAACCGTGTGGGTTACGCTGTATGCAACGTCGGCCTAGTGTCACTACAGGAAAGAGAAAAGAAACCAGAGATCAAAGTGTATTGTTTTATTTATTTGCAGTACATGATTTTTTTTTTTGTTTCTTAAGAGGCGGCATCATCAGATCCCAGTGCATGTATTCTAGTAGTGCACTTCTTCGTTGGTTGCGGTTGTTTTGGGACGCGCAGATCCAGGAATTCTTAAAACTACTTGCATGGCTGGATTCACTAGCAAACATAACACCAGCACCATACACATCATGATTTATTGTAGGTATTCACTGGTCTTTTTTTTTTTGTGTTTATTGACATTATTGTCCTCGCCACGTCCCAAAGCGAAGACCTGGGTCCGTTTGGCGGGCGAGACTGATCACGTAACATCATGACTATAAACAAGTCACAGAACTAAAATTGATCTTATTCATGAAAATAAAATAAAAAGGAAAACATGGATTGACAGTACCAAACATTTTCTTTACCTTCAGGAGACAGCTAACGAAGGCTAGGCCCACCACACACTACGAGCACAGGTTGCTGAAGGTATTGCACATTTAGTTTCAAAAGAAAAGAAAAGAAAAACACCCCCCCCCCTCCAAAAAAAGGAACAAAAAATACATATAACAATTCTCTTACTTCTAGGTGAAGTATACATAATGTACAAAACTAGAAGTCTGTTGAAACCGACAAATAGTACACTTTCAAATAAATAAATAATGGAATCTGTTATTCACACGTCTTCGAGAGCTAATTCTGCAGGCGACTAAGTAAATGCAAGAACTGGCAAAAATTCAGCGTGAGGTAGTTCATCAAAGCCGACTCAAATCAGAATTACGTGGTTGGGAGAGATGCGCTAATTATAATTAACAACCTAAGAAGACGAAAGCGGAACTAAAGAGTCCCAATTGAAGCCCCCCGATGTTATGTTGAGCTAATTAAGAGCACTTTAGCCAACGAAAAGATTCATTTTCAAATTGATTACTTTAGCAGATACGACAAACAGGCTTAATAATACCACTGATGTTCACCCTGCTGCTGTTGCCTTCTCACAGATGTGACGCTGGTTTTTACCTTTTCTTTGTCTAAAGACTGCTGCGCATTTACTACTGCAACCACTGACTGCAGACTGGATTTAGTTTTTTTTTACCCATCAGGCTCTGCGGTTGCTGCCGCTGCACTTTGTCAGCCAAACGTTTCCTTTTACAACTCTGGTGACTGAAAAACGGCGCACGAGCCGGTGGCGCTCGCCGCTCGGCGGTTCAAACTAAGTGGAGGTTTACACATCGCAAAATGAAAACGGGGTTGCACCACTCAACCTGAGTTACAAAGAACCAACCGTAGCCCGCTGATATACCAACTGTGAACTGACAAAGCCATCTTTAACGTTTGCCTGCTAATTGATTCGTTTTGAAAGCGCTGATGCGTGCGAATATATAACCCGTTCAAATGTAAGAGTGGAAAAAAGGTTATGTGATCGATAAAACGCTGTTTGATAACGAATTGACAAAAAAAATACATCACATTACAAAACGTGTGAATAATGTTCGACTGAATGACCAAATAAATGTGTGTAGACTTCTTATTCTAAAATATAAGGGTATTACTAATTCTGAGACACACACTTCTTTATATATGCATATATATAAATACAGTCATACTTACATTTACAAAAGGCAGATACATTTACCATATCTACTGATATATGTGGAAGTTATGTCATAGCGCTGGGATGCTGTAGTAACTGTTTACACTGTGAACTACCGACCCGTCGTCTCACTGCTAAGGGTTCAGTGTTGAAGATGTTAAGTTTGAATGGTGCAACCCCATTAACAACATGACTAGTTAGGAAGGACAGACACACACACACACACGCACGAACACACACACACGCACACACACGCACGCACACACACGCACACACGCACTGTCATGGATTTACCAATAGCCGACGCAAGTCCAGAACTTGAAAAAGAGAAGGAGCGATGCGCAGTGAGACAGTAATTGTTGAAATAAATGTTGACGTCTGTGTTCAGCCTCACATATTCTCGCAGGTTAGCTTTGAGCAGAACACACGTATGGAAGAGCAGGGCGGGCTCCTCTAGACAACGCCTGATCCATGACAGCACCACACATCCCGCAGACAGCAGGAGTAGCTATGCAAACACAATGGCTGCATGGAAGTTGAGCAAAAAGTGGGGAAATAGCACGAGCTCCTTTGTTTTATTAATCTGTGACCATGATATTAATCTGTGACCATGATATTCACCATCTTAACAAGTCAACAAACCAGAACACAACCTAGAGAGCGTTCATCTAACATGGCTTATTCAAACTTGAGTAACTACGGTTAGAGCGTTTCTTATTTAGTTAGTACCACGAACTCATCAGTGAGGAAACCTGGCGGTGTTTGGGTGTTTGGGTCAGCCTCTCAGATACGTGTTGGGAACCGAAGCATCGATCGGAGACTCCAAAACCAGTTCCCCCGCTCGGTTTGATCCGGTGTTCGAATTTTAGAACAACCCAGTTCATTCTCCTCTCTTACAATCATCACATTAAATTAGTACTCAACGAAAAGCCACAAAATAAAAGAAGAACTGGTGTGAGCCTATATCCCGGTTGCTTCTCTGCACTTTGATGAAGGACCTTGATAAAACTGCCGTCTTCCTCCGAAATGACTGAAACGTCGTCGCCTCCTTACCCTGCAAGACACCAGAGTCTCCCGCTCGAGGGCCAAAAATCCAAACAAGTAGAAAAATATACAATACATTTGTGAGAACTACAACCCCCATCATACATTATTGATTCGATACGGAAACGACTATTGTTAACCAGATGCCATTAAAAACCTACAGAAAATGAAAAACACTTCCTCCCACGAACTCAGGAATGAATGACACGACAACAGGCACTTTTCCTTCCGACGCCAAAACAAAAAAAAACACTCAAAATGGGCACAATTATTGCATAACGTGAGAATAATCCGTTTCCTTTCACTGGTGGTTTGTGCTGCTTTAGGTAAGTTTTAGGTTTTTTTTTTTTCTTTCTCCACAATTGCAGGCAAGTCTGGTTCACTTGTAGCGTTTGGCCAACTTAAAAATAAAAATCACTCAAATTTCCAAATCTCTAAAAGCACATGGCTAATAACAGGATGTGGCAGCAGGAGGCGGCCATGTTTTCACACTGCTCCACAATCACTCATCCCAGCGGCGACACGTTCACTTGCCTTCTCAACATCACAACTCCCTACTTGACCGAAGCTCAGTCTACTTACGCCGTCACCAACTCCTCAACCAACTCTACGTCTCGATAAACATCCCCAACAAAAAAAACACCATTCTGGACCGTTAGCGGTACCTCGCTGTCAAAGCAATGCCGGTGGAGAATAAAAATCAATCATATGGCGAGTGAACATGTTTAAATCCTATCATGTCCGAACAGGAAGTCAATTATAAAGCTTTCATTAAATGTTACAATGTCGGAAGTAGTCATGACTCAAGAAATACATTTGTTTTTACAAGTAAATCGAAATGATCTCAGTTGATATTGATGGATATGTCATATGCACTTAAAACAATATCCATATTATGTGAGCGAGAACAGATAAGAGGAGTACTAAGACCATACATTTGTCAATTTAATTATGTTTCAATGGCTCACTGCAAACTTGTATTGAATCGACCATAAAATCTGTACAAACTCAATCTACACGGATATGGCAAGTTGTACGAGCAACGAGTGAAACGAATGGCGCTCAACAGAAGAACAAAAACATAGATCACATTAAAAACATTTTACAGATATTACTCTCACCGTCGGTTAATAAAAACCGGAACGTAGTGAAATCATAAAAATTCTCTTATCATCATCTTAGGTTTGTGAAAAATTAAGAAATGCCACAATAAATTACAGCTAGGACTCAGAGAAAATAAATCCTAATTAAAAAAAAGACCGACTGTAAAAAAAAAAAAATGAAGATCATCCGTCCTTTCAGAAATCAAAATATTTCTCAAACAGCTAGCTGACTAACCGCTACACTACTGAAGACAAGCACGGGGGGGGGGTGCAGGGGGCGGGGCCAGGAGCCAGTGTTGGGCAAGTGGGTTGGTCTTAGATGTGACCAGGGGGGCGAGGCCCAGACCAGGACCAAGAGGAGGTGTAGATGATAGTCATCTGCAGCAGCAGCGGCGGCTGCCGTCTCGCAGGCTGCCGTCGGTGTCGGTCAGGGTCGGGTCGGTGGACATGGAGGAGGCGTCGTTGACGGAGGTGGAGGAGGACACGGAGGTGGAGGTGCGGCGCTGGTGCTCACTGTTGCACCTGTGCTGTGAGACACAGGAGGAGGCCCGGGGTCAGCCGGGCGAAAGAGAACATGCATGATAACCACCTGCTCATCAGGATCTGATCCACACACACACACACACACACACAGACACACACACACACACACACACACACACACAGGAGAAACTCCACTAACCTATGGATGCTGGCGGTCCCCTGATGACGCCATTCTTCGTCCGTTCTTCCCAGTCCAGCACTTCTTTGTATATCAACTCTGCAACAAACGAGACGCATTGAGTGACCACAGTAAGGAGGGGAGAGGGAGGCAGTTCACTCATGTCACCATGCCACCAAGCCACCAAGGCCTGGCATGGTGACATGAGTGGCATGGTGGCTGGACGTTTAAGTACAATCCTGTGCTACTCGTCACCATTTTGTTCTGTATTTTCAGTCTCCATCCTGTTTGATCTGGTGTTACTTCCCTACAGTTTGTGTCTCACCTGGCGAAACACAAAGATGGACACTTTCACATGATAATCTATTTCTGAGGAAAGAAAGAGGAAATGAAACATCCCCCGGCTGCGTGTGAGATGAGGAGACACCAACATGTCCTCCTGCTGTAATCTACAAATTTCAACGTTTTCTTTGGTTGACTTCATCACAGCTAAATACCACTGATTGAGACTTTATAGCGTACATTTGGATTTTACACATTTGGATTTGGATGCAGATAATCTAATTCCCAGCAGGGGGGGGGGGGGGGAGACAAACAGCAGAACAGCTATGCAACATGTGCACGAGACATTTTGCAGTTCATAACTAGGATTGTGTATCAGGAAAGAACTGGCCTTACGCAACACGCCGTGAGAGGCCGAGCACTCGTGTGGGCTTTTCAAAGAGCAGAGGATGGTTCCTACCTTTCCACTCGTCCACTGTGTGCTCTCTCTCGTCCAGCTGCTTGTCTGTGATCGCGGGCGGCGGCTGGAAACAAAGACAGACGCGCGTTTGCTGTATTTCGGTCTTCTTAACATAGAGCGACAGCTCCACACACACACGCGCATCACACTCCGGATTCCTTTACTCGGCGTCAGAGCAAAGAGCTGTGCGAAAATCTGAACTTCCCCGAGGCCGAGCAGTCAGTTCTGACGAGCCCTTTTCGTGCCAGAGAGGCAGCAATTCGCCTCATCTCCCAAAAATGTATTTGCTGAGTCATCGTGTCGTGTAGTTTAGACCGCAAATGTTTTCAGCAAAGAGGAACTGGAGTTTAACAGCTTGTAGTCCTTAGACGGGAGTGGATTCATGGGTTTAGAAGCTACGCCACGTTTCTACATATTTATTTAGAAATGATTCACATGATAAAATAGAATGTTTTGTTTCATAAAGCTTCAGTGTCGTCTATTTAGGGAGTACTTACCGCCTCCACTTCAGTCGGGTCGTACCACACGTTGATATACGGGTGCTGCAGCGCCACGTCCACCGAGATCCGCTTGGACGCGTCTATTACCAGCATCTTGGATAAGAGGTCCCGGGCTTGACTCGCTGAATAGAAATCGGGGCAGAAAACAAGAGAAAAATTGTTAAAACTTTAAGCTTTTAAAGACTTGATTTCCATTCTGAGCAGCCTTCCGTCTGAGAGCGTCCTGCTAATGTGACGCATGTTCTGCTCCAACAGGACGGTGGAGCTGGACACAATGTAGGGAGGGGCCATTCAAAAGAGTTACAAAAACAACAACTTCCAATCAAAAGTGAGTTGTGATTATTGTAACTTGATTGTGTTGTTTGAGCTTCGTGAATAGAATAATGTATGTGCACTATAAGGAGGGTTTAACATCCACCTATTAAGGTAAGAGTTCACCGTCACATATTCCTGCCTCTGTAAATGAACGAGGACGGAAAAAGACTTTGCGCCTTCACTGCGATCGCTCCCGTCATCTCCTCAATTCACACATGGAGACACACTGGAGGTGAATCCCTCTCTGCAGTGAACAGAGAGTTACAGTCAGCTCCTGAATCAGGGTTGAATTTAAGGGAGTCACCAGGGAATCATTATATTAATCCTTCAATTCCAAAAAATAGAAAAAAAGAGCCATTTAAGAAGTCACTCGTGATGAATCCTACATCAGCTAAAACGAGGCCCCGGCTTTAAAAAAGCCTTTTGTTCAAATTTGAAGGAGTGAAACGGAAGCATATGGAGGCATGAAGCGCTCTGAAAACTTGATTGCCTCATTATTCATCACGCCTTCTGGGATGTGATGAAAACGCACTTTACATTTCACAAATGGTTTCCCTTCAGGCTGGACAACTGCTGCACCTGAGGTAGAGGAAACTATGCCAAACTGTGTTTTACCTCCGTCTCGGGCTTCCAGTGAGCCTTCACGAGACGGTTCCACGGGCACACAGAGAGACGACGGACTCCATTACCTTTCAGTTTGTTGTGTTCGGAGTCTGCGGGGAACAGGACGTCGGGGAAGAGCTTCTCGAAGGTGTAGCCGGCATACCGGGGCCTGTTCTCCACGTAGGTCCTCACCGACTGGTTGAGCTTCATCAGGAACTCCTGAGACGGCGACCCCAGCTGCTCGATCACCTTGTTCCACTGGTCGATATCTTAAAGGTTTCGGTGTTAAGGAGCGCACCGGGCTGGCGATGCCAGAGTTGGGGTGGGTCCTTTCTGAGCAGCATTATGAACAGATGAATAATTAAAGAGCCAGATGGAGCCGCTAGGTCTCATACTGCGGCGTTCTATCTCGGATAAGCTCCTAAAGTACTTGTGTGTCTGCAACGGTTTGTACTCGGCTGGTTGAATACAAGTCAAACCTGAGGACGGACTGGGGCACGCACACCGTGAGCGTGAGGTGAGACAGGTGATGCTCACCTCATTTTTCTTCTTGAGAACAGAAACACACATTTACATACAGATGTGACATCCGACACATCGACACATCCGGGCATGCTTTGTTCACACCTTTCTATCTCTGTCAATGTCACCTATGTCGCTACAGAGCAAGCAAAGTGCAAAACCCAATATGAAGCTTTGTTTGTCACGCTAATGCCAGCCGTAGCTAACTAAAGTCAACCGGCATATTAGAACGTTCAGACTATGAGCTCCCTAATGCAACGTAGCCTGTGACAGCACAAACGGGCACCGTCGCCTGGCAGCTTGTGTGAGAAGATGTGAACAAGATGTCAGACAGAAAGGATGAGAGACGAGGGGGCATTTTTGGATGGAGGTTCAACTCAAGGATACGATCAGTGCCTGGAAACAACACACTACCCCGGACCATTTCAGCCATGATGCAGCCAACAGACCAGACATCAACTGAAAAAATGAAATGACAACCACCTATTTAGCATGCAGGACTGGAGAACAAAACAGGGGAAAAAACAACCTCAACGATGTAAAAGAAGACCAAGAAGGGAAAATTAAAACATGGTGTGGTGCCAGGTGATGCGTGTGATACATGACAAAAAAGAACGAGTTTCATGCAGTTGAGTGCACTCTTAAACCTGGGTCAGCGTCCCACAATGCTGAGGGAAAGCATCACCTGTACATACTGCAAGTCCTTTAAAGAACTAATCAAAGAACAGCAGATTCGGCAGAAGAAACGCTTCTGAGAGACAAAGACGTCTGCGTGCTACGTTCTGTTCCTGGAGGAAAAGCCGGACACTGCTGCAAAGCAGCTCAAGGATACAATCCCTTCCTGGAAAAAGGATTTTGTGGCGAACCATTTCTGCCATAATGCAGCCCACAGCCCAAATATCCACTACGTGTGCGCAGCGTAAAAAGGAGGGAGAAGAGATCAAGCAAAAGAATGAAACAAGTCAGCAGGAAATTAGGGTCAATGTTCGTGGTCAAGAGGACAAAGGATGAGAGCGGAGTAACATTTAGCAAGATTCTCCTGAGTTTTGTTACAACAGGAGCATCATCGTTATGCAGCAAACTCACGACGCCTGTACAAAAAGGGAACATTTTATTCTCAGAGTTGTTTGAAATCGAGATTAGCTGAACTGACCATGATGTATCTGACTTTATACCGAAAGGTCTAATTACTAGACACGTCTATCACGGGAATGTTTCAACATTTGGGGAAATACACTTGCTTTCTTGCCGACAATAAGATGGGAAGGTGGCCACCACTCTCGCGTCCGTACGCTAAATATGAAGCTAGAACCAGGAGGCAGTTAGCTTAGCATAAAGTCTGACAACAGGGTTAAACAGCTAGCATAGCGCCATCCAAGGGTAGAATAGTCGGACCACTAGCTCACTAATGCACATTATATTTCCCAGAGTCCTCCGCAAAGAGGAGAAGACCAATCTTTCAAGCAAGCACATGGCCAACGAGCATATTTATCAAAATGTTAAACTACTCCTTTAACAGTATTACAGGAACTGCGATACGTCCCAAGCAGGAGCACCGAGAGAAATTGCTGACGCTCAGGACAGACAACCTCTTAATAAAACATTAAAAGCATGCTAAAGCACTGCTGGGAACTGGAGCCCCGGACAGGAAGTTCCCCACAAAGCACCGATGCCCAACTCCCCCCTCCGAGTGTGACCTTTACAGGAACAGGGAGAGAGTGCATCAGCTGCTCCTCACTGGCCGGATGCTGTCATAGAAGCCTCTTTTCCTCCACTCACCATTGGCCTGGTAGCCCATGCCCAGGATGACCTCGGGGGCGCGGTAGTAGCGGGTGACCACGTAGGGCGTCATGAGGAGGCCGGTGGCGGCCGTCCGGGCCAGGCCAAAGTCCAGGATCTTCAGTGTGCAGTCAGACTTCACCACGATGTTGCTGGGCTTCAGGTCCTGCACGGACAACGCAAGGCGGAGAGGGTTAGGAGCCGGATTAAGGCCGAGGTGGCACAGCTGTATGATATGGTGGCATTCTGCTAAAAAGGTGTTCTGTATTTATATTTGATCCTTATCTAACTGCAAGGAACAGAAGGCGCATGGGATCGTCTGGCAAATGGCGATAATGCAACACTTATGGATGCCAACCGACATAAAACTCAGCAGGAGAAGAAGCAGAGAGGGCCAGGCCAGATGTCGGCGTTGGCAGAAGAAGACGTCTCTTGTCATTTTCAGGAGCATCATAAACAAAACTCAGAGCCCTCCGGCCGCGACAGTTTCCAGTTGACTAGTTGGCATTCAGCACGATTTACGAGGGCAACAGATGGGATACTTAATCTGTGGTTTCTTTATCGTAATCACTTCCTGGTGTGGAGAAAGTATGCACAGACTGCTGAGACACCTGCCACTGAAGTGCACAAAAATACCCAGGGGGCAGCTCACCAGCAAACAACACAACACGAACTCCAGGAAATCTTAACGGCATCACAAGCAGTGACGAACGTCTCACTTCTTCTGGAGCTCGGTGGATTGAGCTCGACTGCGTCGTAGGATAAAATCAAAACGGACTCGAGAGCTCTCGTTGCAGAGACAAAGCCCACGAGAACAAGAGCTCTGAATCTCTGGCGATCCGTGACTCGCATCGCTTCCGCTCACCTGATGAGAGCTCTGCGTGCTGATGCTCAGCGCGGCTGCTTAGCTCCGCCTTTGGCTCCATTAGTTCTGGCTGGCAGAGCAAGAGGAGCTCTGCTACTCTACCGCTGCGTCTTCCACCGAGGACGATTGACAGAGTGCCACAAGAGAGCGAGAGTGTGTGTGTGTGTGTACACATGTGCGTATACAAGAGGGATCCTTTGTGCGCTACTGCTAGTGCTTCAGGGTGTGCGAGCGTGTATCATCCTGTTTTCTGCTGTTTCAAAGTGAACAAGCACCTGAGTGTATTCTGTGTGTGTGTGTGTCTTACTGCAACCTGTACATTATCTCCGCTGCTTAACAACTTGTGATCCGGTACCAATAAATGGAAGTTAAATGAGATGTTATGACTTTGTGTGACACTGTAACACAACTGAAACACATCCTAAATGTGCGGTGTTGTCATCCCGACGACGATACGACTCCCTGGAGAAGCTGATCGGCTCAGCTGCGTCGGAGCGATGTGACCGTCTAATCGGCACAGCGGAGGTGGTTAGACGACGGGCAGCGGTCGGTGCCCGTGCGTGTCACATCAGCGCGCCTCACCCTGTGTATGATGCCGGCAGCGTGCAGGTGTTTGATTCCACACAGCATCTGGTAGAGCAGGTAGGACAGCCTCTCGTGGTCCAGCTCCATCTGAATCACCTGGCAGAGGTTGGCATCCATCAGCTCCATCACTAGATACCTGCAGGGGAAATAGAGAGTGAAGCAATCCCGTGGACGGACACACACACACACACACACACGGGTTTTCATGTGCTGACTTCACCTGGAGTTTTACAATATACTTTGATTATGGCACATGGATGTAGCATATTTTTATGACTTATGTGACACTGTGATACTGAAACACATTAGGAACGTAATAGAGTCAGAGCTGTTGGACAGTTTAAGGTAAAAACTAGATGAATGATAATGATTTTCAGTTTTTTGGACATTTGGCATTGCTTTCCATTCCTCAGAAAGAATTCGGTACATTTTACAAAAATTTTACCGCACGTAGGTTTTTTTATTTCATTCGTTTCCAGATAGCCAGGAAGGAAACTCATGCAAAGTCTAAAAGCTGCATTTTGAACTCTTCTTTCCTTCCCCAGGCACCACTTTTTTACCGTGACATTTAGGAAGTGACAGTAACGGCTCCACTTCTAAAAACTGTGATGATGCTATGCTATCTGGCAGCTGTTACATCATCAGGCCCTACATGAAGCAAGGACCTTCTGACAGACTGTTGCACACAAAGAAACATCTTGGTGACGGAGCGTGCGGCTTTGCACCAAATGAAGAAGGACTTCTGCACCATGTCTGAACACAATGAGTCAGGAACTGCAAATGGGTAAGTGCCCACGCACACATACTGGGGAATCCATATTTTGTATATTATCCTTTTGTGTCAGGCACTCTGTAATGCATTCAGGTACACAAACACACGGCCGAATGGAGCGTTATCCTCCAACCGTGTGTTTGCCACGCAGCCCTCCGGCCAGGATTTGTCCAGTTTCCTTTTTAGCTCCAATCAGGCAGACGCAGCGCTGCAGACACTCTCACACACAGGGAGCTTCTAGAGGACGCCATTCATCATGCCTGTTCCCGTCATACAGCGCATAACCATCACTTCCCTCCCCACATCTCAGCTTAGTATTCCCCTCTCTGAGATTCCACAGCCAGTTTCCTCTCACATGCCCCAATGTTCATCTCATTGAAGGTGCATTGAAACAGATTGCAGGAGCTGCACTCCAGGACCAGTGTTCGTTAGACGGTGTGTCATAATACCAGATTTGAGTCATAATAGACCCGTGACATCAACGATTCCTTTGTGACCCAAGTCAATGTTTACAGTTATTTTAAGATAAAACACCTGTTAATCCACAGTGTGTAGGACGTATGCTGAATATTAAACATGTCCATTTACAGTAATTATAATTGTGCTTATAGTGAGGCAGGATAACACACAAACCAGAGATCCCGTTAAGCTGCACAAGCCCCTAAAAGTCAAAGAAAGGTAATCTAAGCCCCCAGCACGCCCCCTCCTGTGTTGATGTTACGAACACTCAGCGGGCAGATGTTACTCGGGCTGTGTAGTACTCACACGTCTTGGAATTCTTCCAGTGTCTTCTGTGGCGTGAATACATTTAACAGGCCGATTATCTGTCAAAATGAAGAAGGAGGAAAAAAAAGCAGTTATTGATCTGCAAGTCCGGAGAGGAGACGAAGGGTTGTCCTCTGCACGCCTGAACCAGGAAGGAGGAACAACCGAGAGGTAGTGACAGCAGCAGCCCGAGCATCGGTGATGAACCACAACAGGACATTCCCCAAATTAAAATAGTACATAACGAAGCAGCAGCAGGGAGGAGCGGTGTTGTGATCCGTCAACCAAGCGAGGGGAGTGAGGTGGTTGGAAATGCGGCACAATTTAAATGGATGCACGAGGACACGAATGATGTTCGAACTGATTCGAGCCTCAGGGCGTCTGTTCATCACATTTCATCTCGACTAATGTAAACGTGAGACAACCCTGTGCATTTAAACCCAGACGTGAGCCCGTCTCCATTGGAACCAGACGACAACACTAAACGGTTCAGGTGTCACAGCTCATCCCCGATGGTGAAACAGATATACAGGAACATTAAAACATGCTGAACAGAACATGTGGAGAGAACTCGAGCTCTTACGTTCTTGTGGTTGACACATTTCATCAGCACCAGTTCCCTGTAGGCCCGCTTGGCGTGCGTCTGGTTCTGAAACGGCCGGCTCAGCTTCTTGATGGCGACGTTCCTCTCAAAGTTGTGGTCGTACGCCGAACTGGGGTGAGGAAATGAAAGCAAGAACTCGCTGAAAAATGTTGTTTTCTTTGTAGCACTTCCCGGAGGACCTCAGACACACTCATCACACACAGACACTTCATTTGTTCGGTAGCTGGTTCAACATGACGGCACATTAACAAAAGTCCAATATCTACTCTCCCTTTAGCTCAGTTTCCTCCATCTGCTGATGGAAACATCTCTGGAGCTGCTAAACGCTCCGCTGTGTTCACCACAGAGTCGCTAACTGGGTCTGTCTGTCACACACACACACACAATCATGTTTTTAGCTTTCATAAAAATGCTCCTGTAGTTCAAAGAGAGGTCAGAAAATAAGATGTGAAAAGACCAAGACATTGATTTTAGATTAAACTCTGTTTTGAAAATTAGTGGGTCAGGTTTGGTATCCACCATTTTTTTTATATTTATGCCATCTTCGCGACCACTCGGCAAACACACAGCCACTGATCACATGCAGTTGAAAATAGAAGACGCTGTTTAGGTGGACCTTTTTGTCCTTTGACTTACCAGACAATTCCCTGTGCTCCGGATCCGATGGGCCTGAGGTTCTGGTAGCGCTTTATAACCATGAAAGTCGAGTCGCCCACATCGATGCTGTAGTACTCCTTCTCGCGCTTGTTCCGGTTCATGGTGAAGCCTTGGACGAACGCAATGACTGGGCGTCCAAGTGGGGCTGTCCTCTCAAGACCTGCAGAGCGTAGAGAGACGGAGGACGTCGTCACGTCACACTTTTCCTTCCAGCGGCCAAAAAACATCCACACTGAACCGAGAAAAATGCAGAGATTTTTATATATATATATATATATATATATATATATATATATATATATATATATATATATATATTCGGCAAAAGAAGCTGAGCTGCCTGCCTGATACCAGCATCAACAGCCAATGAAACGCAGAGGAACTGCTTGACGTACTGTAGATCAACCAGCGCCACAGCACTGGCTCGGAAAGCTCATCACCTCACCAAGAACTCACTTAATTCTGCTCAGCACTAGTAGAGCTGGAATTATGCGGGGACCTCACGTACTTAATGCCTCATTTCAATGTATTTTCTGAAGAACTGTCAAGTCCTTGGTAGTGATCAGCGCCACTGAAGTGCAGATATGCTCATGTGTGCAATGGTACAGCATGAATGTCCTCTTACTCCCGCTCCATTGGTTACAATGAGTACTGTATTATAACCCCCACGGAGAGAGACACAGAGGAAGCAGGAAGCTGGTTTCATGCTGCGTCTTCACGAATCATTAGTGGGATTTGGAACGCTGCGCTGAGGAGGTCTGATGATAGATATGTGTTTCTTGGACCGTAACCCGACCGACTACTGCTGCTGCTGCTACTACCCCCCCCCCCCCTTTCCTGTCAGTATCCGTTAGCCCACGAGGCTTTCCCTTCTCCGCACTGCTAAAACCCATCTTCCCTTTTCTCCTCTATACTGCAAACGATCTCATATCCACCTGAGCCACCTCCTCTCTTGTACTCGTGTTTCATCCTTCTTCTAATCTTTGTCTCCTCTCCGCCCTCCTGCCTTCAATCATCTTCCGTCTCCCGACAGTCTGCAGCTGAGCCGCGCCGTGCAGACGTAGGGGGGATGGATGAAAGGTGCACCGAGGAGGCTGAACTCACTCACGTTATCTAACATGCAAGAGACGCACTGCCAGATTTGGGAAGGAAAAAAATAAGACATATACTTGAGTAAAAGCATACTCTTGCTGTTAATCATTACAAAGCAAAAGCAGCGTACATTCAGTGTACCTTCAGCATCTGTCTGCTAATGTTAGCTCCACAGGAGTATCCCCATTACACAACGTTTAACCACGACTAGGTCCGAAATCCACAAAACCAGCCTGAAAATGAAGGAAATCTGCACTGATTGCATGAGTCTATGGAGCACGGCCGGATAGTTTTCAAACCGGGTCAGAGCCGGCCGATGCTACGCTATGATTGGCTAGTCTACGTTCAAGTGGCGTGACTTAGCAAAGGGTCAATTACAAACACACACGTAAAAAGCCTCACTGTGTTCAGCGTTTGTAGCTCCAAAGTAATAAAAGCTAGTAACTGTATGTTTGGTGATACCACCACTAGGAGACCACAAAGTAAGGGCTGAATGAAGAGGCATAATACGACCAAACAAAGCTGAATCTGTCTGAGTGTTTACTTCCCTGCCGCAGCAAATCAGCAAGAATTCTTGATACATAATGTTCTCACGTCCCTTTATTTTCATGTCGAATATCATAAAATCTCTCGACTGATCCACCCAGCAGCAGAAAAACGTCAACTTCATTTGCCAGCGGCCAAGGGCACAGAAATAAAATGTGAGGCACTTCTATGATTCTTTTTGGGAAAATGTCATTCGGTGAATCAAATGTGAGCCAGATTTGAAGGAGAGAGAGAGAGAGAGAGAGCTCTCGTCGAGCTCTACCAGGCGCATGTAAGCGCTGCAGAATATGTCACAGCTGATGTTAGGCTTCAGTGGTGTGACATGATTTTCCTCCACTTGGAGACAGAAGAGCACATATCTGGGTGACTGGAGGATCTGTGGCTGCGAGTGGAAATGGGGCTGACTGTGTGTGTGTGTCGGCCTGTCAACCCAAATAGACCGTTAGGAGGCATGTTACACAACCAGGGCTGCACGCAAACACAGAACCAGTGAGTGAAGTCTGTTCGCTAAGTGATCGAGTGGGGTTTTTCATGTTTAGACAGAACAAAACAAAAGGCCGCCCACAGCTACACTTCATCTGTACGACCACGCGGCCCCTTCAGGGGTCAAAGGTCAATTAGATCTACTGATAATCAAGTCGCAGCTTTATCAAAGACTTCCCAAAGACCACGGCTGACATAGCTGTCCGTTTGAAACCACCGTCTGTGAGGAAATAATGTCTCCGACAAGCTCCACAGAACAGAAGTGTGTCCAAAAGTGTGAGATGCGGCTTCGTAGAGGTGAACAGAACACACGTTCGTCTTGGCAACCCTGTCCAGATTCGAGTTATCTGTGCGACCAGGATCCAGTCCGCCAGCAATTTGGGAGGGTTACAGTCTATTTCATCTTTAAATTGCTCGCATTCAGCCAAAGTAATGGCTGCTGATAATAACCCAAAAGGGCACATTCTGTGCCGCACATTGGCACCAGATTAAGACACTGAATAACACTTCTATTGTGATCGTCCGGAGGGACGATTTGGGGGTATTTAAGCTCATGCTTCCAACAATCTGAGCCCGATTTTAGCTAATGTGCTAATCGTGAAACAAGACGCAACAATTGGGCCTTTGCTAAGCCCCGCCCAAAGGCTGGGCCATTGGGTCTCGAAGTCGGTGTGGTTTTTTTGGATGAGTTTTGGTTACCGTAGATTGCTGAAATAAGGTCTGTGGTTAACACAAGCTCAGGAGATTTCAAAGTTTTGCTCTACGATATAAAGTACGTCAATAGTTAGCGGTTGCTAACAAGTGGCTAAAGGAGACTACAAAACGCCATCTCGCCAACTAGTCCGCCTTCACAGCCTCGTTGTGTATACTCGTGCTCATGAGACCGCGTCGCTCGTCCATTTAGCTTTTGATTACTAAAAGTGGGGTTCGGTTGAGAAGATTTTCTTACTGAATAAAAACTTGCATCATAAACTTGTTTGCCACAGAGCAATATTCTATATTTCTGCAATATTCCAAAATCCAATGGAACAATCCCATTGGCTCTTTGTCCAGTGAACCAGCATGATGCTAACTTTGGCCTACAATACACAACGCGTGGTATCTTTTTGGAGCTATCCAGACATAGTTGTAGATTTGTTTATTTTCTGTTTGCAGCTCACACAGTTCTTGGTCATTTTTCAGGTGCAGAGTCAACCACTAAAGAAGGGAATCTAACGGACACAACGGCAGTAGTGACTGAAAGTGATGTATACCAATATGGACAGCTACGAAGAGGAAAAATATATTTTTTTTCTGCCACATCGCTGCACAATTAATATAAATAATGTCTTCATACATGATCAACTCTGCTTGGACATCTTTACAGCAAGCCTCATTTGAACAGCTATGTCAGGTGCAAGCACAAAACACATATTTGCACAAGGATACGGACTAATGAAGTATCACATGTTGCAGAGTAGGATCTGAACATGATCCGAAGGAGTGGAAAGACACGGGAGAGCGGCCGGTTCGTCGTCAAAGGTCACCGTCTTCGCACTCACCCGTGACCGTGTGAACTGTGGCATTCTGTCGTTTCCGTTTCATCAGGGTTCTGGCCACCGGGGTTATCAAAATATCGACTACACTTACCGAAACATATTATGGAAGACAACTGTGAGATACAAAGAGTCACGCAGTGCATTCAACAAAGAAATCCATGCACAACCCTGATACTGCTAGCACTGTGGTTCAACTACTGAGCAACTTAAAAATGATCTAATATTCACAACTCAAAAAGCCCAAAAATCTCTCAGTACCGACCTATCAGACCTCCAGATATGAATGCGGGCTCGTCATGCTTCAGCCAGGACCACTGCTGTCCTCCTGGCAGGTTCTTCAAAAAAATAAAATGAAAAAACCTTGCTAGCAATGTGCAGTGCAGTCTGGGAGCTGCAGAAACCAAAAGTGACTAGAGGAACATGTTAGACAGATAGCATAACCAAGATGCACACAAGCGCGCGCACACACAAGCTGCAACCTGTGACGCTCTCAGTCAAACCTGATTTTGATCAGACCGTTCTAATAACAGATCACGTTTTTGAACATCACATATAATCTGGTGGATTACAAAACCTCCCATTAGCTCAGCCTGCTTGGTGTATTCGCATTCCACCTTTTTTTGCAGTCAAGTGAGGCCATTAGCGTCGCATAATAAACCACACACACCGACGGACTGCAGCCTCGCATGTAGCCAAATATTGATATCCCATCTGCCCCGAGTGGCCATCGCATTAACAGAGATGCTGCTACAGCACAATAACCGGTGTAGACCCACCTATACTCACTTCACAGCGCAGGCATTGAGTTAGCCCACATTCCAAGCGAACAGAAACATGTGCGAGATTGTATCTTCAGCAGTAAATATCAGCACACACCGATGCTAGCCGAAACGGGGTGTATTCAAAGGCGTCGATGCGTGATTTGTGTTTACCGGGAGGGTGTTCTCTTCTTCGGGTGACCACGGACTGGAGGTCACGGCGTTGTGGTTTGAGGCTTTTCGCCAATTTCGCGACTGGCAACGCCACCCCGGTTCACAGTTTACAGTGTAAACTGTGCTAATGCGTGCTAACGTGTGTGTAGCACTGGCACGGATAGGTTAACCGCGTTACAGTAGTGCGCTCCCCCAGTGTAGCCACTCAGTCTGGCTGCCTTCTACCAGTTAGGCCGGACCTGTCCTGCCTGCTGTGGTAGTCACCCTACTGTAGTAACACCTAGGCACAGTAACGCGCGTGAGACAAATGTGCCCGTTCCGATCCCCCAACTGTTGACAATTACACGTCTGGCATGTTTTAAAGGAAGAAAAGAAAAAGACATATGTCGAGCTCACCCCTCCGGTTAATTCCAACAGTGTCGACCCGCAGTCGATGTTTGCTGCCTGCTGGAGACACAACCCGGACGTTTTTTTGGGAGGTGGGGGGGGGGGGAGAAAAACAGCTCTTTAATCTCTTTTTTTCCTCCGGATACTCTCCCGTTTCCCCTCACACTAGCAGGCCAGGGTCATCGCAAAATACCCGTGTAGCTTCAACGTAACCTAATCTTTGAGCTTCCGCGACACGAGCGGTTTCTGCCATTTCATAGCAGCGTCGTAGAAACCTTGCGACGTTTCCTCGGCTGCACAATGAGGACCAGGGGGACGTTCAACACCGCCTGCGCGTTCCCGGCAGCCGCCGCTGGAAAGCGGAAGCGACGGTTTCGCAACGTTTTGTAATGGCACGGCGAACAGCGAAGAGTTTTGCTATTTTACACATATTGGTGGGTTTAAAAAAATATATTGAAAATGCATCCATAAATACATAAATGCAAACGTTTAATAAACGAGTTTGTACCAGGGATTACATTTAAGATATCGTGTATCTTTTTCTATTTGCTGTTAACAGTTAATACTACAAAATAAAGTTGATTAAACTCCAATTTGTATATGCATTCATTTGAATAAGTTATAAGCTGGCTAATGCAGCCTACAACTTGGAGTGCCAATTGTATTTGGTAGATTGAGATGCCAGTATATAAGGTATCCTACAATTGTAAATTAAGTAATTCTACCTTTATGACGTTTTAACATTTACAACTTTATTACAACTTTATGTACTGTACTTGGCCTGAATACAACTTAGATACTTGTTTATACTACATACTATCTACACCATAGAGTGTATTCATGCTTATCTGGCTGCTATAGTAATTAGTTATTTTTCAGAACATTTGAAACGATTATCAAATGCAATGCATTATTGCCATTATCTAAGAAGGAAATACTTGTAATGGAGTAGTGTCTGCCTGAAACATCATACTTCAATCATTTAAAATCAGATTTTAATTTAATCAAAGATCCTTCTTATGATTTTCCGTACCAGTTTTTGAGAATTGACCCCTGCGATAGGCATATAGAGTTAGTGTGTTTTACTATTATTATTATAGGTGTCACTTTTATACATCTAGCTGCACATGCAAGCATCACTTTGACCTTCTGAAAATACCATCAAACTGCAAATAATTGGGGCACAGTTTGCGCACAAAACAGCAGGAGAGCAGGAACAGCACCTCTCAGAGGCCCTCGGTACTGCAACGTTTGTATGTCAAGTCATAAGACTTTATACTGACCAAGTGAAACTCACCTATGAATTCAAATATGTTACTTGTTACATCAAAGCTAGATATATCCTTCAGAATAGTACTTTTACCATTGATACTATTGTTACATTTGATATTTAACACCTTGCTTATGTAGATCAAATGTTTGAATAGAGTATTTCTAGATTAGGTTTTTTCTCTTTTACTAAGTAACATTTCAAGCACAGAAGAAAGGTTACATCAGCCGTGAAATCTGGTTATTCTCTTAGCCCTGCTGTATTAGTCAATCAACAATCTACGTAAGGTGCTAATAGAAAGTGGGACAATTAATGTGTCACTAGTGGTTGAAACATCAGATTAACACAATGGATCGGTCCATTGCTGCCCCATCTGCCGTTCCCTCGCCCTGCAAATCCAATTATGTTCTTACGTCCCCCGGTCTAAAAATAGTTGAAAATGAAGCGGAACGCAGAAACAACACGTCAGTAGTTGTCAGCAAATGACGTTACGGAGCTGATGTGTCCTTTGCGTGGAGACAATTGATCTGTCATGAGGAAATGACCGTGTGTGACGAGCTGCCACGACAGACAGCAGCACCGGGTCGAAGGAGCGGTGGGTGGAATGGCAGCAGGGGATGCATGAGAGGAAGAAGGATTAGGTCCAAGAGTGGCGGATGTCTGACGGAATTTCAGAAGAGTCTTTCCAGATACCGGATGAAATAAGGTACACCGCGTGATGTGTCAAAACCAAGTTGTAATGTTTTTTAGTCTGAGCGTTTAGTCATCTAACCACCTGCAGGCCTGAGAATGTGGGATGGCAGACACAGTGGTGGCATGGGGCATGAGGTGCAGCATTCTTTATCTATCCTGCTGCTGTGACAACACAATTCCCATATGGGATTGAGAAGTGCTCTGGCAGATTTATCGAGGATAAATCAAGGCAACAAACAGCAGAAAGCAACACTCAAACCTGGTCAATAACACGCGCACAAAAGTGGCATAATCACTAATTTGATTGTGTGTGTCATCAAGAGATGCCACGGTAGCAGACGCACTGGGGTGAATCACAAAAGGAATGGTGTCTGAATTCCATTTAGCTGCTTCGTTTTTCAGGGTCTAGTGCATCGCTGGCCCACTGTCACAACTTGCATGTTCCAACAGAGAACAGAAACAGTGTTAATGTAGCAACACGTGTGCTTTTCCAGCTATGACAAGTCAAAATGTCTGCTGTGAAGAAAGGCCGTCACCGATTGCTGCCGACAAGGTTGTCTGGGTGAATCAAAAGTACACCGGATTATCAGAGCAGAGTTAAAGTAGTACATTTAATTAAGTAATTCATTAAAATAAATGAAAGCAGTAAAGTCATCAGCAAATAAAACAATAAAAAAAAACAACACAAGAAAACGATAAAGATTCCTCCATTATCTGGTATCCTCTAATATAAGGAGGAATAAGATGATTATAATGAGATCGTTTCGGGAGGCGACATCCGGATGTTAATCTGATTGTAAAACAATTAATGACAACTCGCAGGTTACCGTGGTTGCAGAGAGCCATGCTTGTACTTCTGAGTGATTTGTTAATCTGCCCGGACTTCCTCCTGCGTTGTGCCATAAGCGATCCCACAGGCTCAACGGAACAGACTGAAAAAAACAATGATTTAACAAACAAAACAAGAATCACACATACAGTACAAATATAATGTGATTTGTCTCTCGCTTTGAAACTACAGCTTCCTGTAATCTTCGAGTCATGAATGTGGTAAAACAAAAAGGGATCTGTTGCTGTCCATTCTGCATGTTTGGTCTTGTTTTTGTCAGTACAAAAAACCGAGATGTGATCAGTAGAGATTGTTATATTCTGAGCATGAAAGCAAAAGAAAAACTGTTGGGATTGTTTTCCAATTAGATCTAAATCCTCTCAACCTTAAGCTTGTCTGTCTCAAAGTCTGACCTCCGACCTCTTCAGCCTGTTTGGTAAGAAATGGCACAACTCCTCCTAATGTACCGTGTTGTGGTATACAACAGTGCTAATCCAGGCAACAGGTATTACTTATTAAAAAACACGATTGCGTTTTAATGTAGATAAATAATTCAACTAATGTGCGGTGCAGAAACGCATACCTGTCGCCCACACGTAATACAGCAGTGCCGTCTTTCGACCTGCAGCCTTGAGTGTGTGTCTCTGTTGTGTGCGTGTCCCAGCAGAATGGGTACATTTGTGACCCTGGCAGAAGTGTTGGAGGGCCGGGGTTCCAATCTGGATGAGGACGAGGTCTGGTGTCTGCTGCTCGCCACCACTGAGGCCTTACTGGCCATTTCCAAAAAAGGTAACCGCTCATGCAGTTCCCATTTCCTCCAAGTTCCACCTGTCTCAGTGCTCAGGGGCTCTTTTCTCAGGCAGCATTCAAGAGCATCCAAGCAGTCTGAGGTTGAAACACTGCGAAACAGCACAACAGAAAAGCCTATGAGTTAGTAAACGTCACCGGTTTGTGCCGCGCTTTCTGTTCAGGTTCGGGCAACATGTGCAGTGTGCTGAGCCCAGGCTCGGTGCTGCTGTCAGCCAATGGGAGTCTGGCCTTCAAGAGCTGTGCCCGATACGAAGACGTGGCCTCCTTCACAGCTCCTGAGGTCCAGCGGGGTCCGGCTGCCTCCACCAGGACTACAGCCGAAAAGGTTTGCATGTTAAATCTGAGGGGTCATTACATTTATTTATGGGATAGGGCAGGATTCAAAACTTGCAATCTTTCTCTTTAAATGGTAACGCTGAGACACGAGGAGAAGATGCTTTGTTTTAGGACACGAGTTTAAAAGTTTGAGCACCCGACCATCATGAAATAAGAAGAAATCCGTATAGCTTGTTATTTCTATTTAGCCTACAGTATCCTTGAATTGGAGTAATATTATCCCATGTATATTAATTTTTAATTGTCCAAAAATGTGTGTGAAGGTAACTTCACTAGCACGAGCTCCGCACATAAAGTAGAACCCTTTTAGTACCGTTTGAGCAGAACTTGAGGTCTGAATCCGTTCCTTGTTCCCGCTCTCCTCAGATGGTTGTGTACTCACTGGGGATGATTCTTTATTGGTGTGTCGATTACCATCTACCTCAAAACCAGGTTGACTTTTCCTCCCTCTTTTATCTCTCGCTCCAACTCATTTCTCACATCGTTCTTAGCGCTCGCGGTCTATCAGCCATTTTGCTGTCTCTCGTTTCCTCCCAGCCGGTCCAGCTGAGCGCAGAGCTGGAGGGTTTGCTGCTCAGCATGTGCGAGGACATGGTGGTCAGGCGGACCGACCTGCTGACGGTGCTGGAGACCTGCGAGCTCCACCACAGGGCCTTGATGCTGCCTCCTGCCGATCGGCTCGTCAGGCAGCTGGTGGAGGATGTCTACAGGAACTCGGTGAGTGGGCGGATGAGGGAATGGTGTTGGTTTGCTTTCAGCTCCTCAGGGGAGGAGGAGGTCATGTTTGTTTTTGAGAGGTTTTATTTTGTTGAGCCTACTGATTGCACCAACCCTGTGCTTGTTTCCTTGACCTGGACAGTGATGTCTTTGCAGGTGGATCACGTGTCCATGGCTGAGAATGGATCCCGACTAACAGACCGCAGTCAAATGATCAGGGACAGATTGCACAGTAAGAAACCGAGCCCGTCTGTCACATTTACAGTCCAACGCAAGTGAAATTGCTTTTCTGTCGTCTGCAGCATTCACATATCTGCTCTGTGAAACACTTTGTCCTTTGTTCTTCTTTGAGAAGGAAATCAGAAACCAAAGGGGAGAATACTACCCACGTTAACTTTCCTGTTAAAGTCTCCTTCTTATATAACTTGGAGAACATGAACACACGACTTTTGTCCTCCACCTCAGCTTGTTGAACGACAAAAAGGGGGATGACCGAATGTGATTCCACTTTAAAGCAATCGTTCAGCATTTTAGGAAATATGCTTACGTTCACTATTATTGCAGAGTTAGATGAGAAGATGGATACCAATCTCAGACAGGAAAGGTTGTAACAATCTTCTCATCTAACTCGAACATGCTCCATCTTAATTGTGAAAGCCGTGATAAGTACTGCATACCAATTTGTTTTTCAGGAAACCCTTTTAGTAACTCAACATGGATGCTGAACAGGAAGATGTCTAGAACATTCTCCGGAGCATCTTATCCATGCGAGCCATCAGGGTATGAAGCATTACACACATTATAACAGAGGTTTGTTTTTTAGCATATAGGACATTGTCGGTGTCCCATTTACAAGGTTTGACATGTTGCTGCAATGATAAAAAGCAACATGAAAAAGTAAAAAGACAGTGCCTGGAAGATAACACCCCCGGAGGAGAAGGAAAACAAATGTGTGTGACGTTTGAGCCATCGTGTTCTGAGTGACAGATCTCGACTCCGATCAGACTGAGAATGGAAAACTCGTTTTTCCCAGGATCCCCTCGGGAAGCCAACACAGGGAGGGTTACGGCAGCTGGCAGCAGCTGAACCACAGGCCCTGCAGTCCGTACATGGACGGCGGTCGCAGGTCCCTCGCACGAATCGGATCCACGATGATTCTCAACAACAAGAAGGTGAAGGTGAGCCGGGTTATCATATCATGTTACATAATATGATAGTAGTAATAACATAATGTATCATCACATGTTTCATCAAAACCTTGTTTTTGGTATGATTCGTCCTCTGTTGCAGGACATGGGTCCTGAGTTCATTAGAATGCTAGACGAGCCGCTGGTTGTCTTGGAGCTGCCTGGATCCATTTTGGTGAGTTCTGGAAAACAGAGTCGCTGTTGAGAGTTTGGAGAGATTGACAGTGGTGTGCAGGGGGCATCTGCATGCATCATCTCTCACCCTGAACCATCTGATTTCTTTAAAATCTAATTCTGTCCTCCAAAAAAAAATAATTTTCTCCCTTTTGTAGTCAAAGAAAGGGAAATCTCCAACCACTCAGAGAGAGCTGAGTGTGTTAATGCCAAACGGCCAGAGCATCCTGGTGAAGTGTGAGGTGAAATCCAGAGGAGGGGACGTCTTTGACATGGTTGTGGCTCACTCCAACATGGCGGAACATTTCTACTTCGGCCTTGCTTATATTGACGGTAAAGAGGTTTGACGTGGATGAGTGAGGGAGTCTTTCTGAAGCACTCTGTTTTTGTCTGATTGTAGTTTGTAGCAGTTCATCTGAACACTTCAGCATTGTGAGGTTATTAGTTGATACGTTGCATCCTGTTGGGAAAACATGCCCGTTGTCTGTGGTGCAGGTAGATTCGAAGTTATACATTATTTCTGTTAATTTCATGATCTTCTTTGTGTTCTTTTCCCTTTTCTCTGGTTAGATAATGAGTTTTTCTTTGTGGACAATGACACTAAGATTTCCAAAGTGGCTCCAGATAGCTGGAAGAAAGTGCCTACAACCACCTTTGTCCTTTTTTTCAGGGTCAAATTTTTTGTCAATGACATTTCTCTTTTGTAAGTATTTCTCTTTCTTGTGTTACTACAAAGAAACAGCTACAAACGTGTCTCGTAAAGTCGAATCCTTTACATGTGTCTCTATCAGGCACAAGCAGACCCGCCACCAGTATTACCTCCAGCTCCGGAGAGACCTTTTGGAGGACCGGCTGTCCTGCCACGAGGAGACAGCTCTGTACCTGGGAGCCCTGGCCCTGCAGACGGAGTGCGGCAACTGCATGCCGGAGGTTGTGCACCACGAATTTCAACAAAACATGTCAAATGAATCCAATAAAAATAAATATTTTAAAAGGTGCCACGAACTGAACCGCATTTTTAAGCATTGACATATAATGTGAGTGTCTCCGCAATGGTGTGGTATAATTACTGGAAAAGCAATGATCAAGTTTCTCTCAATGAAGGTTTTGATCCGTTGTGTGTAGGTGTACGGTAGAAACTACTATCGCCCCGACCAGTACGTCTCCAAGAGCGTGATGGAGAAACGCGCCTTGCCTCACATTCAGGCGGAGCTGCTACGACTTCACACCAACAACGCTCAGATGCTCCCCGACGAATCCCAGCTCGAGTTCCTCAAGGTGGCCAAATAGTCAAATTTCATTGTGGGAATTCACATCTAGTGGTACAACTATGAGTAGCATTAATACCATATGAAGCACAGTTACCACTCTCTGTTTGTCCCTGAAGGTGTGTCATCAGTTGCCTGAATACGGCGTTTTGTTCCATCGCGTGGTTCGTGAGAAAAAGCCTTTAGAAGGAGAGATCATGCTGGGGGTTTGTGACAAAGGAGTCATCGTCTTCGAGGTTAAAGATGGCTGCCGATCTGCCGCTCAGACTTTCTACTGGAGGGAGGCCGCAACCATCTCCTCTAGTGTGAGTGGAGCGATGGGGATTTGACTGCTGCCAAAAAACAAAATGTGGTTGGTAGTGACATTCGTTCATTTTCTGTGCGTGGTATTCCCTAAAAAAACGTTCCTTCGTGTTCCTGCAGAGGCGTAAATTTGTGGTAGAGAGCCGCGTCAGCAAAAAGAAGCACATCTTCATCACAGAGAGATCGAAGATAGCCAAATATCTGTGTGACCTCTGTTCAGCCCAACACAAGTTCAACAATGAGATGAGCTCCCGCCAGCTCAGCCACAGCCTGGTCTCAGGTCAGTTTGCTGCGCCGTGACTATTTTGCCGAAGCCAGCTTTTTGAGTTGTCAAAAGACATCGCTGGGAAGACTAACTAACCCCTTCCATGTTTGTTTTCTTTACCTCCAGAGGAGAACATCGTACAGTACGCTGCAGCGTGTCACTCTCAGAGCAGCCGACCCAAGTCCTCCTCCTGTTCGGAGACGCCACAGGATGACAGCGGACTGACCACGCCTCAGGACGGATCCCTGATCAAGCTGTGCGATGACGTCACAGCCAGGATCGAGGCGCGCATTAAACAGCAGCTCCTCAGTGAGCCGAGGTACTTACTTATCTAGCAGCTCATCCTAATTTCAGTTCTTCTTCTGCCTTTTCCATACATACTTTGGCAGCACAACAAAAAAAAAGCACTTCCTGTTCTCGGAGGACAGAATTTCACAATGACTCCATCACTATCAGCACATTGGTTTTCTGTGTTTCTTCTGCAGCACCTGCTCCAGCAGTCAGCGCAGCAGCGCTGGTATGCGTTCTCCAGCCTGTTCTCAGAGGAGTGGATCGGAAGCCCCCTCCGGCTCCCCGGCAGCCAGAGGTACGGCCGAGCACACTGCTGGTTGTCTCTGCCCGACGGCCTGCAAACAACATCAATTCAACTTCTTCTTCACGTGCTACTCTGCTTTGTGTCTTACAGAAACCCCAACGAAACTTGGGTCATCGTCGGAGAGAGAAGTCATATGTGTTAACTTAAAGAAAGACCCAAAGCTTGGCCTGGGTAAGCTGATCCGGTTTGTTTCGTTCACCGACTAGCGTCTCTCCGTCCCATGAACAACGCAAAAAGTCGTCCACTGCTTCAGCACCACGGACAGCGCCATGGATTTATCGAGACGTTGCACAGTCAGGCCACGGATATTTCAGAGCCCACAGATTCTAACCTCAGTCAGATAAAGGCTCAACGAGTCAGGAAGACTATAATGTTCAACTAAACTAGCCCTTTGCCCCTGCACGCTCTCTGCTAGAGGATGGAGAGGGGGACGGCAGGTTTACAAGGCATTCATTTTGGTAATTTTGCTAACAAAGGGGACGACATCCCATACATCCCCTACATTTGCACAGTTAGATCATATAAACACTCTGACAGTAATTATGTGAAGAGATGAGTCCAAATCTTACAGAAAAGCCGGTGGAGGGTTCTCTCTTTCCTCTCAACAGATCTGTGGTTTGTGTTCATGCAGGTGTGGTGATAGTGGGAGAGGACACCGTGGGCCACTATGACTTGGGCATCTTTGTTGCTTCCATTGTGCCTGGTGGACCCGCCGATAAGGACGGACGCATCCAACCAGGTAGAGGATCACATGGACATGTTTACCTCCTTAGCAATACTGTCTTCAATGTGTTACCGAGGTTCCACTTTTGCAGAGCTCTGCTTTGCCATTTAGAACTCAAACTTGTGCTACTGGTTTGCCCTTATCGTTTCTAATACAGATGGTGGATACCTCATTTTGGTGCAGACCCCTCACATATGTTCAACTATCTGGGTGATAGGCATCTTTTGAAATCACCCAGCGTCGTCCTCTGCTTTTAAGGAAATGGATGCAGGGAAATGTGTAGCGGGGGAAAGGGCAAAGGAGGACGGAGAGAGGGAATGGGAGGTTGTCTGTTTGATAAGATCACAGGCCTTTGGGGGTCACGCGTGGGTTCAGAGGTGGTGGGGAGGTCTTCAGACTCCCCTGATACTGGACACCGGCACCATTTCACCGTGACCTTTGCCCGCAGGTGGTCGTCTGATCTCTCTGAACCACATCAGCATGGAGGGCGTCACCTTCGGCAAGGCAGCAGAGGTGATGCAGAGCAGCCCCGAGGAGGTGCAGCTCATAATCTCACAGGCAAAAGGTGCTCTGTGTGTGTGTGTGTGTGTGTGTGTGTGTGTGTGTGTGTGTGTGTGTGTGTGTGTGTGTGTGTGTGTGTGTGTGTGTGTGTGTGTGTGTGTGTGTGTGTGTAATGATACTGTGGCTGTGACCCTTGCCCTCCTTTTGTTGGCGATTTAGTAATTGGCCTATTCCACTGATGCACCTGTTCTGAATTACCAACGTGAGAATGATAATGATGTCCTTTCTCTTCTCCGTGCAGCATAGTGGCTCTTTTGTGGTTTTAGCATGCCTCCCTGGGTGTGCTGCGTTGCCCTCTATTGTTATATGCGATAATATGTAGAACATTTGTGTTTTTTTTAAATGTTACATCATCATCCCACTTGTTTGTCTTCGTGCAAAATGTCAGTTTCTGTTGACTCATCTTGCTCGCAGGGGTGAAAACAAATTCCATCCTCCAGCTCTCATCATACTGCCCAGTTAAAGCTTCAGACCCTTCTGATGTGAAACACACCATATTCCAAGTGTTCTCTCCGTCTGTCACCTCTTTACATTACAAATGCCAAAACAGCATATAACACAATGTTTTCTCTTATATCACAACCAATATAGTGCCGCTATCCTGACAAAAATACATTTCAAATGTGCTTTTTTGCATTCTTGCCGGGAGTTAGATGAGAAGATTTACACAACTTTTGTTTCTTCATGTTTAATATGAAGCTAAGGCCAGCAGATGTTAGCTTAGCATAGCATAAAGACAAAAACTAGGTGTAACAATAGCTGTTTCCCCCCCCCGTCTTCAGTCACATTGCTAAGCTATGCTTACTGGCTACTCGACTTCTTAAAGGGACAGTGTACCCTGTCAGAGGTGCTTGTTAGATGGTCAAATGGCTTTGGAAAAAAAAAAACATCCCCCCCCCCCACACACACACACACACCTTTTCGGTGCCTTATTACAAAGGGGGACTGTGTGCAAAATCACCATTCCGAGAGCGTATTTTCCAAAATGACGACCGTTTCATTGAACACTTTCAGACAAAATGCACTGAGAAGAACAGTCAGACTTTAGTGTTTTGAGGGATACCATTGACTGACTCTGTTGTTGTTATCCACAGTGGGCCTCAGTCCCAACAATGTGCGCTCTCCTGTGTTGCGGCCCTACGAGTCTCAGACCACAATAATGACGGACGTCCGATCGGGGGACGACAGCTTGGATGAGATTGTTTCGGCCGTGACGCCGCCGAAGACCGGCAACAGGCTTCACGTCCCCCGAGAAGGACGAGACCTCGGTGCACAGGTAGACCAGGCAGGATTCATGTCAGCAATATGACTTACTGTACTTCCTACATAAGTCTATGTCTTCATTTGGCGATGGTGATTTTGTACTTGTGACTGTAAATATCTGCCAATCATTTGTATGGATGAGATCGGTGGGTGTGTATGCAGTCGGACATACAGAGATACAGGACTGAAGTGAGTGTTCCTGTCTGTGTTGGTTTCAGGACAGCTGCTCTCTGTCCGTCCCTCTGAACTGCATGAGGCCTGAGGAGGTCACCGTGGAGCTCGGAAAGATATCAGGAAGTCTGGGCATCAGCATCTCTGTAAGTTTATGAAACATGCGAATCGTAGAGAACTCACTCCGGGCTGAAATGGTTTATCCATGACGTCATCGACAACATGTCAAATAGTACCAACAAGAAGGCAGAACACACAGGGGTGTTCGGATCACCGCAGCACTATACATCCGTATGTCACAGCTCTGTGTTCTAAATCAAAGTTTCATCGCTAACCATTCAGGGTGGTGTCAACACCAACCTTCCTAATGGAGGAATCTACATAAGAAGCCTTGTTCCGGAAGGGGCTGCTGAGAGAGACGGACGAGTGCGCTCAGGTACAGCAGCTAAATGTCCACAAACCGCTGTATTAATGGTGTTTAATCCGTTTACAGTCATGTGAAGCTGACCCAGCGAGGCCATTTGTTGATTCGATGGTATAGCCTTGAGCATCCTGAGCACAGGATTATTGTACGGGTGATATTGTTTATGTAAAGCGTCCGTTATTCTTACAGTTGACGAATGAAAACATTTGCAACTTACAGGCATACAATCATGAGTAGCACATTACACATTCTGATGAAATTGTAAATAGGAAAAAAGTGAAATTCATCACTCATTAAGATTGGGGAATTTGGTGTGTCCATTTTGGCGTTTAGGTGATGATTTCAAGAGGTGAGGAGTAAATAATTCGGAGGAAGAGGAGAACAAATAATGAACCTGTTTGTTTGTTTGTTTGTCTCAAACGTTCGCCGTTACAGGGGACAGACTGTTGGAGGTGGATGGGGTTAGCTTCCAGCGCTTCACCTACCGTCAGGCTGTGGAGCATCTGAGTAAAACTGGGGAGGTAAAGGAAGACATGTGACTCATGTTGTATTACGTCCGTGTGGGAATCCCATTAGAGAGCAATGATTATCTATATACGCTGATGATGATGATCATTATCTCTGACTTCTTTTTTAGAATCGGCTCCTGAGACGGGGCAGAAAGCTGTCGCAAGTGATTCCCATCTTTCCCTCTCCTCTTCTCTAGCTGGTAACCTTGGTTGTGGAGAAGGTGTCGACACACGTGCGCAGGGTTTCTTTTGGCGAAGATACCATCAGCACTGTATCCAATCGGAGCATCAGCCCGGCCACCAGCCCGCTGAGGATCAACAGCTGCTCGTCCGTCTGCACTGCTCCAAACGTGAGCTTTGACCGGCCCAGGGACTACAGCTTCGTCACTGAAGGTAGGGGAACTCAGTTCAGATTTAAACCAATGGACTTTGACCTCAATAGATGCCTTAACAAACTAAGAAAGCCCGAGATCTCTTTCTGGGAGTTTGTCAGAAATATTTGCTGATAGCATTTGGGCTCTTGCCAACTTCCCAGAATGCAATTCTGCCAATATATCGATCTGCAGGTCCCCCAGTTCCTTCAAAAAACCCTTACACTACTGAGGAAGAGCCTGCGCGAGAAAGCCTGTTGACTCTAAGCTGTTTTGTGTTTTTAATAGACCGTTAATAGACTGTTTTGTGTTTAAACTCCTGACCTCCATACGCCTACACTGTTTGCCCTCCTCATCATCCTATCACTGCCTCTGTCCTCCCAACCCCGAACCCTCAGACAACACCCAGGAAGTGACGCTGACTAAGAGTGCCCACGGCCTGGGCTTCAGCTTCCTCATGTGCGAGCTGGATCCGCCCACTCGGGACTTTGGCAGCCTGGTCCGAATAAAGCAGCTTTTCCCCGGCCAGCCAGCCCAGCAGAGCGGCCGGATCCTGGAGGGAGACGTCCTGTTGGCAATCAATGGCCAGTCGCTCAAGGAGCTGTCCTATTCAGTATGTGCAGATTTGAAATGAAGTCGATTCGTTTGTTTTTATTAATCAGAATCAGATTCCGGAATCAGAATCAGAACCGTTTATTGCCATGGTATGATGAACATACAAGGAATTTGACATGACGGAAGGTGCATAACATTGAACAACAATCAACAACAATCAACGGGGGAGTGCGGGGGAGTGACCGGGAGGAATTTGTCCTGGGGATGACAGTGGTCTTGCTGTTAAATGTTCTCTCTTCTGTCTGTAGAAGGTGCTCAAGCTGTTCAAGACTTCACCGCTTGAGGTTCGACTGACTCTCAGTCGGCCTGCTCGAGGTACACACACACACACACACACACACACACACACACACACACACACACACACACACACTCAAACATGCGCATGTACACGCTGGCACCATGGGCGGATGATAAGGTAATGGTTGCTTTGCTCCTTTTCTTAGTTGTTGTGAGTCTCTTTACTTATTTTCTGTCTCTTTCTGGTCATTTTGTGTCTCTTTGTAATTGTTTGGGTGTTTTATTTTTTTGCAGTTATTTTTGTAGTTATCAATGGTTGTTTGGCCCCTTTTTGTAGCCGCTGTGAGTCTCTTAAGTCTCTTTGTGGTCATTCTGGTCCCTTTGAAGTTTTTTTGTGTCTCTTTGTAGTAATTTTGAGTCTCTTTGTAGTTGTTTTGTGTCTCTTTGTAGTCGTTTTGAGTCTCTTTGTAGTTGTTTTGAGTCTCTTTGTAGTTGTTTTGTGTCTCTTTGTAGTTGTTTTGTGTCTCTTTGTAGTCATTTTGAGTCTCTTTGTAGTTGTTTTGTGTCTCTTTGTAGTCGTTTTGAGTCTCTTTGTAGTTGTTTTGTGTCTCTTTGAGGTCATTTGATGTCTCTTGGTAGTTGTTTTGCTCCTGTGTGTCTCCTTATAGTCTCTTTGTGTATTTTTGTGGTCGTTCTTTTGTCTCTTTTTCTTCCGAGTCTCTTTGAGTGACATTTTGGAGGTGAAGGCTAAGAGGGCCCCTCACACATTGGGCTGTTGGCCATGTGCCTGGTCAGCCTGTACAGTAATTTACCCACTGGCTAACACCCCACGTCGTTTCCTCACCCATTTGTCTGTTTTCTGCAGGGATCCTTCCTTCCATTGATCAGTTTACTGACACATGAGTGATGTCACAGTGTCACACAGCACCAGCATCCAGGGATGTTCAGAAGCAACACTGTGCTTCCTGTTCAATCAGGAAGTGGCGATGGAGACCGAGGAAAGAATGGATCAGTGCATTAAACTGATCTTATCAATGGACTCGGACGCTGCTGAAAGGTCTGTTTTATGTTTTATGTTTATGTTTTAAGGTCATGTTTTATTTATTGAGGGTTGTCATATCGTATTGTATTTTCACAAAGAATCTGGTTAGTCTGTCTAAATGAGCGTTAGTCCAGAGGGAGAAACTGATGTTTTCAATCACCTCAAACACCGGAGACGGGCCACTAAAATCAACTGGAGCGATCGCGAAACAACATAGCGCACTGTGATATCTTACACAACGTGCTGTGACATGACACAGTGCAACTCAGTGTGACATGACGGCACCGTGCTTGCTGTTTGCAGTGAGGTTTCCTTTTCTCTGTTTTCCAGGCGCGCTGAAGAAACACTGGCGTAGCAGGAGAGCGGAGAGCTGTTGAGGCCTTATGTGAATGGATTGGTGGAAGCAATAGTTAAATAACAATGTGAGTAACTGGATAATTGGGGAGCCGTGATGACGTTATTAAGATTGTTAAATGTGTGCATGTTTATTACCAGTGAAGTTGATATTTTGAGTACTTTTCCAGATGTCCGTTCATTTCTGTTCATTTTCCAAATTTGATTCATTATATCCAAACATAAGCCTTTTTGATTAAATACCCATGCAACATTCAGGTCAAATAACCTCTGCTCATAACTGTGGTTTGATCCATAACTTCATGCTGTAAAAGCTACCGTAATCTGATTTTACCAGTTCATCCCTGAACCAGAAGGTGGAAGCATAGTGCTAAAAATGACAACATTTGCCTTCTTTGTATGGCAAATGGCAATCACCAGTGCATTATATAACATTGAATTTATTGTAACCGTATCGATTATAGTAAATTAAACAAAGTAAACGATATTTACCCGGATTTTTATTAAGACTCTCAAACTTATAAACACTAACAAAAGTAATAAAACTGTCAAACTGTACGGTGAATAATAACGTGTGTTGTGTTGAGTACATGTCTGCAATATTAATGCTTAAAATAAAAAAGTTAGCAGAGCCACAACAATAAAAGCCTCTAATGCCAAAATATTAAGATCAGCGCCTCACGTCTCAATTAATTAACAGCATTTCTTGGAAACAAAGGTAATAGTGTGATTTGTTTTCTTCTCCTCCATAGGAAGTCCAGAAGGGGCATTTTGTTGACACTAAAGAAGAAGAAGACAACTAAAACCGATTGTAAAATAATTGTTGGTATAAATGTTGTTGAGGACACAAAAAGTCCACAGATGTGGAAAATATGTCGCATGTTGAACTGACCTGTGAAAGTCCTTTCTCCACCATTAAAAGGAATTCACTTCTCTGTGTGTCGGCAACTTCTTCTGCTTTTACGTCTCCTCGAGTCCTCGAGCTCACATTATTATGTGTTCAGGTAAACCATGAATACAAACCCTCGTGTTCCCACGAAAACAAAAGCCCTTAAACTGAGTCTGACCTGAATATGGATGACCCACCAACAACACAACTCATTTAGTATCTGGACGAACAGGGCAGTACACACACACACACACACACACACACACACACACACACACACACACACACACACACACTCACCTCCCCTGGGTGAGGAGCCAGTAATGGCCTCTCGTAAATAAGGGTTCCTATATTTCGGTGAAACCCAGTAGTGCATCTGGATCCCATCAGAGCTCGTGTTCCCTTTGCAAATGATCCCAAATGTTTCTAATTATGCCAGTGGAGTCGGCACGAGGCTGTGTGAGCGCTTGTGTGTGTTTTGGTGTGTGCGTAATCGCCCTGACGGACACGCACACCCATACACTGGCCTCTGTTTATTCATGAACCGGGTAACGGAGATGGACAGCGCGGTCTTGACCTCTGC
Source organism: Lycodopsis pacificus (assembly GCA_028022725.1). Taxonomy (NCBI): domain Eukaryota; kingdom Metazoa; phylum Chordata; class Actinopteri; order Perciformes; family Zoarcidae; genus Lycodopsis; species Lycodopsis pacificus. Next base: position 17,645,405 of record CM051708.1, read on the forward strand.
AGCCTCTGCTTAGGTCACTGCACGTGGCGATGACTGATGAGTGAGAGACGGGGCGGAGGTGGATTTTCGTCTGCTTGACATCGCCGTCTTCCTGTTGTGCTCCAGTGATTTCCCACCAAAGAGGGGCTGAGGTTGCAGGATGAGTGGTGCGAAAAAAATATATCATGCAACCAAGTTATTGGTCTAATCCACAGTAAAAAAATACCTTCAAATCATTTGCATTCACGCAATTTACGTCTTGTAAGCCAAAGCGTTCAGTCTGCAAGACCTGCATCGTGTTTAATACATGTTCCTTGTTGGAGTCGAAGGGTGTGGATGACCCTTTTCATCGTGCATTCAGCGTACAAGCCGGGATTGTTCGCACTCGCATTGTGTTGTTGCAGCCTCATGGGTGCGTGACTGCACACACCAGGGAGCATTTTATTAAGTGCTAACAGAGTATTATGAACTTTTTCTCTGGTACTTCACCGTAGATGAATATGCTGGAATTGAGCCACCTTTAACGGAGCCAAGTGTTGTGTTGTACTGCAAAAACAAAAAGCATGTTTTCTTTTTTTTAAAGAAAGGAGAGCAACCACCTATTCGCTGGTTGGCTTTTGTTGTTACGCCAGGAAGATCGTGCGATCAGACGCTATGTGTGCGTGCGTGAGTGAGTGTGCACCTCTGTGTCCGTCCACAGCTAATCTCGCATTGTACTCTCTCGCATTTGCGGTGACTTGCACTTTCTCAAAGCACCGTTTATTGCCTGTTCCATGCTGCCACACTGCCAAACGCCTCAGTTCCACTCAGCCCATCAGGGCATCTCTCTGCTAATTGTTTTGGTTGGCCAGCAACTTTACCGCATTGGTTCAGTACGGAATTTAGATCGCAAAGGTTACAGTTCTTCGCGAAGGCCGACGGTACACATGAAATGGCTGCCGCTCTGTCCATCCTGCTATGTTGGCTGTGTCAGTCTATCCAGTCAGAGTGGGTGGTGGGGGAAAGTGGAGCATCAGCAGTAGTGGAGTGTGAAACAGATCAACGAGGAAAGTGAATATTGAACTGGCCAGAAACATGACTCCAAACGAATACTGGATGTTTAAATAGGCAACCGATTGCTAACATGTTAGCCATACCAACTATAGAAGGTAACAATTAGCCAGATTAAAAAAAAAAAAAATCCATCATACTGTTTAAAGATAAACCTAAACTGTGTCTTACTCAAGATCATCTGTGCATTCAGAACAATGTAACAACCTTAGACCCGAGTCCGCCCTGAAACTCACAGACAGTTATGAAGAGTCACAGACTGGGTGTGACAACTTCCCTGTGCTGTGCATTGTACACATTTACAAAGAACAGCATTACACAGTAACTGGAACTCAAACGAGAGGTCTGGTCTGACCTCGTCCTCACCTCGATGTAAGCAAGGAGAATGTGACATACGAGAATCTGGCTCTTAAAACCATAAACGTTGCCCATTGTTTCATACTGCGTCTCCAGCACACGGGTACGGATAAACATCTCTGGTCCTGAGTCACATGCCAAAGCTCCATGACCCCTAAAGTAACCTGAAAAACACCACCCAGACAAATGGGCACGGTGATGCAGCTTGGCGGGCCTCAAAGACCTCTCTCTGCATTACAAGGCATTGTGAACGATTCACATTTTCCACTGCAGCCACCGTGACGCACGGCCGTGTCCAGGGGCAGCAATGGATGCTGGGTGATTGCATGCGTTGGGCTGTTTTGCCTCCGTCTTTTGATGTCAACTCTTGCTCAGCAATTTCCCCAATTAAATTTGATTGTGCTAATGTGTTAAGTGGACTGCCACGATTAAAGGTAAGCCGTGTTGTTTTTGAGAAGGTCCTCAAATCCATCACCATGGCCGCACCAAGCACCCAGCGGCACCGACTCTGGGCTCGGAAAAGGTTTGAAACCTGGCGGGGAAATGGTCAAATGTGAGTTATTACTGGCAGGAAAGGATATCCTAATTATATCCTGACCAAGATGGTCGATATTTAAAAATGAAAACAATGATAATTGCGCATTTTAATGGAGCAGTCAGGCAAAGAATTCCACCTTTTTGGGGTAGACGAGACGAAAAAGGAGACTGAAAAGGTAATTGAGGGGACGTCGGTGAAAAGGAGTCCAAAGCGAACTCAATCCGTGGAATAGATGAATAGACTGAAGGAGTAAGTGGGTGTGCGCACGCTCACACTCTTCGGGAAAGGGAGAAAATCAAAGTTATACCGCGAGCCCATGATGTGTCAACATTGCTCAGCGTGGGAGGTCGCCCCAGGGGAAAGCTGCCGAACACACGAGGGAGAAATTCAACAGCTCTTTCAACGGAAATCCTCATCATACGTCTCCGCCCGCTCCAGGAAAGCAAAACACAACCTGACGAGATGACCACGGAGCCCCGAGCTGGAGCCTGGCCTGCTGCTGTCTCGGTTCGTGAGGTGGAAAGGATCGTGAAAGATTGACTCACTTTGACGACAGGAATCCGATACTTCACGTGTATTAAGTATTATTAAATGGTTCATTTGGCATGTTTTTACTTTCCCATAATATGTCTGCCTGGGGCTGATAAGGCTTGTGACTGATGCCAAAGCGTTACTTCATTAGATGAGATTTACAGCTTTCCCGGTCTCTTTGATAAATACTCATTTCCACAGAGGAACCTTTAAGGTATTGACAGCACCTATCCTGGGAACGATGACAGTAATATGCCTCATACGTGTGTGCTTTCTCAGGAACACCCTTCCTCACACTTGGTTACACCCTTTTACATCTGGGAGCCACAAACCACAGCAACAGTCTCCTAGTGCTGGCTGCTGAGCACCTCCAATCAGCTGACGTGGCTGATTGGGCATGTTATTGTCGCAAGAGTTTTCGACGAGCAGAATCTGCCGGCAAACCTTTGTCTCGGTACACGTTCCGGCAGGGTTGAATGCCATTGTCAAACATCTGTTCATCACAATGTATTCCTGTGGTGTTTATTATTTTTGTAGACCTCCGTTGCTGATGTTTTAAGCTAGCAAGCGGTCCGCTTCTTAGGAAGCAAGTTATCCAAAGATAAGTAATTGAAAAGGTAACCACACAATAATGTATAAGATTTAAAGCAATAGCTCAACATTTTACCGTCATTTTCTACTACAATGATTTCAGGCTTTACATTATGTACATTGAGACCCTCAGCTCCTTTAAATCAAGATTGAAGACTTTTCTGTTTGCTGCTACCTTTAATTGAACCACATTCAATTAATATATTAATCAATTTCCTGCATTTCTGCATTTTATTACTGCATTTTATTTCTTACACTGTTTTTTAATGTTCTTAATTGTTTTTAAATCTCCTTTTCTTTTGCCTTATGTTTTGATGCTTTTAATGGTTTTATGTGAAGCACTTTGAATTACCTTGTTGTTGAAATGTGCTATACAAATAAACTTGCCTTGCCTTACATACGTCACATTACTGTTTGCTACAATCAAACTGCAACTTTGCCGTTGCTGCTCAACGTCAAGCTTGTGAATTGCACAGAAATCATCTAATATGTGGTTATGGCTGTAGACGTATCCTTACCTTCAGTCAGAGCCCTTTTTGTTTGCTTGTTCTCCCACCAGCCCGAGCCGGACAGAGAGCGCGGTCAGTATTCTCAGGTTCTTTTGATGCCATAAACCTGGGTTTTCAGCTCCCACTCTGCACCTTTTTGCTGAGGAAAACCATCTGTGCAAAGGATCAAACAGCGAGAAGGAAAGAGGCTCCGTCTCCCTGCAGCGGAGGTTGGGCCGGGGCCTGATGTTCTGCATAGTTCAAGGCCAAGCATTTTGGTGATGGACTTACAATGAGGGAGGAATGTTACTTGTAACAGACAAAGGAGAGACGGGACTTCATTTTCCCGGAATACCTTTACAGTGATGATAAGACCAGAAGGATGAGGTACGGTGCGTCAAATTAAGTCATTTTACCAAAAGACTTAATGAGGCTTCCCTCCGTGAAAGTCCCTCATGGATGTGCCAGTACATTGTGAAGGCAATAATCGTCTGCCACATGAACGCATGCGGTCTCTCTCTCTCTCTCTCTCTCTGTCTCTCTCTCTCTCCTGGCCAGGATAACCAGACCGGGCTCGGACCCTCCACCTCGCTGCAGCAGTTAACGTCGGCCTCCGTGAAACGCAGCAAGACCGCATCAGCCACAGACAAGTTTTACAAGCCTCGCGCTCGCTGTCCTGCTGCCCTCCATCAGCCCTCCCCCCCCTTTGTCCCAAAAGCCCCGTTCCCCATCCCAGACCACTCCCGCAGGCCCCATTAGCACTCTCGCGTTGAGGTTTTACTTTCAGAAAATGTACTTTTACGCACAGCTGCTCCAGAGACAGAAACCATTTCATCGGGTGGGAGCTAAAGTTCAGCAATATTTTATTCTTAACCAACAGAGACAGAACTTGCATCATGAATTCAAGGCTTCGTTCTCTGTCATACATATATATTATATATATATATATTTATATATATATATAATATATATATTTATTTTCAAGCTGCTAAAAAGATTTTCATTTCCGGCTCTTTCTTCCTATATTGGTCAAACAGATAACAGGCTGAGAAAAGGAGGGAAAATCACACACACTCTCACACACACACACACACACGCACACACACACACACACACACACACACACACACACACACACACACAGACATACGTCTCGTTCAGGTGCACAGATAACAGAATTAATTCATTTTCAACCCTTCCACCATCATTTGTCTGTAATTGTATCCAGAATTCAGTCAGTAAAGCTGCTGCCTTGCTCCCTAAACACGGTGTTGTTGTTTCAGCCATTAGCAGAGAGCTGCTGGGATGATGTCACGTTTGTAGGCCAACCCAGGAAGTTCGCATCACGCTGATTCCCGCCACAAAAAGCCAATGGGATTTGTTTTCCCTTTGGATTATTGCAGAAACCAAACTCTGAGGCAAACAAGGGTTAACAATACTAACACGTTTCGCTCAACAAGATATTGTTATTTATTTGGTCGAGACTAAAACGTGTATCACAGCATTTTTAGCCAATGCTAATTTCCAATGCTCGTCCCCAGAAGGTCCTTAACCTTGTGTTAACCACATGCCTTATTTCAGTCATCTAACCCATTGACTTTGAGACAAGGGAACCATGCTGCATACATGCTAACTCATTTCCTGGTTCTTAGGATTCCTGCAGCACTGTATTGTTTACCAACTGAGGTTTAACTGAGCCAGGAAGATCATCTCTGCCCTGTTAGCAGCTCTGCTCATGTTTCCATCAAACTGTGAAAAACCACAGTGGGCTTCACAAGTCACACCATAGATATCCACATTCCCTGTGATCATCTGCAGAGATGTGCAGTAGTGAACAAGAACAAGAGTCCAATAATGTCAAAGGGCAAATTAAAGACGAGACTCATGACTCGGTCCGCAGAGGAGTGTACAGTGACCGCTGCTTTTACTTGAAGCTGAGCTAATGGCTGTGGAGGAAGAACTCTTTTTCTCTTTCGTCTCTCTTCCATTTACCCTCTTCCTCCTCTTCTATCTCTCCCGCTCATCTCTTCCTTAAGTAGGCCACGCCACAGCCATAAAGCTCAGCTCTGTATCTGTCCACCACTTCTCATAACAGTCTTATTCGTCCCAGTAAACACTCAAGCTCCTTTCCCTGTGAATGTTTTTTATTATTATTATTTATTTTTTCGGTGCAAGGTTCCCTGTAAATAATTTGTTGCCGTGTATTTTACAAATCATCCTCCGCGTGCTACGTCCACCTTGTTTCAATCAGCGCTCGGAGCGGATGATTTGATGCACAGATTGTTACAAGGTGGACTGGAGCGTGAATCAAGGATGGATGCACGCACGTCAGCATAGAAGAAGACTGTGTGTGCATAATGCATGTTGACCTGGAGGTCAAATTGTCTCCACCTGTTATTCTGTTTTCCAAATTTGAGGCTTCAGCGAATCTTTCCAACATGCTGTGAATCATTCATGAATCTTGACCTCGGACCCTGTGAATAGGACCGTGGAAGGAACCTGGATGAAAGATCGGTGAAGCGCTGTGTCTGTCGTGTACGACGGCTGACATGTGGGTCAGGACACATTGAACAGCCGGTTGTTGGTTCAAATCCCAGAGGGGGGAAAGGTTGCCCACTTCCTTCACAAGTACAGGCAAACAAGGGGTCTCTTGTAGCGATAAACCTACAGGAAATGACCGTCTGATTCTTCAGGTCCATCACCTGACTGACTTTATAAGTTTTTCCTCGTCGTTTTGCTGACTGGCTCCGACTTTACTGTTTTGGTTCACGCTCACCTCTCAGTCCTCACACGGTAGCGTCAGTTTAAGCCTCAGCAGGCAGCTGTTTGCACAGTAATGAGCTATGAAAACCCATAGTATACTATACGCATTTAGCAGCTACAGAGCCAGATATTTCCATCAGGAGTGGCTAGCGACCAAAAACAGAGCTACAAGAAGAAGGAATACACTGGAAACACAACTGCTGTATGTGTAAATAACTGTTTGCTCACAAGTTCATCACAGCGTGTACTCTGTATGCTTTAAACCTGTGTGTTTGCCCGGGTCCCAGCTCCTCCGTGATGTAAACATCTGAATGTATATTATATGTGTTATTGGCTGTAGGACGTTCACTTATCACAGGATGTGCAAAGCCAGAAGATGGCAGTGCAGCGCTTCAGCTGTGTCCAAAGGACTTTGCGCTACATGTGCCACAGCTTCAACTTTCTTCAATGTATTATCTGTTCTTTAAGTTCAGCACGCTTGACTCATCTTATTGTGTGCGCGTGTGTGTGCGTGTGCGTGTGTGTGTGTGTGTGTGTGTGTGTGTGCGTGCATGTGTCCATCATTAAAGATGAATCGGTCTACTTCTGTCTGTGTCTGCTTGGCTATTACCGGAGCAGACGGACCATCAGATTGTTAAAATGTACGAGTGTGTGTGTTGCTGTGTGTAGGGCCGCGTGTGGATGCTGCGCCTGTGTGTTTGCCATTATTAGGAACTGTGCGCCCACAGACCGAAGCAGACAGCTGATTCTGTTTCACTGACTGACATCACTTCACAGGAAAATATGAGTATTGTGCCGAAAGTTATATCAAATGAAAAGGGATCGTATGGGTTGCATCCAACCGTGTCAGGAAGTTGTCGCTTCTGTTGGTAGATTGTTTTAATCATTATATTGTAATCAAAGATTACATGGATTATTTTTCTCCAAAATCTTTACATCAGATTCACCTCGTCAAAACGAAATGTTTCAGGTTGGAGTTTGATACTCAGGGTGTCCTCAGTGTCTTGACCTGCCGGCGTTTGATCGTCAGCTGATAAAGGTTATATACCCGCCGTCTCATGTGCCATTTCATCAGTTTTCCACGCCCTTACCTCTGTGTTGCACATCGGCACGGCCAACTGCAGATCTTTAAGTGGAGCTTTTAAACCCAATAAAGTCGAGAGTAATGACAGAGTGGTGAGAGGAACTCGGCGTCCGTCACATCTACACTCTACTCTGCTTCCTGCAGTGTGTGGAAGTGAGAGCGCTCAGTTGCGGTTCTCTGGACGTCGCCGTCTAAAGTTCCACTCAAAATGTAGTAAAAAGTTAGCTTTCCATTACAGCCTCTGTGTGTGTGCGTCTCTATGTATGTGTGTGACATATACATAGTGTGTGCCTATATGCACATGCCCGTTTAGTTTAAGTGGTTGTGTGTGTATGTACAGTATGTCTACGTGAACAGGTGTATAGTGGCTTAGAGTGCGTACTGTGTGTGTGTGTGTGTGTGTGTGTGTGTGTGTGTGTGTCTGTGTGAGAGACATTGGCTCTTCCATCTGCCATTACCTCACTGTAATAATAACACCATTATTCTCACTAACTAAGATTCCATCCTCAACTTTTGATGGCAGTTGAAGCTCATCCAGCTTCAGTGTGTGTGTGTGTGTGTGTGTGTGTGTGTGTGTGTGTGTGTGTGTGTGTGTGTGTCCCTTCCAAAGACAAATGCCCCAGGAGAACACACAGCTGAGCCGGCTGGTGGCGGCTAACGTTTCACTGCAGAAAATGTGTCATCCTTTTCTCACTGATGGATATTATATCCATGCTTCCTCCAGGTGCCCAGGCTCTGTTTGACTGCGTGCAGGTCTGTGTGAGTGTGTGTGCACGTGTGTGAGTGTATGCACGCTTCCTGACTTAGTGCACCCTCGCCATACTTTCATAAATCACAACACTCAGACATTCATTTTTCCTGTCAAAAGAGAAAAGACGAGAGACAGATGATCTTTGTTTCCACAAAAGACACTTCTTTGATTTCCGCCAGCGTCTTTCCTCTCCAAACCGCTAAGTGGGATACAAAACACGATCCCCTTTGACTGCCATTCAAAAGCCCTGTTGGCGCTCCGGTCGGAAGGCTGGCCTATATTGTCTTTAGATATGGACTAGAGCGTATAGACTGCGCATGTGGTTTTCCTGGCTTGGCAATAAAAAAAAATGCAGAGAGGCAGAGGAAGAGAAATGTTGAATAGACATTACTGGAGCCATTTATTTTTACATTGCTGAAGGATATCAGTGTCAAGGAGGGATACAGTCCATTTACTGAACCTCTGCTTTTCTAAACTATTTTGCAATACACACAGATTTTTGTTCATGCACCATTTTGAAAACCAAACATAACAGACCCTGTGTTATATTGCTGTCCTGGCGAAAGAAAGCTATGAAAACAAAATGAATTTGAAGAACGCAAACAGAACTGTGAATAAAACGTCACGATATCTGATTGAATGGGTGCACAATAATAATAGCTGAGTCAGTGTATTAATGCTTAAACTACATTACAGGAATAAAAAAAAGTTACTCCAAGGATATTTAATTTTTCTGTTGATATTGGTGGATCCAGTGTTTCCGAGCAAAACCTTTCATTTTTCCAGCACTGCTCCTCGCCGGAGGGTTCGGGTTCTCCACCTCACGCCGGAGCACGACTTGCAGGGTGAAGGCGCGAGCTGAGCCAGAACTGGGTCTGAACGCGGTGGGCCGGTCGAGTCTGAGCTGAAGGACCTGCTGGTGAATCTGAATGATTTCATGTGATTTCGCACAGAATCCGACCCGGCGGCACCGAGAACTAAGCGTCGAGAACGACGACATAGAAAGAGCCAAACGTCTTGCTGAGGGTCTCGTTCACTTACGGGTCATATCGAGACATCAGGAGTACATTGAGAGTTTCACAACCAGTTAATAGTTCCTCACAGTAACTTTAACTTGCAAATTGTCATCCAATATTGTATGCATGAAGAACCGCTGTCAACTTATTTTGTTCTTTTAGCCATGTAGCATGAGCTCGGTTGGTTGGTCAGTCGACTAACTTATTGGTTTATGACCAAATACCTGGAATGTCTTTATTAGTAGTCGTTACTACATGTGTTGGATGGGATGGGAAGCGAAATACAAGTTACCTGGATAATCACAACCTTCGCCGTACACGCCGGGACTGCTGCTGAGCCCTTGCGTGAAGTATAAAACCAGCTTTAGTCTCGAGGAAGAACCTCTCATGGACTATTTCATCTCCGCAGCATCCGTGCCAACACCCGTTTGGTAATGACTTGATAACATTTGCAGGCTTGCTTTAAGGAAGAAATATCACGCTTTTGGATCCTCGATGTGCCAGAATCCATAAAGACATAAAAACACCGTTTTGGAGCGATCACTTCCTGCAGAGCTTCTGCTTCTTCCTGTGGGCATGGAGTGACTGGCAGGAAGCAGAGCTTAACGTCATGCAGCACTGATATGAAAACACAACTCAGCACAGTGAAGTGAGGATAAAGAAGCTCTCTTTATGGTTATTGTGATGGATTATGTCCAGTTAGGGTTGACAGCGGACAAGACTGAATCGCAACAAATGGCTTCTTCTGAAGGAGGAGAACAAACTATATCCACCTACGCGGAGGGAAAATACAGGACTAACACTCGAATTTCTACTTGTTCGAAGAGCCACAAGGGCACACCCACAAACACGGGTCATTCCGAGTGTTATTGGGGTGTGTCGTCCTTGTTGTGCATCTGGCTGAACTCCCGTGGGTTTTGATTCATGCTTTTTGTGGCTTGGAGCGAGCTCGACCTCGGGCCACGGGTTTGGACACATCCAATACACACACACACACACACACACACACACACACACACACACACACACACACACACACACACACACACACACACACACACACAGAGAGAGAACATGCATAATCAGAGATCACTCAGGTGAGGTGGGAAGTGAAATAGAGCGTTCTTGCAAAAGGTTTGAATTGACTTATTGACTGATTTCTTGATTTCCGCGTCAGAATCGGGCCTTATCAGGATGTAGGAATACATAAACTGCACAGTTTATGGTCTGGATGACACAGAACAACCTCAGCGGGCGAAGCCGAGCACGATCCACATCCATTCCTGGGTTCGTTGTGTCTAATCATGCTAAATGCTGTTTATAGGCTCTGTGTGGAACTGATTCAGATGCATATTTTCTCTAAGTCCCTGGCTGCAATGATGGTAGCTGTTGTTTAAATGCTCGGTCGCATTCAAGTTTATTTATTTCTCCAGGCTGTCATCACAAGCCTGCATCAAATCAAACCAATCAACCAAACAATTACAGAACAAAATGCAGCGATACTGCTGGGAAAAATACAAAAAACATTAGACATAACACGGCCTTCTATGTACAGAAGCCAGCCCAGGCTGGTTGGCACCACCACTCCCAGACCCTTAAATGTGTTTAAGGAAAAGCTGCCATGAAAACCTTCATTTATTTATCCTACATCTTTCATAAGCGCTGGAACAAGAATACAGTCTCCTCCGAGTGTGTCTGCCAAAAGCCCTGCTCTTACGTCGTAATTGCAGCGGTCGAGTACGAGTTTAATCTGGTGCAAATCTGCCTTGTTTGTTATTTGTTCAGTAGAGATTTGAGCGCAGACGGCTTTACACATGTTGCTGGAGACAGATGTCCCTTGTTAAAAGTAATCCCACACAAATGAAAAACATGATTTCCTTTTTAAATTCTCTGAAAGACAGAGAGTTTCTATTTCTGTAGTCCTGAATAGATGCAGAGACCCCTTTAGAATGCATTGTGCACATTTTCTGCTGACTGATTTTGGTCCGTTTAATTATCCTGTGCAAATGCATTTCATAAGATGCAACACAATGAAAGCCGTTTTATCTTTTCCGTCACGATGCTTTGTTCTTTTTTGCTGTAGTTTGTGAGTTACAGACTGTAGTTTTGAGCCGTTCCTTGAGGGCGCAGTGTGTGGTGTTGTGTTGGGTTTGTGATGCATTTTCTGTTGTTTATGTTACTGCCAGTATCTCAAGGAATTACATCAACAGTTCTGCACCTCAGTACCAGTTCAGGGACAATGCAGAAAGACAATTTCACGATGTGAGAAATCAAAGGCAATGAATACAAAAATTGTAACGCACACGAGAGGAAGATGGCGGACGCAGCGCCGGGAAAAATGCGAGAGGGAATCTTGGGCTGGCTTTTTACACCACGACGGACACCGTGAACCCTCAGTGAGCTTTTAACTAACAGTCCCTATAGCAGCCAGCCGATTGAGTTAAAGGCACCAAGGCCCCCCCCCCCCCCTCACAAATAACATGAGCATTTAAAAAACGGTAGCATCTACAGTATGACATTCCTGCTGTGTGACTGCAGCATAAGAGCTGTTTACCTCCAGTAATGGTGCTGGGGGGGAAGATATAAGAAGAAAATAGAGGTCTCCAGGATGTCAGGACTCCAGGTCAGAAGTCAGTCTTCCCACAGAGAACATTTACTCTCAGGCCCTTTATGCAGAAGTTCTCATTATCAATAACAACCTTCTGAATTGAAGACAGCAGTGGCAAAGCAGGATAGCTGCACGGCAGACACAATGGCTGCCACTGTGAGTCGAGCCGTGCGTTTGTGTGCAGTTTGTATTTTCAGGACAGGGCCATTAACTGGCCCCTCGCAGAGAAACTCAGCGGGGTTCAAATGTGTTTTGTCTTGCTGTTGATTCAAGCTGTGTTCCTCTGAGGCGCCACAACCATCATGGGTGGCCACGCTGGGCCCTTGGCACAGCGCACAGAACCGCTAACTTGCCCTGTAGTGTACAGCACGATCTCTCTCTCTCTCTCTCTCATGCACACTAGAACGCATAAGTAAAAAAGTGTATCCGCACTTATACTTTCTCTCGTTTCTTCAACTACACAAATACACACACCGCTGTTACTCCGCAAGAACAAACTTCCCAAACACAAATAGTATGCAGTGAATGCACAGAAACAAGGGAAAAATGTGCTTTTGCTCAATGCATGTTTATAAAGCACAAATTCAAAGAGACACACACACACACACCCCGACTGGGCCGTAAAAACAAACTGCTCAAAATATGGCATTTGTCTTCTGATCAAAACGCTCACATTCCAGCGGACTGTGTTGGGCCTGCCAGGCAACGGCCGTCATGTTGACGGTCGGACGTGCGGTTCGTCCGGGCCGATCTCTCATGAAGGGAAGCTTTATGGCACGGCCAGCCCCATATAATCAGCTTTAAATGGCCCGAATGCTAACGAGAGCGACGGCACCCTCCCACCCTTCAGACCAGCCAGCCGGGCCCCAGGAGTCAGGAAAGACAGAGACAACAACAACTTCAGGGGCCATGAAGGAATGTTGGAGAGTCCAGAGATCTCACCAAAACGGTCCAATTTATTGACCTATAATTGTGAAAACCATCTGTCTGGAAATTGTTAAGCTGGAATGATGATTGGCTCTCGCTCGCCGAGTTGCTGCAGCTATGCATATTGGATGGGATAGTCCAAATTGGCGAAATATTTGAGGTTACTTCAAGTTAGCTTTAACCACAAAAAAAAAAAATCAACCATCCAGGCTGACAGTGATGGGTCATTTATTTACAGAAACGTTTAAGCTGCCTGTAATTAAGCTCTCCCACACTGTCTCTGCGCTGGACGATACTTTTATTCACACATTATGTTGCAGCCGCTACATTTGAAATCACCAAGAAAACAGGATTTTAGAATTTCTCAGCCACCTGTAGTCAGAGTCCTGGTAGTTCCAAACTTCTTCCATCAAAGAACCACGGAGACCGAGCTCTGCGCTCTCTTCTTGTTGCCTTCCCCAGATCTGTGCGTCGACACAACCCTGTCTCCGAGCTCTGCAGGAAGTTCCTTCAACAGCATGGCTTGTTCTTTTTGTTTTATTGCGCAATGCCAGCCGCGAGACCTTTTTATAGACACGTGTGTGCCTTCCCAAATCATGTCCAATCAGATGAAATCACCACAGGTGGACTCCAATCAAGGCACATTAGAAACATCTAAAAGATGAGCAGGAGAGATGGGAGGCCCCTGAGCTCAATTCCATGTGTCATAGCAAAGATATAGTGATATCTCAGATTTTTCTTTTTAACAAATTGTCAAAAAACAATCAATTCTAAAATCCTGTTCTCACTTTGTCATTATGGGGTGCTGAGTGTGGATTCATGAGGGGGTAATGATTTTAGCGCAAGTCTGCAACATGACATGTGAAGAAGTGATCTGATTACTTTCTGAATGCATTGCATGCTTATTGTTTCCAGCATCTTGTGCTCTCAGAGACAGACAACACAGCTATTACTGAGCGGAGACTCCACATATCCCCAAGTGACACATTTAATCGATCTGATGCTGCAGACAGGATGCCTTCACAGTTATGCGGCGGCTCCGTCTCAACGATGTCTGAGATGGAGGGTAAAGAAAGAAAACAGAAAGGTGAACTTTAGGCTCAAGTCAGGGAAGGCCTGCTGCACTTTCTGCATTATTATGAAATAAGTCGGTTCCTCCGAAAGAGTGTAAAAAGCATTCTATATACTGTAATATGACACCTGCGAAAGAAATGGCTTGATAAAATATGCAAGAACCACATTAATTATCCTTGAATTATCACAATTTCAACCCTTTGCGTTGAATGTCAGCCTGTATCTAAAGTCAAACTTTGAATTCTCACTTTTTATGTATGGAAATTACTCTGTAATGGAAGCTAGCAAGCTAGGCTAGCAAGCTAGGCTAGCAAGCTAGGCTATTAGGAAGAGGAAGCTAGTTAGTCTAGCTTGCAAATGTTCGCAGGAACATTGTGACTATAATGTTACTAATATCTTACCATGAATACAGTTTAATTACAATTTTAAAAGCCACCACGAGCTACGCAGCGCAACAGTAGCTTAGCATCTCACCGCAAGTTCAGGCTCAGGCTTCTTTTCGAAATGTGAGAAAGTGATTTTGATAAAAGCGGGAAATTGTCGGTCCGTAGAGGAAGAGGAAGACATGGGGTGTAATGAGCTGCGGTGGGTAAAACTCTCCATCCAATCAAACTTCACCACACGTAGTTGTGGGTACGGCTTCTTGAACTGTTGACTTCCTGTTCAGCCATGCAAGTCTCATTAAATGAGCTGAGCTACAATGGGACAAATGGGCTGCAGTTGACGAGGCACAGAGCATCTGGTGAAAGTAAATCTTTACAAGCCCCAGAGACACAGACAGAGCTGCTCGGTGAAAAAGACGCATCATGCAGCGATAGGAAGAGGATGGCTTCATGGGACAGCTGTGCAGCCCAAGAGAGCAGGAGGAAGTGTTAAAGGATGCTACTGAGGCATGTTGACATGGATGTAGACATTTCAATACAAAGACTTGTTTGGACCTCTGCTGTAAAACATTCACTCACAATCTATTTAATTATTAATTCAACATGGATGCTGCCTGTAAAGAGGACTTAAGGAAACAACCCACTGAAGCAACTTCTTGTTTTACAAGTGCTACATATGTGCTGGAGTGTTTCAGGTACGTCTGTGGGTCTCCAGGTAATCTAAACGGAGAAACATAAAAATGAACTAATTTTGATCAAAAACTTTGACTTCAGGGGTCAAAATCAAAGCGTAATCATTTTAAGAAAAGAAAGCAATGAAGTGACAATCCTGACCACCCTTTTGCCAAAGCCGTGTCACACCAAAGCACCGCTCAGATCGCCTTCATACACCGAACCTACAGGGCTCTTTCTGGATCAAACCATCGCTTCCATAGCTGCGCTATTTGTCATCACGGCAAGTAAACGATCTGAAGCAAGCGTTTTCTCCCCGTGTGTGCAGCTTGTAAAAATATCACAGCTGCTCTGCGACTGTAGAGCCGAGCGGCTGTAAAAGCTGTGTGTGTGTGTGTGTGTGTGTGTGTGTGTGTGTGTGTGTGTGTGTGTGTGTGTGTGTGTGTGTGTGTGTGTGTGTCGATGTACTTGTGTTAAAGCCAGCATGGGTTGCTGCCTGCCTGCATGAGCTCTTAACCTCAAAATACCACACATTAACAGGATACCTATTTGCATAGCAGACATAATTGAAGCCATAAAAAAAGCGTTTGTAATCATCGAGGAGGGAAAGTCACTCATTTGAAGTATTCTAATTACTATAATTATGCATGTGCATTCTGATGCGCCCCACATCTTCTGAAAACAAATTATGCATTTTATTTATCTGTTTTCAACCGAAGCAATCTCGCTTGTATTTGGGTTGTAGTCAAAGGACCATACTCCTGTTTTGCATGTTTTAAATCAGTTGTATTTTACATTAGTAGTGGCCAAAGAATACCATGGTGTTATGGATTTTGGAACATTTCCATTTATTTATGTACACAGTGAAACTCAAGTTGCTTACACTTAACATTATGTGTTGTGAAACTGCAGTTCAGACCTTTTCAGATGCATTGATAGAGGATAAAGGAGTCCGATTGCATAGAAGTCTATGAGGAAATGACTCTACTTCTCTCTTGCTTTATTCCCTCAGTAAACATTGTAAACATGTGTTTATTGTCTCAATCGCTTGCGTCAAGTCTTCTTTAATACAGCATGATGTTCATTTAGTAAATAATGGTCCTGACTAGGGCTGAAAATACATCAATATTATATCATTATCGTGACATGAGACTAGATATTTGGATATAAAAGTTGTATTTTCCTGGTTTTCTGCATTACAGTAAAGTGATGTCATTTTCTGAATTCAACAGATTGTTCTCGTGGTTCTGTTATTTGTCTTTAACCACTTAGTCATTTGCACATTATTGATGGAATGTCATTGTGTGAATATTGTGTGAAAGATCCAATGGTCAACCCATAGGCTGTATATAAGAAGTGGACGCGGTCGTCGTGACGTCCCCCGTTGGTTTGTAGACGCCGTTACGACGCCTCGAGTTCGGTGATTTGGCCGTCGCCATCTTGGATTAAGGACGTCGCCATCTTGACTTTTTACAAGCACTGACCGGAAGTAATATTTGGAATGCGCAGAGCAGAGACGTCGCATACAACTCTGTTAGCGGCAGCGACTTGTCAATCACAGTAAGCCCCGCCCTATAGTATACTCTGCTTCCTCTAAATGGAGCATCATTTACTAAAGGAACATCATGCTGCATTGAAGAAGACTTGAGATTTAGTCCATAAACTCATGTTCACAATGTTTACTGAGGGAAAAAATCTAGTGAGAAGTAGAATCATTTTCTCACAGACTTCCATACAATCAGACTTCATTTCGCAACCGGAGGAGTCGCCCCCTGATGGCCAGTGGAGAGAATGCACGTTTTTAAGACACTTCCGCATCGGCTTCACTCCGCAGAGCCGGAGGTTGCTGCCTGGGTCAACCCCAATATCAAAGAAACACTCTTACTGTACACTTTTCATTTTTGGTCACACTGTTGAACTTTCAACTTTCCAGCCTCTTCTATCTGCACACTCTGTCCTGGCATGGTTGTGCTGATGTCTCTGAACTGATACAGTATGTTGACGCTTTATGACTATCTGGCAACGTCTGGTGACATTTTGAGTAGCCAATATTTAGTTGGCGCATTTCTAACCTATATTCTACTGTGTCCAATGTTCCCTCTGCGAGTGTTTTCTCAACTGGACACCAATACGAGAGACTCAGCACTGAAGCACTCTCACAGATGTGTGCTATGCATCAAGCGTTTTGATTGCTGTCCACAGGACAGCGCCCAAATGGCCGTGGATCCGATGGCTTTCCAGCGGCTTTACGACTTGAGATCTTAATAAAGTGTCTGAATGACTTTCCAGCGCTCTCATTGGTTTTTATTCTCTTCACTGGGTCAAAGCGAGCCCTCTCTGAGTGCTCTGAGGATATGCCTTGAAGAGCTTTGCAGGTTTTTGTTGCCTTTGAAGGATCCGTACTGCAGGGAGTTTCCCACTACAATTCATCTCTGTCTGTCTTCTCTGTGTCTGTGTCTGTGTGTGTGTGAGTGTGTAGGTCCGCCACAGGCCTAAACCGCCATTAGTGGGGATTTTGCCCTCCCTTTGAGCTTGTGATCTGTTTCATTTAAATAGGTGAGAACTTGGATTATATCTGAATCTCCTCCACACACGATAGGACTCACTCCCCCCAGATGGCCCTGCAGGTCATCATGCAGTGGGCCACCATTTCCTTGGATATGTGTTGCGTCTGCATGTGTGCTTTTAAAAGAAACTACGAGATGAGATCACGCTGGGAACGCAGACGGCACGGTGACCAAGGACATGACTGTCATGTCAATGGAAAAGAGTTTTTCAGAGTTTGATAAACTGGTGAGACAAATATTTCCCTCAGGAGTTGGTGGAGACCAAACTGGAGCTAAACTGAGACTGAACATAGACTCACATTGGGTTATGAAAAACGCGACGTCAAATCAATGTTAATGTACGTTTGTTACGCTGCCCCGAGAGGGTGAATACTGCTCTAAAGCGCTGGCTTTGACAGAAGAAATATTATTTCTCCTACTAATTTATAAGCAATGAAAAAACCTTTTCAACAATCAATTCAATAAACTGCAGTTTTGCGGCTGCAGCCTAACTTGGTCTGGTATGACCAGCAGCCTTTTGGGTCTATGTTACCATATTTTCTAAACTTAGATATTGCTGTGAAATTGATATTATTGAGACATCTTGCTGACTTGCAGATCAACGAACACGTTCGCAGGGAAACGGAGCTCCACAACTCGCGGTCCGGTCCGCGGTCCGGCTGTTTGCATCGTTTTGCAACGTTTCCCTGCAAACGTGTTCGTCCGGCGAAATACAACTGGGGAGGCTCGACTGTCACTGGCGTCCATGAATCGAGAAGGACTTCTTACTGGAACTGAAACGATGTGGGATTAAACTCTTTGTCAACAAAGAAAGGAGGATGGACTTTGAGGATGGAAATGCACGGCCGGCCACTGTTATTATCCCGTAATGTACCATAATCCCGCAATTACTTCCTTAATGCCCAGCAACATAAGTTTGATGAAAATGTTCATGCTTAAAGTGAAAGCCATTTTTGTGACAATGCAGCTGAACAAAGATCTGTTGTTTTCAACAGCAGCAAAACAAACACACTTATATCCAGTTGGCTTTATAGCTCAGCTTCTACACTTGATTGCCGCTGATTGGTTTGTGGTGAGGCACAGAGACAAATATGTAAGGAGATAAAAATGTGTCCATCTAGCAGGCAGCGTTTTACAGTGCATTCCACAAATACGGAGTCTTGAGTCTTTATTTTCAAAGGGAGGCTTTTCTCCAGACATCGATGACAAGTGAGAACCTCGGGACTAGCTCCAGGTCCTGTAGGTCCCATCGCACACACATCCGTGCACACACACATACCTGTTTGGAGTACCTCTCCACCGAAGTATGTTTCCTGCGAACTTCAGGTGCTTTTATGTGCTAAAGTCACGTCTATCACATTAACCTTAATTGGTGTGTGCAAGTGCAAGAAACAACAAACACATCCTGAGTGCTGCAGAGACAGCTCGGGCCCGAGGGGGAGGCCAACACGCATCAAAATAACTGTGACAGGGGTGGAAGAGAGCGCACGCTTTGGGGCTGATGAAACTGGTTTCTCCTCTTCAGGATAATGTGTTGTGGGGAGCTGACCACAACGCTCTGCTGCTGTGTGGAGGGCGATGGTCATTCAGGCAGTGGATTATTAGATAATATAGATATGTATGTATATTTGTGTGCACACGTTCTGTTGTGCAAGCGCGTTGTTTTGTGAACCTATATGATCTCCACAATTTGCTCTGGAGGATCAGCAGAGTTGAGGAAGCTGACGAGCTTTAACAAACTTGTTTCAGTATCTAGATTCCGATTAACGTTTAATTATGAGCTGACCTGTGAAACGCTAACGTCACAAGTCACCGCAGTGTTTAAAAAGCAGGCAAACTCCAATCAAGAGCAGCGAGGGTGTTAAAAGGTTGCAAACAAACGAAGAGAAAAATGAGCACCTCCACATTTCCTCCCCTTTATTTTTTCTTTTCTCCTCTTTAGGTCCCCAGAGAAGGAACAGCAGCTTTAAATGGAAGTGTTTGCTGTTCGTTGAGAAAACTGAACTGTTTGAAAACATATTGCATCATAGTAATCATGTTGGTGATCCGTTGACTTTTCCTCTGGCACCATTATCAGGGAACATTTTCCATTGGTCAAATAGTTTGGTTCATGAACAAATACAAAACGAATGGCATTCCCATTGACCTCAGCTATACTTCATGTTGCAAATTGGCAAACATTGGCACGCTAACACGCTAAAGTAAGCTGGCGAACATGGTAAGCATTATACCTGCTAAACATCGACATGGTAGCGTTGTCACTGGGAACATGTCAGCATAATAACCACGTCTGTGGCGTCCGCAGCTGCGTGTGTATGAAGTCACGTTTTACTTGCTGCTCGGTCGAGACATGCGTTGAAGGTTCAAGTTTAGATCTATTAATCTCCCACAGATTACATTAGGAGGCCTGGAGACAAGTTGGTCGAGTGTCGTTTTAGCAGGAATCCAGTTTAGTTCTGTTGTGTACATCTGTTGCAGCATGCGGTCAGTATATACGTGCAGAGATATGACAGGCTGCTTCATGTGTTTGTGTAAGTCTTGGGAAAGCACGAGCGGAGCAGCTTAGTTAAGTGTTTGAATCACACCTTCAAAACCCCCACTGTACACACACACACACACACACACACACACACACACACCTTTCCCTCTCCCACCATTCCTGGCGTCAGTTGAAGCACTACATGTGAGACACCCCTCATTAAGTTTGTGTGTGAATTTTGACTGGCCCCTCTACTCGCTTATTAAACATTCATAGGAGGACTGCTCTGATGTATAAGTTCCCTTAGCGTATGTAAGTGTGTGTGTGTGTGTGTGTGTGTGTGTGTGTGTGTGTGTGTGTGTGTGTGTGTGTGTGTGTGTGTGTGTGTGTGTGTGTGTGTGTTCTATGAGGCCTGCATCCTGCGTTGATCGCCCAGGGAGAGTGTTTTCGCTCTACTAACAAAGAACCACTGTTACACACGACACTATACCAAAGAAAAGCAGTAGTTGCATTTCCTCATGTATATATTCTGCAATGCATATCACAGATCTTTACAGAGTGTAGAATAGAAAATATGTAAACCATTTCAACAGTAAGACCCTTTCAGCATGCCTCAGACGACGACAACTAAATATTACCTTGAAAGGCATATTTAAGTTGCAGTGCAAGTCCTTTTTTTTCGATGTAAACGTTGATGGTGAAGTGTGTTGTACAATATTACACGCTATTGAAGCAGAGCAGGAAACAGTGCAAGCCACGAGCCAAAGGGTAAAATATAGAAAGTGGTTGCTAGAT
Source organism: Lycodopsis pacificus (assembly GCA_028022725.1). Taxonomy (NCBI): domain Eukaryota; kingdom Metazoa; phylum Chordata; class Actinopteri; order Perciformes; family Zoarcidae; genus Lycodopsis; species Lycodopsis pacificus. Next base: position 17,666,058 of record CM051708.1, read on the forward strand.
TTACTCACCAGCCCAAAACACAATGGAAACCTATTGAGTCGCTGGGAGATTTTGGAATCAACAAAAAGGTTAAAGTCTGGGAGAAGCAAAAGTAACATATGTATTCTGAGTTTAACCACACAGCTACATTTGAATGATTAAGAAAATCGTCATAAAGTTTGGTTTGAAAATTGTAAAAAAAACGCTCGGAGCGTGCGCTCTCATGCGCACCCCAAATGAAAGGTATACAGGTATACATACAGTACTACAGAATCACCATATACTAGAGAAAATGTTAAAACCACCCTCCCACTCTTTATTTTACTTTTTATTATTTTGAAATTTATTTTGAAACCCTGTATAAAACACTTAATCAACTGTGACCATTTTCTATCAACCACAGCAAAAGACCCCCACACATAGAACACATCGGGCTGTGTTCACCACAGGAAACAGATTTTGAGATCTAAATGTCACAATAAAAGGTGATGCTGTCTATGATCCATGCCTCGTTGGGCTATTTCCGCATTTTCCACCTAAATTGAAAGTTAGCGAGGCAAAGTCACATTACGCTTCCTGCCCTGCACTCAGCTCATAAAAGGAATATGATGTCATGGTGCTGAAGTGATTAACAGCCATAAACATTGAGCAGAGCGATCGCAAATTATCAACAGTGTGTTAGAGTGACGCTGCAGTTCCTAGCGGGCTGGTGTGATTAAACAGGGAGGGGGCACACACTAGAATAATGACTTCAACTTCTGTTAATACGACGCACGTCCATTATGAACTACACGTGTCCAGAGTACTGAGCACATGACCCGAGTGTAGACGTCTTCACACGGACAAAACCTTGAACACCGACCCAAAACGGACCATTTTGAAACATGCCGAAAAGCAACAATAATCAAAACCAAAAGAAATCAGAAAAGGGACCCAAGCAGACCTGAGGAAGGTTAGACCCAGACCCAAATCCCTTGGCACAGAACGGACCCACATAGAGAGAGAATAGAACCAATGGCAGAGTAGTTGTATCCAGCGCATATCTCCTTCCATCCTCTCCAGGTAACGGGTGTCGTGACTATAGCTCAAAATCCACAAAACCAGCCTGAAAACAAAGACAATTTCAAACAATTACATGATATGGAGCGCAGTCTTGGTTGCCGTTGCCATTGGTTTGAGTTCGAGGGGAGGGACTTAGCAAAGGGTCAATAAACTCGATATAATTTTAACCTGTGAAGCAACTTAAACAGACGGTAAACTCTCAAAACTGCTGGCGCTTGTTTATCCATTCTCCTTGCTTTATTCATCCAAATAACAAACATGGTTCAAATCCAGAGAAAGAGCCAATTCTTACATCTCGTCAGCCCCGTGCAGTCGTCCCCAAGCCAGCAGGGTTCGGGAGGTTGGATCTTTGAAACCCTCCCACTGGGAAGCCAATCTTCCATTCCATGCTTTAAGCCAAAAAAAAACCTTTCAGGTGATGTAATTATTCAGCCTGCGGCTTCGCCTGCCTGCATACCTGGCCGGTTCCCCGTACAGGGTTATGTGCTCGGCTACCAATTGCTTGTAAAAAATAAAAAGCAGCTTCTGCAACAGCACAACTCATTACTTCTCATAATCAACTTCAGATTTGGTTTATTCATCCGCTGCAGTTTTTCTCAGCGTTATGGAAACCAGGTTTCCTCCTGATTTAGATGCTGATGGTGCGGACTGATAGTGCACAGACACATGTGTCTTTATCAATAACAGAGGATAAACTATAGCCGCATGCCATCGGCGCACATCGAGAACTCGTAGCAGAAGATAAATACCAACACACCCTGTACATCAGCTGTGGATGTCTAAACATGTGTAGAGTTTGATGAACAAGTTGTCCGGAGATCTACACCTGTGTACAACCGATCCCAGGTGAATTAGCAGGCGTGCAGAGACACACTGGCTTTCCTGTGTTCCATCTCTGCTGAGGCCTGAGCGACACAGACAATTATTTCATTACTGTGTCTTTGGTCGACGCCCATTGTTAAGGAACGCATCTAGCCTGTGAGAGTGACAGAAAACGGTGAAGTCGTGGCGCCGTGGTGCCGTATGGACCAAACAATGAGCTGAAAGTCGCTCAAAGGCTCCCCACAGCCGAGAGGAACCGCAGAGTCGGGTGACAATTCTCGTTCATCACTGTGAGCGAGCGACCCGTTTCACACTACATGTTGTAACTTGATTCATGACGGTGCTGCTGCTGTACGAGTCAGTGTACTACGCTGCTTTACCGTCTCCCGTACCTGGAATTCACCGTCCAACCCGTCATCGCTGTCATTTTCCTTCTCCCCTCCTCACACACCGTCGCACACATACAGTTTTGTTATCAGTTCAAAGGGCTGAGAGAGGTCAGCGAGGGAGCATGTCAGTCAGACAAGTTGTCACCCAAATGATGACAAATTGGCCGCCTCGCCGCTCGCCTCCCAATCAAGTCCAGACCTGGCTTTCATGCGCGCACGGTTCCTGTAAATGGAGATCGATGGCACGGAGGTGAAGCTCACATTCACACACAGGCAGCGCTCGGACATCGAGCTGCTCAGGGTTAAATTACAGAATTCATCCGGGTTTCAGTGGAGAGCTTTCGTGTCTTGTGATTGCTTTTTTTTTTTTTAAGGAGAACGCACGGAACACTTCTGCTGTTGAAAGGAACGTTCTCATGTTTGACCATATTAAACCCTGTTGGCATCTGGCTTCCTCTCACCTTGGCAGAATATAGTGAGGAGACAGTGTGAGGGCCTTCACCTCGTTCTGATCTCGGCTACTAAACCCCGCTGTCTCTCCAACGGGCTTGTTTCCAAGGAGGCAAACATCACGTAACCCAACACTGTGAGTCCTGCAATAACGTTGTCTTTGTCGTTGGCGATGGGTGGACTCGTTTCACGTCTCGAAGCTGAGGGAATGTGCAGGAATGCTTTTCCTCCCGGTGAATGTGCTGTAGAGCTGAACATGGGGCAAAACATTTGCTTTCTTTCATCCTATTTTCTTTTTCTGGACCTTTAATAACTCTTTATCTTCGATCTTTGGCAACTTCTTTCCAACACGCGATGTTTGGTTTGCAACTCCACACGGAGCCGGAGCCGGAGCTGCTTCTGCTTCGTATTCAGAAGGAAATAACACGCATTTCAGAACTCATCAGAAGCAATGTTTGCATTCAAGGAATTTTAGGCGAACTTTGGAAATTTCACCAAAAAAAAATAAGTTATGTCTGTAAACAGAGTAGACGAGTGGAGGTTGCAAACCGGAAACGAAACAAGTCGGCTTTGGCCTTCGAGCAAGATCTTCTGGAATATGTTTCAATTGGGCAAGTTTACATGTAGTTGTCATCTCAGCTAGTATTGGACATGTTTCATGCTGTCTGGAGACAAAGACAAGCATTCACACAATATGGAAATATCCGAGAAGATGCGCAGCGGAAACGGCTGATCAATCATGAGAGGTACATGTTCGCTACGGAATTGATTCCCGCAAAGGTGTTTCCATATTCCGTGATTAACTCCTTTTCGACAAAGGGCAAAACCTCTTATTTTCCGTATTTGAGAAAGTTGTATTCACTCATCCCCTCTATGCAGAGGACTCGCCTTCAGACACTACTCGGTATTGTTCTCTGCGCTGTTAATTACGTCACTGCTGTCGCACAATTATACCGTAGATCAGAGTCGGCTGATGAACTCGCATTACATATTAATACATCAATACATGTTAAGCAAGCTATTTTGTTGACTCTTTGCTAAATGCTTTGAGTGAATTTAATCCCCCCCCCCCCAGCCTATACATGTTCAATTATTTTACAAAAATTAATAATTAGAAGTTTTTTGTGGCAGTTTGTGATGTGATGCTCTGGTAAGGAAAAGTATTGTTTTGGCGCCACAACTCGTGGATTTGTCTAAATTGCGCTGCTCTCTCTCCACGGTCTGTACGGGCAATGCATGATGGTATATCGTGCTTATTGACCACACTACTTTTCAAGATGCATCGTAGGATACTTTGAGTCCACTATAAGGTATAATATGTCTCACTATACATTCTGACGGCACCACAAAATAGCAAACTAATTATTAGGTCCACCATATAGATAGTGGCTCTGAAATCAGTGACTTCGGACTCATGCAATATCAGTATTTAGCCTTGCTTTTGGTTCTACGGATGGCAATCTTGCATCAAGTCCAACTTTCACTTTGTCCTTTAGGCCTTCTTTCCCAAATACTTGCCAAACAAATGACAATTAGCATGTTGTCCTTGAAAGCATGTTCGCATGCTGACACGCTATCGGGTCTTGACCAAGCGTGTTGGATGCGCCAACAAAGTACAGCCTCACAGAGCTGCGAGCCTGCTTGAGAACTCTCAGTCTTGTTCGTGTGAGTTTTAAAGTCTTAATCGAGTCGTTCAGAATTCACTTTCACGTGATAAGGGGCTTCCAGGGCGAGGACTATCTTATCCTCAGACTCTCAGGGGACGTTCCTGTCCAGCAGGACTATGGATAGATTCAAAACCAGGAGGAGAAAAGACAGGGTGGTCTTATATTTCACTTACTATCATTTTCAAAACGTTCAACTGCATTTCGTGGTTATCATCAGTACCGTTGATGGAGTCGGTTCAAAGCTCTGGGAAACAAAATGCTTGTTAGAAGAGTTGATGACAGAGAAAAGTTCAACTTTGACTGAGATTTGCACTTTACTTCCTCGGACTCTACGTACCAATCACAGCAGAGGAGATGGAGATGAAGAGAAGAAAGGAAAATATCGGGGAAATATTACTTATTTTCCCAAGTTGAGTTTTCCTTCTGCCTCTTCAGCTCTGCCTTGTTATTGTTGCTTCTTCGGGGATCCGTAAAGCTTAATGAGCCGTCACTGTATAAATCCTACCTTTTGATTTACATTTGCACTTTTGCTCCTGTGACCCGTTTGATCGGGGGGGCAAAGTACCGAGGGGAACGCAGGAGATTTGGAGTAGAAACACAGTGACTCCATTCTACTTTGTGGCGTTGCAGGACAAGTGATTCAGAGGACAAAGGCTTCCACAAAGGGCTTCTGCTGCGAGGTGGACAAATCCCAGGACGACGCGTTTGCTCTGATTCATTGCCGTCACGTCATTCATCCCCGTTTGGTCAGAAAGTAACTGAGGGGGGGGGGGGTGTGGGTGTTAGTAAGGGGGCAGAGGTGAAACCCAAACTCTGAGGCTAAACCACAAGGTTTAGCATAAAACACAACTCCGGACCTCAGATGGCAAAATATGAAGAAAACAACCCTGACTCATTTACCTTTCTCCACCACAGGCTTCCTCCAGGCGGGGGTCCGCCAAGTCGCAAATGAATGTTGATTTTAGAAACAACAGAAGCCTTTTGTCTCGGAGGGCTCTGATTTTTTTTTTCTTTTTTCTCTGTCGACCGCGGAGCCACTTGGCTCCGCGTCTTGTTATTTTTCCACGCATAAAACTTTCATGATGAAATAAAGCAGAGGGCATGTGGCGGCGGCGGGGGGGGGGGGGGCGGGCCTTTGGCTGCTATCACTCGTGAACCTGATCGATGAGACGAGGCCGAGCTGGCCGTCTCATATCGTGTGTCTCAGTATACGTGTCCGTCTCTCTTTCAGTCTTTTTGTTTTCTTAACTCCTTTCTGTTTCCGTCTCTTGACTTGTCTGCTTATCTCTCTTCTGTCTCTCGTCTAACTTTCTTTGTCCCTCTCTGCTCTCCGTCTCTTTTTCAATTCACTTAAACTCAATTCCCAAATCTTTTTATTGGCTTGCAAACCTGAAAATCAATCTTGCTGACGATTCAGAAACACTCCTGTTATCTGTATCATTCTTTTTCTCATCGTTCCCCACCACACACACACACACACACACACACACACACACACACACACACACACACACACACACACACACACACACACACACACACGCGCACAGGCTCAGGTTCCCTCAGCTTTTGTATTTTTCTAAATTCATTCTAGACGTCTGATGAGGAAGTACGTCTGGGTCGTTTCCACGCGGATGTTGGTTTTCTCCCTCGCCGCGTCGCTTTATCGTCGCTATCTGATATTCATATTCTGTCATCTCTGGTGTTTTCCTCAGCCCCCCCCCTCTACCTGTCCTCATGAATAAGGGTACGCTGCGGCTTTAACGGCACAGCAGCAGACACACCGATGGCCGAAGCCACATTTACCTCGCATGTCTTTCGTTTTTTTGTGACTCGGTCTCACGTTTTATGGCTGGGGGAACTGAACCCGTGTCCCCCTGAATGCAAATATGCACAGTTTATTTTCAGAGCCGCTCGACCAATGCGAGGTCCGGGAGCTGATCGAGGCCCCGCCGCCGTGTGAACATCGGACACTCCTATCAAACAAACCTCCCTCCAGGCTCTTCCCATTCACTTTGATACAGTCAGGGTTTTCATTGAGCATCTCGTGGCCTCTTCAATGCTCGGCATCTGGCGGCTGCTGTTCAGGAGACGCTGCCCTATTACTGCAGTCTCATGTTTTGGAAACAGTTGGCAGATATCAGTTAAAAGCATTCCCTCTGGTGTCCTTCTGGGTTATTTTCTAATCCCGCATGGGAAAACATGTCATATGTGTCTCCACTTTTCATTGTTGTATTTATCATATTTCCCCTCCATAAACAGAACTGCACTAGTCTTCATAGGCTCACTCTCCTCCGAGGATTTGGACATGTGGCAGGACAGACATTGAGGTTAATTGTGAAGTGGCACATGAAGTCCCTCCCGCAGAACGATGAAGCAGCGGTATCGAGTGTCTTACCGAGGGCTGTTTGGCAGAAAGTAGCAGCCTGACTTCACTTCGAGACGCGCAGAAAAACTGACTGACTGACAGGCAAGCATGAAAGGAAAGAAAGTGGCGCTGTGGGCTGGGAGCTGTGTGCCTTTTGATGGGAGGGAGACCGAAAGGAAACGGACCTTGCGCTTTTTATGAACCGCATCGCTCAAACTTTTGCAATGACATCACACGAGGACGGCGTATTCAATGTCAAAGGGTCGGCACTGGGTCATCGGATCGTTAGCAGCAACCCCGAGAGAGCTGCAGCAGCGTGTGGTGCAAGAGTGCGATTATAGACATAATTCAGTCGGAACCAGAAGTTCGCTCAATTGATGTCAGTGCTGGCTTACTGACACGATTATGAGTGTGTGTGTGTGTGTGTGTGTGTGTGTGTGTGTGTGTGTGCACGCCATTTAGTCTGTTACAGTAGAACTATGGGTTAATCAGTGTCAGTGAAAGTGGAGACTGCACACATATGACTGAACAATCAAACGATGCTGCAGAGGCTGAGATAACCGTCCTCCAGCAGCAATGTATCGGAGGCTGCTTCTGTCTGGGCTTTGTCACATGTGATCGGTGTGCAGCTGATACAAGGCACAGCTGCACACCAAGGATCACCAAAGTTAGGGCCCATATAGGTTTTTCTTTTTTATTACAAAAGCAAATCTATGTGCTTCATAAATACTGTGAAATTATCAAAACGCTAAATCCACGGATGACAGCCCGTATGCATACATTGCGTCTTTAAACGAGGACTTCATTAATGTTATGATGTCACAACTATACATTCGCACAGACAGTGAGTCCCCGGCTGCGCTTACAGTGTGAAGACGGGGACAGCGTCGATACAGGAGACCGGAAAACCCTGACAATTCAGAACGGACATGGCTTTGTCGGGAGGGGGGCCTTAATACAACATAAGTTAAGTTCCATGAGAACTCCCAGCAGTATCTGACCAGTTGGACTGTTGAGTTGAGGAGAAAGTCTGCAGCCAACAGGGGAAGACTGAGCTTGGAGACAATGTTCACTGGAAGAACAGGAAATAAACTAATCTGTAACCATGTGACATATTCAGTGTTATGCGTTATCATGAGTCATTGCATGTTTGACTCCTTAAAGGAATCGTTTTGCCATTTTCGAATGCTTATTCACTTTCCAAACGCGGAGATCGATACACCTTCACATGTGTATGCTGAATATGTAGCTCGAGGCAGCTATAGCTTAAGACTGGAGAAGGAAACGGTTAGCCTGGCTTTGTCCAGAGATAACACAATCTGCCTATCAGAACCTCTTCGAACCCAAAGGAGTATTCCTTTGAGGCCTAAAATCTTCTTTTTTTGGCATCTTGGAAACATGCAGTATTGTTTTCTGCAGCTGGAAGGTGACTATGAACACTGACTATGTTTTCATTGCATAGATAGAGAAGTGCAGAACGACGTCTTCCTTTTCTGTAAAATAAACGGATATCGCTCTGTGTTTTCTCCCATCACTCCACTGGTTTCCTCGGTTCCTCTGCTGCCTCCTTCTCTCGCTCACTCGTCAGCTCTCGGCGACAGGAAGTAATTCACTAACCCCTCTCATCACCACTCCAGTTGTTCCCGTCTCCGGCGTTTTTTGGCGAGCCATTTTGATAAATACCATGACGATTCACATGCAGCGAGCCTAGCCATACCATATTAGCCTCAATATGATGGAGTGTGTGAATATGGAGCAGAAACCCAGGGCCCCTGACTGAGTTGAGAGCAGTATCCGCTTTAATCCCTTCAAGAAGCGAGCATTCCCTCATGGATTCATGAAAAGAGCCCATTTATAGACATGAAAAAAAGACCCGTTTCAACAGACTTTAAGTGCGACGGCCAAGGAAAACAATGTGCCTGGCCAGAAAAACCCAAGTCTGTAATGCAGCGACTTAATTCCATTCTCTCGCATGAAGAGAGAATAAAAAACGTTCAGGGCTGGCTGGAGAGCTCGCTGTGTCCGGATTGTGTGCGGCTGACAGAGGCACTGACATACAAAGTATCACTCTGCACGAAAATCAACTTGAGGCTAAATCACACCACAGGCCGCCTCAGTGGGGCCGGAGTACACGTCACGGTGATATGACAAGCGATTTAGAGGCAGCTCGGCCAAAACGCTCAAAACTGGAAGAAGGGAAAAAAGAAAAACCTGAGAGTGAAGCCGAGAGAGAGAGAGAGAAATTAGCTGACTGGGAACGGGAGAGAAAGTATACAAAGAGTAATAAAGTGAGGGGCAGATAGATGGAGAGCGCTCGGTGCCAGTCGTCAGTCCATTTGGTCCATTAACGTGGAGAGTAACGGCCTCGCTGACTGAGGGATGATGGGAGAAACGGCCCTTCCTGTCGGGTCGCTCTTGAAGTGATGTATAGCTGCGAGGACGGAGCGCAGCGCTCGATGGCCGAGTCCTCCTCCCTCGGCTCATTACAGGCATAAACAACGGGGGGGGGGCCTTCCTGTGAGGAGAAGGCACTCTCACAATACGGAGCCAAAGCAGTCCGGAGTGGGTCAACTATCTGCCTTTAAATGTTGCTTATCAATATTTTTATACAAAACAACTGATTGAATTACGTCACGTAAGGTGAAAGGGGTCATATTGACAATCCGCCAGACATTTTTCGCCTGACTCAGCAGTTTTCTAGGCCAGGACATCCATGCAGCGCGGCAATGTTTAATTTAAAGGTATTTTGACAGACATTATGCGATTCATATGAAATTTCGATTAATTTGTGAATCCCTATAAACAAAGCCTCTCCCGTGAAGGAATCTGATGTGCGTGACAATATGAAAAATGCTTTGTTTAACAATACTTTAGTATGGACGTGTTTGGATTTCCATGAGCCCGAGAATGGACAGAAACAGAAAGTTTTATGACCTTCTTTTCTTTTGTTTGGCATCCCTTAAAGTCAGTTTGAACTGATCCATTATGTTTTTTTTGTCTGGCTTTAAAAAAAACGCAACTGGCTCGGGAATTCATGCAAGCTTCATTCAAACAAATCATACGAATCCAACATTTGTCAAATCATTTACAGGCTCACATTTCATTTGGAAGTGAAAAGGTGCATTCAGGCCTCTATTTGTGCAAGTAAAGGTTTTTAGTGTTTAGACTAAACAAATGAGTTTCTCTAAATAGGGTTCTCCATGAACCAACACCAATTCCATGTACAGTACGAACACCAGACACAACCCGGTGCTGTCGCGCTGATTTACTAAAGCTGTAGCTTATTTAAGCTCCACCATTCTGACAGAACGACAGCATCGTCTGGAGGCAGTTAGCAAGGAGAGGGCCGACGAGGTGAAGCCAACGAGCAGCGCAGGTCTGCTGCTGCAGTGTGAAATGTGCTGCGTACCGTTCCTACTGCCATCGGCCGGCTTTTTAAAAAAACGCAGCTGTTCCAGAAGCCTGAGATGTGGAAAAATGGGTGCAATTTGAGATCGTTGTCAATTTTTCAAATAACTGACAAACACGCGGTGGATGATTGTTCTCAGACGGGGGGGGGGGGGGGGGGGGGGGGGGGGGGCTCTGAAGGGGAATTGCCAAAACAACTGGCTTTAGAGAAAGTTGCAGCCCTGAAAACACTGCAGGAGAGTGATGACCATTTGCTAATGAAAGCTCTCCTCGTGGGAGACATTCAGACTCGTCCGTCACACAGTCACAGGCTGACGTTTAGTTTCGAGAGGGGCTGTGAGGTTTGGGCCTCCGCTGTCAAGGCTCCCGATGACATGTTTTCTTTTGATTAGTGAGAGTAAGAGCTAAGTGGGAGTCATCGCAAACTCCTCAGTGGAAGTCTGCCGTTGGACGGCGCAGCAAACTCGTTTTTTTCAAAAGCGGTCTGTTGGTCTGTCGGCACGTGTTTAAGCCCTGTTGCGCTTCCCTGTCTTTGGTTTTTTTGAGTTCACCAGCTACAGCTTAAGATCTGGTTTCTCACTTTTATTTTGTGCAAAGGGGTTTCCCCAACTCCTCTTTCCGAACCATAATGAAACTAAATGTCCTCTTTAAAGGCAATCTATCTTCCGGCCAACAGTACATCAACCACTGGCCCAGACGTTTGAGACACAATGAGAACTTAGCTTTGTCCAAGAAAGAAAAAGAAAAACAACCCAGAAACAAAGTATTTTCCTAATTGGGGCGCTCGAGGAAAAGCTTGTCAGGGCTGAAATCCATCACGCTGATTGCTGGCCTTGTCTGCGTGGAGCCACACGGGGGTGGTGCCGTGTGGGGTTTGTTGGGGTTCTTGTGGTTTTGGGTTCTGCACATGCTAGTTGGATCTCGGGAGGGAAGCCCTCGCACAGCCGAGAGCAGCTCATTACATCGGTTAGTCATCAGCTCCACTGTCTGCAGCCGGATGATGAATGAGCGGGTCCTCTGACAGCCCCGCGGTGCGGGGTCAAGCCGGCCTCTACGGTGGGTCGGCAGGCGGCAGCGAGGCCGAGCGAGACGGCAACCGCACCGCAGACAATCTGTGAGGGCTTTCGGGAAATTTAAACAAACCCTTCGGTGGCTACATCGGAGGTCTCCTCTGGCAGCAGGGAATGTGTGAACAGTTGATTTTGTTTCTAAAAGGATAACTTCCCATCTGTCTCAACGCTGATCACTGTTACATTTCAAGCTCTTTCAGACTTTGATGTGTTTCGCTGGTACACTTAACAGACTGAACTTCAGCACCAGCACAGCAGAGCACGCCTTTTCTTTTCTTTCCCCTACTTACTCCAACACTTTTACAAAACAAATGATGTAACAAGTGATACGGTTCTCTTTCGCTTTACTTTTATATTTCATTGCCAACAACAGGTCCAACAGGTGATCCAGCATGCTGGTCAGATGACAGATGGTTGTAAACAAACCCTCCAGGTTAAGCACATTTTTTGGAAAAGATTTGGAAAACCAAACGACTAAAAGGATTAACTGTTAACTGCCAACCGGCCAAAACGAAGAGCCAAACTGGCCGACGTCCAGCTCCAAATTTGACCAACTTGCCCAAGTCCTGCACAGTTTTGCTGTGCAATTTGGGATTATTCGCAATAATTCGGCATTCTTCCAAATAATGTGCTGGCAATTATGGCAGAACTGTCGTGATGTTTCCGATCAGTCCGATCGGCTGATCTCTCCAGCTTGTTTCCCCGTCCTGACCTATTGAAGGATGTGTTTTTTTTAGATTCTCAGCAATTACACTGCAAGCATGTGGAATTTTGATGAAAAACTGACTGGAAAATCTGATGCGAAAAATATATTTTGCAGTGCAAATATTCTGTAGTTTCAACATGTATCGTTTCATCACGAGCTTCAGACTGATGTACGGTGTAAGTTCTGTTCTTCTACATTTTCTTTTGGTTTTAGCTTTGATCTGTTAGTGAAGAAAACTCTGGAGCGAGCTAACAAACTACAGAACATCAGTTTAAAACCAGTTTTCAATCAGTGAAAATTTGCTGAAAAAAGGTAAGCACTAGCTTAGCATTAGCATCTGTTAAACTATCTATGCCTGTCTTGTTTTAGTGCCACAGAAATGTAACTTATTTAATAAGCTATAAGTTCATTCTACAAGTGGCTGGTGCAACGCTCACGAGTTGGCTCACTAGCTAAGCCGAAACAATTAGTTTAGATCAACAAAGCACGACTGTTGCCAAGCAACACGTCTGGATTTCACTCCATTTTTCAGACAGTTTCTTTCGAAATGTAGATGTTTGCACACACCTAACTCTGCAATTCATCTTCCAGAGGCCATTTGAAGCGGATGTTGCAACTTTACCTGGAGGCAAAAGCTGTGAAATAGGAAATACTTTTGATATTCCAATGTCTGCTTTGAACCTTATTCACCAGCAGACACATACACGCTCTCCGTCACACACACACACACACACACACACACACGACGGCGATTACGCTCCTGTCAGCGGGTTGCCCAGGTGCTGCATGACTGAGTAAATGTGGCTTGTTGTTTTTTTCGCCTTAACATTCGGCAAATTGCAGTGATTTGGAGTCATAAATTTGCCATGTGCAAGTTTCTCCTCTGACTCCAGCAGACATTCCCCATTCGGCTGCACTGCCGCGGCTATACTTGCAACACTATTGCATGAGACAGCCGGATGTCTCCCGGAGAGAGCAAGAGGGATGTATGTGTGTGTGTGTGTGTGTGTGTGTGAGTGAGTGTGTGTGTGTGTGTATGTGTGGATCTGTCACTCTCGGGTTGAGTGATGTTGATGTGAGCTCAAGTGGCATGACTGTGGCTCTCTATGAGGGAGGTATGGCACAGAATCCAGACTGGAGGGGAGTATGGAGAGTGTGTGTGTGTGCGTGCGTGTGTGTGTGTGTGCGTGTGTGTGTGCATGGCTTGGCAGACATCAGATGAGGGGATGTCATGCCACTCAAACTCTCTCTCACACACACACACACACACACACACAAACACCAACATCCATATCCAACTGCAGCGAGCATGAATGGTCATTCAGCTCCAGCCAGCAGTATGAAAACAAGTCAAAGGGAGGAAGAGGAGGGAGGAATGGGGAGGGCTGAAGGATGGAGGCTCGGGCCAAAAGAAACACGGTGGGCTCGTCTGTCCTCCCTGTCCTGATGAGCACCCCAGGCAAATATTCTGTGAATGAGAGCATATTTCGGGGGGTTAACTTCCCATTTTACCCTGCGAAGAAGGAGGAGGAGGAGGAGAGGTGACTCATCTCATGATGTCATACAAGATGAAAAATGTTAAATGAGTCTCAATGTGTAATAGAGGACGTATATTCTGGCCTGCTTCTTGGTCTGGTACTGCCATTACTGTACAGCGGCGCTGGTTCCCTTTCAGCGTCAGCGATGTGATCCAAGAAAACAAAGCAGTGCATCTTTAAATTGCCCAGTGAAAATGTGCTTGTTTGTTTGTGTTGTCCAGAAAGCCCTTCAACAATACACAAGACATCTGTGGCGAGGCAGCAATGGATGACGGTTAACGGAATAGTTCAGCACTTAAGACATGCACTCGTTACGTGCTGAGATATATATAGGAGAGAAGATTGATACCACTGTCACGTCTGTACACTAAATATGAAGCCACAGCCAGGAGCTGGTTAGCTTAGCTTAGCATGAAGACGTGGAAATCAGCAAATGTGTTGGTAGGCTGGTTTTGATCAAATCTAGCTGTCTCCCACTGCTTCCTGTCCTTTTGCTAAGCTAACTAGGCTACTGGTATTAGCTTCCTATTGATATATGGGTGGAATCAATGTTCTCATCTAACTCTCTGAATTAAAGCAAAGTACGTATTTCTCAAATGTGTTTTTCCTTTAACTGTCCAAACTTAAAGAACGTGATGAGCTGAGATATTTTTACAGCGAAGCTATGAAGAAGAAAAAAGGTTTAAAAAATCCTTTATTCCACAGTTTATTCATGAGAAAAGTTCAAATCTTCATGGAACATGAAGCCACTTATTTGAGCTTTAATGAGTATTTCATTCACTCTCTCCACACTCTGCACTTTGTTTAGCAGCTATACTGGTAACCAGGCTGACGTGACACAGGGCCTGGACATGCTCCTTTGATCTCTGCCTGCAAAACCGCATGATGATGAGGTGACTTTATGATCGTTGAGACTTTATGCTCATTGGATAGAACAGTTTTCAATTCAGCAAATTATGAACCTTGTCCGCCTGACATTTTCTGCACTTCTCCCATTGCGGGAAAGCCGTTACATGAGAGGTCTCATGAAGTTTGCCGTGGGTGTGACAAGTACTCATACGGGTTTGAATGACCTTTGAAGTGGTGGCGAATGACTCTGGTGGGGCAGTTTTGGCTCCGATACGGAGCTGGGGCCTTTTGGCTGACGTATTTCCACGTCTCCAAGACACAATGTCTTCAAACATTTGTGTTATAAGTTTTTGTCTCTGTCCCTAAAACCAAAGCTCAAGGCTTCAGTAATCAATAATAAGAGGACTACAATGATGATATTTTGCACAATATTGGAACGCAAAGACCTCAATGGATCCAGATGGAGGGGGATTCAATCCTGCGACATGAGGTGAGGATGAAACTCATTTTCCTTTAATACCAGATGCCGAGTGTTGTCGCTTTCTCTATTTCATTTTACGTGATGAATTTTTGGGAAGAAATGTAAGAGAAACTTGCATCGCTCATCGCAAATGTGTATGCAAAAGCATACCAAAAAGCTTAGCTCATAAAAGGTTGGGGTGGTGGAGGAAGTGAGCGACAGCGAGAAGTATGGTGTTATAATGGCTGTGCTGTACATCTGCCTGAATATGATTGGACGTGACTAGTCAGGAAAAAAGTATGGTCATCGTGAAAGAAACCGAAATGTAGCTGTTGGTGGCAGGTTGGATGTGACCTGTGGTCTCCAACATCAAAGTCATGCCCTTTTGTGCCCCCCACCCATCTTCCCTGACCTCCCTCCTAAGAGGGTTTGTGGCGCTATAACGTCGAGCCACTTTCAGGGCCCCACCATCCCAAGGGGCCGGTTGGAAGTCAAGCCTCGGCCACAGTCGCCTTTGCCTCCGAGAGAGACGAGTCATTACTCGCACGACCACAAGGCCGCCGCTTTGTGAGGAAAACACAAGCATTGTGTCGTTTCAAGTGTTTGATGGAATGATTAAAGCCGTTGTTTGTGCTGGTGAGGACAGCCTGCAACACCATCAAAAGAAGCCTCGCAGCCCCATTAGAACCAATTAGGCGAGCCCACGCTGAGTGATAACACAGTTCGATGGCTCCCCGGGTGGAGACAGATGCTATCTGGCTCTTCCGTTGAAGCGGCGCAAACTTTAAACACACCAGTGTTTTACTGAGGGGGAGCCCGGTCCCCTGCAGAGTCCTTTATATCCCATGTAAGACAACTGCGGTATCAAAGAGCCCCTTGTGATGCCCCTCGGGACCTGTAGGTATTTTAATGGCTGTCTGACCCGTGGTGGCTCAGCTTGCTGCCATCTCTCTCACAGGGAAACTATTGTGTCGCAGGAGGAGCACAGAAAGCAGAGGAGAGCCTAAAGAGACGCCGTTGACTGCTTGTTACTCAATCTGTCCAGAGACTGAGATGAGCATCTAAATCTAAAGTAAAGTCAAAACTTATTGTGGTTTTTTTTTTTTATCCCTAAAAAAGGTGATATGACTCTGGGACAGCATGTGAGTGTTTTAATGTTAATTCCTTTATTTCACCTCTGCAGCTTTGAAACCTGTTAGGAGGATATTTGTGCCTTAACCTGAAATAGTCACAGCACTTGAGTGGATGCTGCATATTTACTGCAGGTTTAATATTCTCGCGGGAAACTGCTCTGTTCTTAATTGTGCTGCTCATCAGAACTCGTCAGCAGCTCACCTAAAATGCGGAGCTGTCTTTCGTTGGCTGTGCGCTCCGAGGCGTCACCATCTGACATCCAGCAGCAGAGCTCTATGCATGCGCCCCCCCCACCTCCCGGTCTCCTCCCATTGTAGAAACAGCTGTAGACCGTGAACCACGGAGTGCGGGTCTGACACGGATTACCTGGATACCGGCTGGAAAGCCTGGGTGGGCATCAAGCAGCGAGAGACAGAAAGGCAGCGCTCCTTCTGCTTCTTTTCTGGCTGAATTAAGTTTCTCCGCTTTTTCTTTTTTAATGGGATCCCCTCCGAGAACATCAACCATGGCGAGCCAGCTTCTTCACACTCTGCACATATTACTGATTCTGGAGTCGAGCTGGGGTAAAATGCTTTCTGAGGATCTCGGTGAAGCCGCGCGTAAAGGTGCCGAAGTCTCAGCGGCTGTGGAGCAGCGCGTCTTTGCGCACGAAGGCGCGAACCGGGACATGGTCTCCATCAACATGTTCAAAGTGTACGAGAAGTACAGCAAAGAGCCGCAGAGCCAGAGGGACGGAAACACCGTGAGGAGCTTTAAGGCTGTACCGAGTGAGTTCATCGAACCCATGTTACCTCACAGCAGAGAACCGGTCATCATCAAATAATCACCACTGGACTTCAAGGGAAGTCTGATTTAAAATAGATACATTTATATATATATATATAACTCTCTGCTTATCTATCAGATATTTTCAGGTAATATTATGGATCAATACATATTGATTGGGCATTTTGTTAAACAGTCTAAATTAGCTCTCTCCCAGAAATTTTAAAATATAGACAAACTGTTTCTTTCCTATACCACTTTAAAATAAGGTGAATCAGCATATTAGCCTAAGTCTTATTAACAAACACATTTCAGAACTTATAACAGTTTTATCATACTGCTTATGTCCAATCTCGTTTTTGACTCCACTTTTATTTTACAAATTTTTGCACATTTCATTCATGAACTGTTTATACTAAAAATACAGAAACGGGCTGAAGGTTTACGTAAAAACTTGAATAGTCTAATGTTGTGAACAAAATAATCCCTTGAGATAAAGCATTCTGATCTGAATAATATCATCAGTGCAGCTCCCTAAACGCAGGTTGTTTCAATAGCTGCTCTCGCTTCCCTTCGGAGCCAAACATCTCCACCTATATGCTCCGTTGGTGTTATGATTTAGTGATCCGGGGCACTTTTAAGTCTAGTTCTCCGGTAGCTGCAACGGCCTATGTTACACAAGAGCCTATGATCACACCCACACCGGCTGCACAGCACAAAGCCTCAGAGGAGCTCTTTTTGCCATAAGCATTTCCATATGACAGACCTGCTGGACCGACCCAATGTTTGTCTTTCAGGCTGTGGTGGAAGTGTGGGAGACGAGGGTGGACTTCAAGAGTATAGCCGTCCAGGATGAGGCTTTTGTTCGTGTGTGAGGCAGGAACTTAAGCGTGCCGTGCTTAATATTTTCCATGCTGCTGCTCATGTCAGTCAGATGTGTTGAGCAACAGTTTTGCAGAAAGCGTATTGGATGTTGTTATTCATGTCAGTCAAATGTGCCAGAATGATATGATAGAAGGGGGGGTGGGGGGGGGGGGGGGGATACGAGGCAGCAACATGATCGCTTTAGTAATCTTCATCGTTCAGTTCAGAGGTTTAACCATAAACCAGAGAGTCCCTTTTAAAGCCAATAGATACATTTGAAAAAGCACGGAAGAGAGAATGAAAATAAGGTTGTCTTTTCTCATCCGTTTTCTAAATTTATTTTTCAAATTCCCCAGGAGTCTTGCATGGCAAAGACGTGTTCCAGTTCGACCTGTCCACCATCCAAGAATCAGAGCTCATACTCCTCGCCTCTTTTCATTTCCTCTACAAGCGGCCCCGCCACCACCAGCGGCCGTGGCGTTTCCGGAGGCCTCGCCACCCATCCAGCGGCCTCCAGCATCCCTATCCTGCCTCCCCGGAGCTCCTCTTCCACGGATCCTCTTCCACGAACTCAGCTTTTGCGACGGCGCTCGGGAACATAACTCTGGCTCCTTTCAAGAAAGGCTCTTGGCAAACAAGGGATGTAACGGCAGTGCTGAAACACGCCAGGGACGCCAAACAGCTCGTGGTCACGGTGGAGTTTGAAATGGGCTTCGGGGCGGCTCGGGGGCTGCAGAGGAGCCCTCACGGCCAAGAGAGCCTCACTCCAGCCAACCTGCCGTATGTCTTGGTATACGCTGACGATCGGGCCATAGATGAGCCGAACAGCGTGGCCACGTCGCTCCAGAGGTACGGGCCCTTCCCTGTGGTGGAGGACGCGACCCCCTCAGCCTCAAGGATCCGGCGGGAGCTTCACCTCCACATCCAAACCAACGACATCCCAGAGGTCCAGTACAACACCTTGAAGAATCATGAGCTGTGGCAGAACACGTACTTCCCGGCGAAAGCCAAA
The DNA here is from genome assembly GCA_028022725.1 of Lycodopsis pacificus. Classification (NCBI taxonomy): domain Eukaryota; kingdom Metazoa; phylum Chordata; class Actinopteri; order Perciformes; family Zoarcidae; genus Lycodopsis; species Lycodopsis pacificus. Next base: position 17,684,601 of record CM051708.1, read on the forward strand.
GCGGCAGTGAAGCCAGGAAGGAAGCAGGGTCTGGAGGGCGGCGAGGGCCTGGGAAAGCCCCAGGTGCTGAGCTTCGATGAGAGGACGATGAAAAAGGCCAGGAGGAGACAGTGGAGCGAGCCCAGGGTTTGCTCCAGGCGCTACCTCAGGGTGGACTTCGCTGACATCGGCTGGAGTGAGTGGGTCTTGGCGCCAAAGTCATTTGACGCCTACTACTGTGCAGGGGCCTGCGGATTCCCCATCCCTAAGGTTACTGGGCTCATCTTCATTTTGATTCAGATAATAGAAAATTCTAATCTTTTCAGGCATCATGTTGATCTATTTTTGCCTTCGTGTTTACTGTTATAATAGTAAATTCTGTCAGCGTTAATCCCTTTTACTCCCACTCATTTCCTTAGGTGGCGCGTCCTTCCAATCACGCCACCATCCAGAGCATCGTCAGAGCGGTGGGAATCGTCCCCGGCGTCCCCGAGCCGTGCTGTGTTCCAGAAAAGATGAGTCCCCTCAGCGTCCTTTTCCTGGATACAAACAGGAACATGGCGCTGAAGGTTTACCCCGGCATGTCTGTGGATACCTGCGCCTGTCGGTAGGGCCGGAGACGGCAGGACGTGCGATCGACGGAGATGAAAGGTTGCGAGGAGGACGTACAGGTAGAGCAGATATATAGCAGGAGGGCATTTTTCACATCGAAGAGGACGCCAGCGACGAGGACAGCGAGAGGACGAACTCTTGAGTCTCAGTTTGAGAACTCTGTTGTGAAGCTTGGACTAGCCTCTGTCATGATGCGACGTTGACTGAACAGTTGATGCGTTTTTCTCCACCAAGGCCACCGTCATTTATTTTTCTCCCTTCATCCAAAAGCAGTTTATAGAAGTGCACTTAATACAAACATGTTGCTGTCATGTATTGACCGTCTGGAGGGTTGAAGTTAAGTAAAACAATGTATGCAGGTAGATCTTCATCTCTGTTCATCCCTCCATAACTTCCTTCAGTCTTTTTCAGCACACTTTCACTTTCATGAAGTGATCTTCCCGGCTCTGGTGTTAGACGAGATAACACTTTCTTCGGTCTCGGCCTGGACTCAGGCCTGGCTTTTGGAAATGTTTCCAACTCGACCAAGCTCAACGTCTGGGTTTTCAGCAGTTTCTGAAACCGTCGGACATCAGTGTCCTCTGCTGCTTGTCCCCGTCGGTAGGATTGAACTGAAATGTGGACAAAGTGATGAACTGCACACTGACTCGCGGACTCAGGAGGGTCTGAGGGACACAGAAGCTGCACGGCAGCACATTTACATCCCGCCAAGTGAATCAACCCTCGTCATGTAAATACTGTAGTTACTAACGCCAACTAAAATGGTACTTATTCGTAAGTGATGTCACCTTGTTGCCGTTGAACGCCTCCCACATATTAGCAAGGGACGTTATTCATGCATGAGAGGTAATATCTTCTTTGAACTATATTCCCATAGCCATTTGTTTATCTTGTATATACTGAGTATTTTGAGGCCTACTGTGATGTGTCGCTCGCCTCTGAGGGGAAAGCGGTGCGTTGCTGCCACCTGCTGTGCATTTTGGGAAAGTTGAAGAGACTAAACCATTTAAAAGGAGAACGTTTTACATACATTACATTACAGTCATTTAGCAGACGCTTTTATCCAAAGCGACTTACACTTCAGATTATTTTCTAGCACTTCCTGTTGCTACTCAGTATTTCCCTTCGATACATAAATATTGTTCATCAAAGACATAATGTAGCCTACAGTTTGTAACGATGGTAGATTTACATAGTAAGTATTAAAAAGGGAGATGAATGTACCGGACCTTATAACTGTATGGCTCAAAGTGTATTTGAATAGTTGTGTGATGTGCTTTGACACATGGTAGACATAATGTATGCGCGCGTGAGGAAGTAAACTGAATTGTACATACGGTCAAAGACACTTGCTGACTTCCTTAGGTTTCATAACAAGTATAAATCACAGACTTTGTGTGCATTTTGACATACTATACCTTATCATACATATACATTATAACACACACGTGCATATACATATATATAGTTACTTATGTATGTATATATATGTGTATTTTATATCACAGAAATGTGTCTGTCAAAGTGGCGTGATAGTGTTGATTTATTCTTTTGTATTGTTCATTTTGTAAGACAATTTCCAGTTTCTCTAACTGTGTTGAAAGGGTGATAAAAGCTGCACTTCTTTCAGCGCTTTGTTTTCATCAGCGTTGTTCCAGCCGTTTTCAAATAAAATTAAAAAAAACGTAGTAAACCCACTTTACTTCGTCAGTAGAATTTAGCAATAATCCACATCTTTGTCACAGCCGTTGAAGGAGACGAAAACCAGAGCTGGGAGGAGAGTGAATATTGAACTTATTTTCGGCAGATTGACGGAAACACAGTTGCTCTCTGGTGTCTGCTGGATGTGGAAATAAGCAACTATTTGCTACCAGTTTGACAAATCGACTTTACACGGTGATAATAGGTCAATGTTGTGTAAACAGTTTTGTTCCTGTTGAATGCCGCTTTAAAGGGCTGTTCAAAATACAACAGTTAATTGGAGAGTTTAAATGTTACGTGATGTTCTAAATGTTGTTTCAAAGCTTTTTGCACCCTGATAAAGAAATTCTGGATGAAACCTCTGAATTGCTTGACTTGGAAACAGAAAGCTCTGTGCTGACTGTTGGCACCAGACATTAGCCATTGCAAGCCTGATCAATATCAGCCATCAAAGACCAGTCTATCTGCAAAATGTTAGTGTAATTAAAGTACAGTTTTGTACTGCACATTTTTCAGCCCGGTAGTTTGGCCTAAAGTCAAATGACCAAAGTTTCACAGCACATAGATCTCAGCCCAGTTTTCCCGGATGTGTTTGTTTTCCTCCTGCATGCCGACATTATTTGTTGTGTCCGTGCCAGTTGGTCTTGTCGTCGCCTTTCATCGCTGATCGACTCCATAGAGAGGAACTCTGACATGCTTAAATGGGCCGTAATGAAAGCAATTCTATGGAAGCCGGCAGGAACCGAGCTGAGTGGCCGCATTGGCGAAAGACAGAAATTCCAAGAAAGGCCGGACTCAGGCCAACGTCCCCCGACACATTGGCTTTTGGCTTTTGGTTGGCAAAGGAAATGCTTGGAATGAGCAGAAGAAGAACGAAGTAGTTAGGGATTGCCACCATGGATGGACAGAACACTGAAAGAGACACGCCTACATCAACTTAAACCATACGCCGGTCAAAACGTTGTAGTTTGAATAGAGTTTGTAATAGTTCTACTTCATCAGCTCGTCACCACGGCTCACTGACTTGATGTGCCTTTGATCTGAGTTTCCTGAATTATACACCTCTTTACCAGCAGAGAACACACAGATCCATGGAGAGCGCTTCAATGTCTGATTATCCATTAAATGATCTGTTAAATCGACCAGCATGATATGTGGCCTCTCAATTACAGTGGAAAAACAAGGGTCTTTCTGTGTTGGTCGGCTCAATATTGACCGCTCCGAAACTCCCAGTGGCATTGCACTAAATCACGCCATCTACAATGATGTTAGCGGCTGATTGCTACTTTTTTAGACGCTGCATGCTGATGTTTTGCCAAGTAAACATCTTTGCTGTCTGGTCTGGGTATGAGGTCCATTTGATATTGAACAGTTGAATTTAAATGTCCACATTGTGTGATATTAGGTATGTCCTTTTTAATTCACAGTGCTACTTGGTGCTCTTTGTCACTGACTGGTTTACAAGATCAATTCACTTGCACATTCCTAAAGCTTTCTGAGTCGGTCAGATATAGGAGGCTGTCTTCCTTATCAGTGCCTTTAAAGGGACCAAAGCCATCAGACATTTTGTTATCTGGAACATGTGCGTTACTGGCAATGAGCGGCTGGATAAAAGGTTCAACAACTAACTTGTAAGAAATATTGAACAATGATTGTGGTGAAGAATGCAATGTGTTGTTTCTTTTCAGTGTTTTCTTTCCACTGGCCTCAACGCTGTCACCCTCCAGCTGGGAAAAGGCATTTCATGGAGATGTCTGCTTGTCAGTAACCTCACAGTGTCCAGTGCCTCTCTCATTATCGCTGTCAAGTGTTTACAGTGTCTTCATTAGCAGCCAGCCCTCTGGTGATAACAAAGCTTAAAAGAAGGCATCAATGGCAGTGATAAGCTTGGCCAAGCTACTATTTGGGTTGACACAAGTCCCCCTGTTTACTCTGGGAGCATGGGAGCGGACATCAGGACTGTGGTCCTTGCATTGGGGATCTCCATTTTCCAACCTTGCCGTCGCAAAGTCTGCTTTCAGGCCGGGCAGAAGGTAAAGTTTGTGCCAGCTCAGGGGATTAGAAAGGACCTCATTTCAAAATGCAGAGCTCCAGATCCTTCCTGCTCCAGGTTTGTTTGTGTCTGGTGGTTTGTATGGACTCCTGCACCTGTAAACCTCTCAATAATGACATCCAGAGTGAGGACCCCGAGGGACTCTACTCCCAGCTGTCAGAGGAGGACCTTCTGGAGGAGGAAGACGCCGACTCCAGGATGGAGAACCTCCTGGGAACAATGAAGGAGGGCTTTCTGAGGAAACTCAACCTGTCGGACGTTCCTCAGGAAAACAGCAAGATCTGCCCTCCTCAATTCATGATGGAGCTCTACAACAAGTACGCCTCGGACAGCTCGGCAAACCCTCAGTCTGATGTCATTCGAAGCTTCACAGTCCAAGGTACACGAACAGTTTAACTTGTCATGCAAGAAATATGATATGATCTTAATATTGTCTAGCTTGAGGGGGTCACTTCCTGTTCGTAAAGATAAGTCTTATTCTGGGGTCTTTTTTCCCTTAGTAAACCCCACAGTCAGAGAGTTCAATATTTGGAAATATTGAATATATATCACTACATGCCAAATGTATATTTTGGTTTTCTAATTTATATAACTAGTTTCTATGCACATCTTTTACTAGTAATATTGGGGATTAGTTTTGTGGACAATTTTAAATAAATGGCCATACTTCAAAAAAAAATGTATTGCACTCTTAAGTTGAGCATGGTCGAGCCCTGTAGCCTACAAACGTTGATAAAACACACTTTAGTGTTGGCTGTCACTCATTAGCAAATTCTATTCTGTCAATATTCAAACTTTCGACGGATCACATTGTGTGATGAAGTAAGCAGCTGCAGTAATATCGACATTAGTTTTGACCAAATAAGTACACAAGCCGAAACAAACCCCAATGAGACATATCCTTCTGATTTCTTCAGAGAAAAATCATTTTAAAATCAGTCTGACATAATGTCAGGCGGCGCAGATCTCAGCGTCTGTCTCACATGAACCCCTCTCACCTCTTTGTATCTATCCGACAGATATCCCTCTCTCTGTGACAAATGGAACAAAGTCAAAACACAGGCTGCAGTTCAACGTCAGCATCCCCAACCATGAAAAGATCACGACTGCCGAACTGCAGCTCTTCTTCTTCCCAGAAGCCAGACCACGGGTCACCTGCCACCATTTCAGGGCCACCATCAAAGTCTATGAAGTAGATTACAAGGATTTCACATCCACCACCCAACTGCTGGTTGGCAAAGAGGTGACCGGCTCGGAGAGCACGTGGGAGACGTTCGATGTGACCACAGCTATTCAGAGCTGGATCAAGTCGGGCCATGGGGCGACTGTTTTTGATGTTGTGGTGGATAGGAAGGATTGCGGCGCCTCTAAAGGCGGAGAAGAAGGCGCAGGCTGTTTGAATATGAGCGTGTCTGTTGGAAATAATACTTCAGCGGCTTTAATAGTCTTCTCAGATGACCTGGGCAGCAGGAGGAGGGAAACAAAGAAGGAATTAAGAGAAATGATCCTCCACGAAGAAGAAACCATCTTCCACTCCGGCACCGACTGGAATAGAGGAGATCAGCTTCCAAACGAGATCCCGGAGGTTCGACATCCACGGAGACAGAAGAGAAAGGCAGAGACGGAATACTGCCAGCGGACCTCTCTCAAAGTCAACTTCAGGGACATCGGCTGGGACAGCTGGATCGTGGCGCCTCCAGAATATGACGCCTTTGAGTGTCGAGGCCTGTGTTACCACCCGCTGACAGACGAATCGACCCCTTCAAAACATGCCCTCATCCAGGCGGTGATGAACCTCAGGAACCCCAAGAAGGCCAACATGGCGTGCTGCGTCCCCATCAAACTGGACCCCATCACAGTCATGTACCAGGAGAATGGACGCCTCACTATAAGATACCTTTACGAGGAGATGAAGGTGGCAGAGTGTGGTTGCAGGTAGTCAGAGAGAATTGGTCTGCTCTGGCGGTAGCACAGGTGATCATAATGGTTCAAATGCTGCATTTCATTCAAGTCAGTCGGCTGTTCATACCTTCCACAGGCCAAGTAGAAGAAAAGTACCCCAGGTCTAAGAAGAAGATGGGATAGAACTTTATTTATACCAATTTTGCAGCAGTTGCAGTACAAAATAAGAGAGTGCATGGGACATGCATGCCTCCTACCTATTCTTGATATAGATAGGTAGTAGATTAAAATAAATAGGTAGTAGATTAAAAATGTCTATTCCTCCCCATGTGTATGTGACAGGTATAATGTTGACCATGTTGACATGGTGTTAGCATGCTAACATTTGCTAATCAGCACAAAAGACCAGTACAGCTGAGGTTGATCAGATAAAATAGCTGTCGGGATTTTCAGTAAGACGAAAGTCAACCTGGTGGCGCAAAAGGAAAAGTCAGGAGATCACAGCTCAGCTTCTGTGTCGCACTAATGTCTGAACAAAATATGGCAATCCGTCCAATAGTTGTTGATTGGTGGACCGACATTGCCATTCTTAGAGCCAAGCTGCTAGCAGTGCAAACACTATAATGAAACATTACATTAAACAAACTGTATGTACCTTTTTACAGTTTATGCTATTCCTTTAAATCTATTGCTAAGAAAAAGTCTTAAACTCAGAAATAGGGATGTTTTGAACGATGGAACCATCAACAAGTGAGTTACACTTTTTGCATGTGCTGCTATGAATTCTAATGGCACCTGTGGCCTTTGTTAAAATTGTGTTTTTTTAGCATTTTACATGTTAACCACACTAAGCAATAAAAGAAAAGGAGACGGATATCTTTATATTGTGTATTTAATACTGGATATATGTACATACAAAAGCTTGCCCGTACACTGTCTTGGTCTAATACATTTCAACAAAACTAATACAATTGTAATTGTATGCAGTAAATAATGTTAAACAGAACAAAATGTATGCAAAAAGTAAACAAAGAATTAATCGTAAAAATCGAATCTAAAAAACAAAAGTACATTTGTTTTGTTTCTTATTAGACTTCTTTGGTTACTATTACAATAACTAAAAAAATATTTGTTTTTTTTGTAGATAAGAAAGTAATGCTAAAGTACATCCATCAGTGATGTGATGTTTCCAGAACAAATTAATTGACCTGTTGGCATTAATAGGGCAACATTTAATCACAGCTGGCCATCTGTTATTCATTTACTAGTGTATTGTAAATAAATATATATATATATATATATATATATATATATATATATATATATATATATATATATATATATAATTTTAGTGGTATTCTGTAAATCACTGCCGTAGACAGACTTGTTCCGTGTTCAGCTTGAACATGCATGCTACATCGCTGAGTGGAGAGTTATTATTGTCCTGTATGTCTCATGATGTCTACATTTTGTTTCTGAGGCTTTCCTTCCCTCAAATGAATAAAAATACTGTCACAAAATGAAATTTTATTTTAGTTACTCAGCTCATCCTGCATTAGCTGCATTTAGTAACTTTTTTTTGCATGACTGAATTTCTTTTTCTGTCCAATTCCTACATCTCTGACTTCAGGTGGTGACCATTGTGCAGTACAATTCATAAATCTCAAAGCAATACAATCCTCATAGCATCCAAATGCAACTGCCTTTGTTGCCTAAATTGACACTAATCCCCTTGTATCGGAAGCTTCAAACTAATAAATATTAGCATTGCCTTTTACAAACAGATTCAGAGGATTGATTTATACTTTCACCACACGGCACAAATAACTATTACTTGCAACACAAATAACACTAACCGAACATAACCAGGAAATCAAAGCACCTCATTTTAAAAGTATTCAGGAAAATACAAGAGTAAAGAGGAAACATAGTGGTGTGGAGACTCTGGCTGAGACGAAGAGTGGGGAAGGTGGAGGAAGGGCCTTTTGTAGGGCGATCTCGTGCCACTGATTGCATAGGAGGAGTGAGTTGATGAAGATTTTATATGGATTTATTTTGTTACATTTCAATCACAAACACCTCTGGCATGTTTATTCCAGTAAATACATGCAGGAGCAGTATAGGGATTATTGATTTCCTGCATTTAATCCGAGCTGCTGCTGCTCGTTAGAGGATAGTGAGAACAGCTGTGCGTCGTTGTCTCCCTTTAGTGACTGGGCTCTGTCACATGACTCTATGGCAGATTGCATTGTGTTACATTGGTGCAGTTATATACTGTGTAAACTCAAGTGTCCCAATGGCTCAGTTATGAACAATGTAAGTACCATAAGTATATACTTATTCATTTACAAAAAAGAGTGATGTTTTGTTCTGTTTTACTTGGTGACAGCTTTTAATTCTGTAAAATGTTTAATTCGGTGATATCTTTTGTGATTGTAATGTAGGCAATATTTAACAAGGGTGGGAAAAGTTATGAATATTGTCTGCATGTGTCATTCACACCATCCAAGACAAATCCTGAATTACCTAAATCCCGATGGTCTGTAAATCATATTCATTTCTAATTTGTCGTTTGTGTTCGAGTCAAATCACACTTAAACTACTCAGAGGCCGAGACTTGTATCACATGAACGAAAAAAAAAGACGCACATATAAGTAGAATAAACTAATTCCACTCATTCCAAATCTTTTCGTCTTAACGCACAGTGTCCGTTTTGTAAATATTTGAAGTCAGTGACACATCCGTATCAGCGCTGAAACCTCTGTGACGAGACAAAAATGAGGGGGCAAGTTCATGTCGACACTTGCGCGTCCTTCCGGGGTGACTGCTCTCGTCTTAAAATAGCGTCAATAACAAGGCAGGCGATCCCATTTCAATGTCCAACAAAAATAATTGGCTCAGTTGACTTTTGCCCCCAACAGCATGTGACAACAGAATGTCTGGATTAGCATCTTGCGCCTGCCTGAATTGATCTTTTTTTTGTCCACTTGGGAGAAGCACAATTAGCTAAAGACTTAAAAGTTACAAATAGCGACCTTATAAACTTACAGTACGGATCCTTGGACTGGCCTTACAGAGAGAAAGACCATGTATATTGATTTACTCATTAGCGCGCGCAAAATAGAATTCCTTCTCAAGGAACAAGATAGAAATGTGTTGCCTCAATTTGATTAAATGTTCCCACCTTTTGGTTTATTTGGTTACAAATGAAAAAACAAAACAAACGTAACCAGTGGATCAGCCTCGTGCTTGACAGCCTGCAACATCACTCCAGTTAGAGACTGCAGCAGGGTGCGTCATGCTCTCTCTCTCTGTATATACAAATATTTTGTGTGCACAAATTCATCAAATAAAATGCTTGTGTGTATATATGAAAACATTTGCCTGCTGTGTCTGGAAATGACGCTGATGAGAGCAGATCAGAGCGGTTAAGGTATTTATTAATGAATTTATGATTCATGCAATCTCTGCAGGCTAACGAGTTTACGGAAATAGCTAATGAGTAGCTGTTCTTGCCCGGGAACAGAGCAGCCTTGATTTCAGAGAATATTTTTGTCGCTAAAATGCCACTGTTGTATTTCAAGCAAGATAGCAATTTAGGAATTGTAATATCCACGCCACTGCTATAACCAAAGTATGACACAATGCAGTGTTTAAAAGTCTCAATCTGTGTCCTGTGAGTTGGTATAAGGGACTTATTATGTAAGGCGTGAGGCGGTATTAAAAGTTAAGACGTTGAGATTAGCTGAGCACTGTGTACTGTAGTATTTGGAAGGAGATGATGTCTGGCTGCATAACGCTGAGCTGCAAAATTGCCTGAATCAGGGAACCACTCGTTATTGATGGCAGATTCAAGCTCTACGTATACATTTTAACACAAATAGAGTTTGAATTAATTGTCACCGTAGGACTTTCATTTCACCAACGTATTATTCACATAAACCTTTTCTTTATTTCACCATTTTGACCATTAAACCATGAGAAACAATAGCCCACTGTGAAAGAATAACAAAACAGGAGAAAAAAGGAGAATAAGCACATGACTCAGCATTCAATCCAGATAAAGACTTTTTGTTCTTATATCCAGAGTGTGGGTGTGTGGTTTTTTTCATGACCCTATTCTGATCCTGCATGTGTTTTAAGAAGACTTTGCCACGTGTCTATAATCGTGTCACCAGTGGGGCGACCCAGACATGACCCCTAAAGCTACCAACAGCACCAAAGTACACCACCATAAGCTTCCATAACAAACATGGGAGTGAGAGAGAGTGAGCCTGAGAGTCTCTGATCAGGCTTTCGCATCAATCAGTCCACCCCAAACACATGTTTGACCTGTCCCATTTTTGTATCTAGAAGAAAATTGTACGTTGTTTTCATATTAATGAGATATGGTGAATTTAGAAAACAATGTCGAAATAAGACTACAGTAATTAATGGTAAATTGTGTCAAGCACATTAAGCGCCTTCAACAAAGACAATGCAACTGCATTCTGTAATGCATTCTGCTTGTGTGGGAAAAGGTAAGAAACTGCACAGGCTCCCGTTCACCATTTTTGATTTTGTCTGTTATTGTCTGCTGGCTGAAGATAATGCGATTAAAGGTTTATTGGGAACAAAAGCCTCTTATGTTGATGTTGTTGTGTCCAAAAAAACCCATGACAGTGACAATGTTCCCTCCTATAAAAACAACCATCTCTCATCACAGGCAAAAGGACTAAGTCAGCCCAGGGAAAGAGAAGACTGAGTTGTTCTCTTTCCATCAGCGATGATGAAGACCTTGGCGATGGCGCAACACACACCTCCCCTTCTTTTGATGCTTCTCCTATGTACTCCATCCGTCAAGTCATCATTCCAGCCCGCCCTGATGTTAGAAATGGCCAAGATCCTTTTGGAAAACTACTGCTTCCCTGAGAACTTGGTTGGGATGCAGGAGGCCGTCCAACAAGCCATCAACAGTGGAGAAATCCTGCAGATTTCAGACAGGAAGACCCTGGCCTCTGTACTCACAGCTGGAGCTCAGGGGGCACTGAACGATCCGCGGTTGACTGTGTCATATGAGCCCAATTTCGTCCCGTTGATGCCACCTACGCTGCCGTCTCTCCCCATAGAGCAGCTGATCAGGCTGGTGAGGAACTCTGTCAAGCTGGATATCCTGGACAATAACGTTGGATATTTACGGATAGATCGGGTCATTGGGACGAAGACAGCGGCAAAGCTTGGCTCCCTGCTGAGAGACAACATCTGGAACAAAGTTGCTCACACATCCTCACTGATCTTGGACCTGAGGTATAGCACAGCTGGAGAACTGTCTGGAGTTCCCTTTATAATCTCCTATTTCTCAGACCCTGAGCCCCTCATTCATATTGACACTGTGTATGACAGACCCTCAAATACAACTAGGGAGCTGTGGACCATGCCGTCAATTATGGGGGAAAGGTATGGAAAGAAGAAAGACGTGATTATTTTGACCAGTAAACGTACCCTGGGGGCTGCTGAGGCAGTGGCCTATACACTAAAAAACCTAAAGAGGGCCATCACAGTTGGGGAAAGGACTGCTGGTGGCTCTGTAAAAGTTCAAAAGATTAGAATCCCCCAGTCGGAGTTCTATATGACAGTTCCTGTGGCAAGATCAGTTTGTCCAATCACAGGCCATAGCTGGGAAGTGAGTGGTGTTTCCCCAACCGTCAACGTCATCGCCAAGGAGGCTGTCGCAAAAGCCAGGTCCCTTCTGGCTATAAGGAGTGCCATTCCAAAAGTTGTGCAGAGTATTGCCAACATAATCGAGAGGGTCTATGCTTTCACTGACAGAGTTCTAGTGATCCTTCAACATCTGCAATCTACAGACTTATTCTCTGTCGTATCTGAGGAGGACCTAGCTGTCAGACTCAACCAGAACCTCCAGACTATGTCTGAAGATCCACGGCTGATTATCAAATGCACACAAGATGCTGCCATAGTAGAGGAGGACCTTGCACTTGACAACTTTCCAGATGATTTGGAATCATTAAAAGTACTGGTAGAAACAACGATCAAAGTAGAAATTCTCCGACACAATACTGGCTATCTCCGCTTTGACCAATTTTTCAAGTTGTCTGCAGGGGATAAACTAGACGAGCTCATGGCAAAAAAGGTATGGGAGCCCCTCAAAGACACTGATAACCTGATTATTGATTTACGCTATAATATAGGTGGGTCCTCTACTTCTCTCGCCCTTATACTGTCCTATCTGCAGGACGTTTCCAAGAAGCATCATTTTTTCACAATATATGACCAAATTCAGAACACAACAACAGAATATGGATCTCTGCCACAAGTTGCAGGCCCAGCCTATGGCCCCAAACGTGGGGTTTATGTGTTGACCAGCTACTATACAGCAAGTGCCGGCGAAGAGTTTGCTTACCTGATACAGTCACTACATCGTGGCACAGTCATTGGGGAAATTACATCTGGTACTCTAATGCACTCAAAGACGTTCCAGATAGAGGGGACAGACATTGCCATCACTGTCCCTTTCATAAACTTTTTAGACAACCATGGTGAATTCTGGCTAGGAGGTGGTGTGGTTCCTGATGCCATTGTGTTAGCTGAGGAAGCTGTGGAGCACGCTCATGAGATTGCAGATTTTCACCAAGGGCTCCAGTCCCTCATAGGGGGAACTGGAGTACTGTTAGAAAAACACTATGCAATCCATGTTGTAGCGCTTGAAGTGAGTAAGATACTGTTGAGCAAATGGGCTGAGGGATTGTACCGGTCGGTGGTTGACTTTGAATCTTTGGCATCTCAGTTGACGGTAGACCTTCAAGAGACTTCAGGCGATCATCGCCTTCATGTCTTCCACTGCGATGTCGAGCCAGAGTCACTTCATGATGCCCCAAAAATCCCCAATGCTGAAGAAGTGGGATACATAATCGACGCTTTGTTTAAAATTGAGCTTCTGCCAGGTAATGTTGGCTATCTGAGGTTTGACACGATGCCAGATATAGAGGTGGTAAAAGCCATTGGGCCTCAGCTGAGAAAATCAGTGTGGTGCAAGATAGTGAACACAGATGCCCTCATAATTGACATGAGATACAACAGTGGTGGATATTCAACAGCAATTCCCCTCTTGTGCACCTATTTCTTCGATGCGGAACCATTGCGGCATCTTTACACCGTCTTCGACCGCACCTCAACCACCATGACAGAGGTCATGACATTGCCTCAAATCAGAGATCAAAGGTATGGGTCCTCCAAGGACGTCTATATCCTCACCAGTCACATGACAGGGTCAGCAGCTGAAGTGTTCACCCGCTCTATGAAGGACCTGAAAAGGGCCACAATCATTGGAGAGCCAACGATTGGAGGGTCTCTATCAAGTAGAACCTATCAGATCGGGGACAGCGTCCTGTACGCTTCCATCCCCAACCAGGTTGTGTTGAGTGCGATCACTGGGAAAGTGTGGAGCGTTTCAGGGATTGAGCCTCATGTTATAGCCCAGGCAAAGGACGCTCTTCCTTTGGCACAGAGACTCATAGCAACAAGGCAGTTGAAGAGAGAGCAAGGAAAATAGTTCCTCGTGTTGTATGCTCACTTTAACCTTTATAAACTAGGAGTTAATTTGTCTTGTGTTTAGCCACCACTTCAATGTCACAGTCCATTATCTCCCAGAATCCCAGACCAGCCAGTCTCCACGATAAAATAAGTTTTCACATTCAAGGTGTTTAGCTGATGTATAAGCTTGTTATTAGCGGGAACTTTATTAGCAGTGGGTAAGGATCAAATCTCAAATCTGCTCTCCTAACCTGGAATTAAAAACAGTAATGTCGGATAGCCCGTTGACATTACAGTAGCCTCATTGCAGTGTGCAGTGAAGTATTGTGAATAAAACAACATCATACAGAGTATTAATACACCAATCATTACACTGCACTATTTTTATTGACGCTACACCTCCCATCCTGGGTATTTCCATCATGTGAAATTGCCATTTTTTTCCTCTGTGTTAATATTTGATGTTATTCCCTTTTTATTACATTTTTAATGCCATGTGTTTTCGGTAAATATTTTGTCGACCCATATTAATTCATGAAAAATGATTTGATCATTATGTAAATTAATGTTGATGTATGTCATTGTATTGGACACTTTCTCATGTCATTGATTCATTTCTTGATTGCTTGCTTATTTATTTTTGTTGCATTGGGTTCTTTCAGTATCTGTAATGTTGTTTTAGCTTCCCTGTTCCATCACTGTACAACTACCAGCAGAGGGAGTAAGTACCAAACAAACCTAAACTGACTCTTGTTCACGTCAACGCCACTGTAGAAGAGAGACAACTGCTATTAAATGTGTAATAAAATCATTCAGTGGTTATTGGTGGAATTATTTTGGATTTAATTTACTCTCCAGACATCAATAGGAACATTCCTCTTTGACACCAATAGGCTTAATAAGTGAAATCACAAACCTTAAACACTTTTCCTGATATTTAGGTACAAAGTTTTCCTCACATGACACACTTAAATAGGTGTTTGAAATACCTTGTGTAAATTTAAGACGACTGTCTTTGCCAAGACCTCTTTGTTACTACACCTACATGACTAGGTTGTTATTGCCTTTCAGAAACACTCAAGATAATGCGATTAGAGGTTTATTGTGTGGCAAATCCTCTTATGTGTGTGTTAACAGAGACCTTGCAGCCAAAACGGTGCCATTCGACAAAGAAACTCTTCGGAGAAGGAGGTTTGGCTCAACAACTTCCACTTTCCATCGACTCACTTTTTGTCTGACTAAACTGACAAAAATGGCAAAGCTTATCTTCCTGGTTGCACCTCTGCTAGTTTTAGGGAATCTTTCTTTTATCCATGCCGGGTTTGCCCCCAACATCATCATAGATATAGCAAAAATCATCATGGACAATTACTGCTCACCAGAGAAGCTGGCGGGTATGAAGGAGGCTATTGAAGCAGCCGGCAGCAACACAGAGGTTCTTAGCATCCCAGACGCTGACACCTTGGCTAATGTACTCAGTGCTGGAGTCCAGACCACAGTCAGTGACCCACGTTTGATGGTCTCCTATGAGCCAAACTATGTCCCTGTGGTTCCCCCGAAGATGCCTCCCCTGCCCCCTGACCAGGTAGTTGCCGTCCTGCAGACTTCGATCAAGCTCGACATCCTGGAGGGCAACATCGGCTACCTGAGGATCGATCACATCCTCGGGGAGGAGGTTGCTGACAAGGTTGGCCCTTTGCTCCTAGACCTGGTCTGGAATAAAATCCTGCCAACCTCAGCTCTCATCTTTGACTTGCGCTACACCAGCAGCGGGGACATCTCAGGAATCCCCTACATTGTGTCTTACTTCACCGAAGCCGAGTCTCCGATTCACATTGACAGCGTGTATGACCGTCCCTCAAACACCACCACAAAGCTGATTTCTAAGTCAGCCCTGCTGGGGGAAAGATACAGCATTACCAAACCCCTCATTATCCTCACCAGCAAAAACACCAAGGGCATTGCCGAGGATGTTGCCTACTGCCTCAAGAACCTGAAGAGGGCCACCATTGTGGGCGAGAAGACTGCTGGGGGCTCTGTGAAACTCGACAAAATCAAAGTGGGCGACACTGACTTCTATGTTACCGTGCCAACTGCAAAGTCTGTCAACCCCATCACCGGCTCCACCTGGGAGATTAAAGGTGTCACCCCCGATGTGGAGGTCAACGCCGAGGACGCCCTCGCTACCGCCATCAAGATCATCAACCTCCGTGTCCAAGTTCCTGCCATCATTGAGGGATCGGCGACCCTGATTGCAGACAACTACGCCTTTGAAGATATTGGTGCTGATGTTGCAGAAAAGTTGAAAGGGCTCCTGGCAACCGGCGAGTACAGCAAGGTGGTCTCCAAGGACAGTCTGGAGGTGAAGCTGTCCGCTGACCTGAAGACCCTGTCTGGGGATAAGAGCCTGAAGACCACCAGCAACACCCCCGCCTTGCCACCCATGGTGAGTCCCTTGTACATAAGATTATGGCCTTTGGATGTGTCTTTGGGTGTCATTTGTTGATGTTCAAACAGCTATTTAGTTGGTTATTTACTGACGGAAGTTTCTTTGAAAGAGTTTTTAATTTACACTTTACTTGTACAACAAAAAATGATCTTGTGTTCAAAACCTTTCTAAAAGTATTCATTACAATGTTGTGGTCATGTGGGAGATGATTTTACATTGCATTTGATAAACATGTTAAGTCTTTGGAGGATATGATATGATATACATTTGGAAACGTGTAATATGCAGTAATTCAAATATTTTCAATATGTGAAATATATACCTGGAAAAACAGATAAATGTACTTTTACTTCGACATATTGCCTATGCTTGTACAACAAATGCTGAGTTGTTTATTTTTCACCCACCCCAGGATTATTCTCCAGAGATGTACATTGAGCTGATCAAAGCCTCCTTCCATACTGACATATTTGAGAACAACATCGGCTACGTGCGCTTTGACATGTTTGGAGACTTTGAGGAGATCAAGGCCATCGCCCAGATTATTGTTGAGCACGTGTGGAACAAAGTTGTCAACACTGATGCTTTGATCATTGACCTCAGGTGGGTAATCCTGCACAAGTAAAAGCTTCGATTCAAGATGCAGTGTGTCCATTTTGGAAAACAAATCATCCCTATTGCCCATCAGTCCTCTGAATATAAAGGACTTAGTTTGCATAAGTGTAGTATTGTTTT
Source organism: Lycodopsis pacificus (assembly GCA_028022725.1). Classification (NCBI taxonomy): domain Eukaryota; kingdom Metazoa; phylum Chordata; class Actinopteri; order Perciformes; family Zoarcidae; genus Lycodopsis; species Lycodopsis pacificus. The sequence goes on from CM051708.1 coordinate 17,701,563, forward strand.
GTATGTATCATGTTCATCATCACAAAGGACCATTCAATTTCATCATGAATCTAACCTTTCTATGATGGTTCGGCTACGGTTTGGTGCAGGAACAACATTGGTGGCCCAACAACAGCCATTGCAGGCTTCTGCTCTTACTTCTTTGATGCCGACAAGCAGATTGTGCTGGACAAGCTGTACGACAGACCATCCGGGACCACCACAGAGCTCCAGACCCTGCCTGAACTCACAGGTAATTTAAAAAAAAGAAATCAAGTCATAGATTCCAGCGACTTAAAGGTTTGTAACAGGTTATGCTCCTATTGAAGCATATATGCTTTTTTATAAGCCATGAAGCTGTCTCTGTGCTTTGTTTGAATAAGTGATGGGTCTTAAAAGTTGTCCTATTCAAGGCATCTTTGGTTAACAAAAAAAGCTTAATATTTTCCTTAATTCACCCTTTGCCTTTTTTTTCCTTGATTCACTAATCGTACCATTACGTTCATCCATGGCTCCTTTTCCACTTCCATCCTTCAATTCAGTTTTTTACTTTTTTAACTAACCAGCACTCGTCTACCTCACAGTCTTAACCTTGTTCTGCCTCCATCTCTTTCTCTATCTAAGGCACAAGGTACGGCTCCAAGAAGAGCCTGATCATGCTGACCAGCAGAGCGACTGCCGGAGCCGCGGAGGAGTTCGTTTACATCATGAAGAAGCTCGGCCGTGCGATGATCGTCGGAGAGACCACCGCCGGGTCTTCCCACCCACCCAAAAACTTCAGAGTTGGTGAGACTGACATCTTCCTCAGCATCCCCACTGTCCACTCTGACACAGTCGCCGGGCCAGCCTGGGAGGGAGCTGGCGTCGCACCTCACATACCCGTCCCAGCTGACGCCGCCCTCGAGACTGCCAAAGGCATCTTGAACAAGAACTTCGCGGGCCAGAAGTAAACCTCTTTTGCTTTGGCAGCCAAATAGTTTCAAGATTTAGAATTAAGGCTTGTTTGAGAAGCGAAGAATGTAGATTAAGTGCTTTTAATTTAGTCAAAACCTAAGCCTTTTCAGCCTGTTTGTATTGTAGAGCAAAGGTTGAACAGTAGGATTTACCTCTAGTTTGTATTTCTGTTGAATATTTTGAGAATGAGTGATGCTGCGCAACTGATTATTTTGTGAAGTGGGTATGAATAATTCCGTGTCAAAGATCGGTTTTATCATCAAAACAACTTTGATTTACATTTTTGAAAAGTCACATGTAAGAGATAGGAAACAAATTGAGTAAAAACACACACAAATTACTTTCAAGCTCTGTTTGCTATTCTTGTATTATGTTGGGTTTTTGGAATTGGGACCTCTGTGAAGTGATCCACTTGTTGCTCTGGTCAGAAAACGTCATGCAATGTCCTCATTGTGTATGGGAAATACATCAATTATGCCACCTGGGCCTGGTTAGGTTGTATCATTTCCTGTGGTGAGACACAATAAAAAAGACTGAAAACTCAAATACAAAAGTGTGTGCTGGTCATGTTTTACATTAACAGTTTGTACCATTATAGAAGTCCTTTTTTGATTTATCGTGTATCTATTCTACAGTGAAGCACAACAAGTTTCCTTTTTATTATTGTGTCATAACATACAACTGTCAGTTACAACACTTAGACGAACAACTTGGAAGAGAAAACGAAATATGTATCTGCTAAATTGTAGCTTTAACTCACCAACAAAGGAATAACATGATGGACTTCTACATCCGTACAAGTTTTGGTTATCCAAAGGAATCATCCAACAGACAAGAAACAGAAGATCGGTCGTGGATTCATTTTGATCTCATGTTTTAAGGACCATGTGGTCTTTGTATAAAATACATGAAAAAAGAGATAAGAACCCATTGTTGTGCCTACTGGATGCCATAAAGAGAGCAAACTTTTGAATCAAACAAAGGACGTGTTTTATTCTGAACCTATAAATTCTCGTCTTTCAATATCAACTTTTAAAAATAATGTAGAAGTACATTATTCCAGCTCTTATGTGTCTCTCAAATTAGCAGGAACAAGTAGCTGAAGCTTCCAATTTGTATTGTTAATAGTCAGAGACTTTAGTTTAATCGTGCACAAACCACAAACTATGATTTCTGTGGTGCAATTCAGACCATGAACCCAGATAATTAGGTGGGCAAGATTCCCTGATTTGAGGCCCAAATCTTACCACAATATAATTACTCCTGGCTCTGAAGACTGGAACCTCTAGAAAATATGTCGTCTATATGTAACACGTTGGTCTAAATCCTATGTCATTCGATTTTGGTTGTGTTCGGGTCTCTCTGTTTAACAGAAGGCAGAAGTAATGATTGTAACTATAGCGGAATTTTGCAATCCAAGGATGAACTTGAGAAGCCATAAAGCATAAAGACATGCCAGGACTGTTCTTTTTTTTGGGGGGGGGGGGGGGGGGGGGTACACTGGACTTGACACTGGACTTGAGTGTTTCTGAGTGTGTTGTAGGTATGTATGTAAACGGATATGAAGATATACTGTGTGAGTGGATGTGAGACAGAGGAGCAGTGCACTGGTAAGCACTGGAATTAATTTTGTAAACCATAAGGATCTGAAGGGGGGAAAGTCAGAACACATCATGTGTTGAGACTTTAAACAGGGGCCAAAGGGTGACACAGTGTGGGAGGGGTTGGGGGAGTCTGACGCTTAAGAACGGGATTGACCGTGGTAATAATTCAGGCTGCTACTGATTGTTTTGTAATCTGTTTGTCGGCCTGGTTTGTGTAAAACTGATGGGAAAAGCAAATTCTACAAATATTTCCCATGGGAACGTCAAGACCGAGCATGAACGTCGTGACGCCGATGACGTCAGACGCTACGTCCCTCTGTCCACTCTGAAGTTATCATTTAGATATCGATATTTACCCAGAGACATAGGTTCACGTACAATTTAAACAGTATTACTCGTTCAGAAAACTGGTTTGATTACTGTACCCATGATTGTTATGAGTTAGTGTTACTGTTCGGGTTTACCGTGCAGAAAAAGACCAGCCGTAGCTAACGAACTAGCATTTTGTAGTTTGTTTGTTTGTGTAATAATCATTACAGGTGAATTGAATCCTGAGAGGCATTGGCGGACTCCGCCACTAACATAAATTCAAAGCAGATACAGCTTAACAACATATCACAAATATCCACCCAGCAGACCTGGGGGCACATAGTATTCATAAGAATGCTGTAAGTGTGAGAGGGCCTGGGGGTTTAAAGGGGCCCAGAAGCTCATTTTTACCCTGGGCCCCCGTGGCAGGTTATTTACGGCAGTGCTCACAGAGGTAATGAGAATGGTCCAGGGGACAGACATGCAAACAATATGTGGATAACGTTTAAGTCAAAAATGCTGATAAATACATTTTGGATTTCCGTGTAATTAAGAACACAGGTTATTTCTGCAAAATGCGCTATTACAAATCATAGGCTACTCAATGTTGTCCTTCAATAAACAAAGTAATCAGACTACTAGGTAAACTTGCTACCCTTCTAACTCCTAAACCATATTCTGCTGCACAAATGATTTTTAGTTTGAATCACCTCCATCTGTTTGATGAATGACAACAAAGAGAAACAATTCTGCAAGTGTATGTTTCTTGTACCATGTAACTGTATTCTCCACACTCGTTTTGCAGCCTCTGGTTTATCATGATGATTACAGATGTTGCTGTTCATGGTAATTAACGAGCAGCAGCACAGAGAAAGTCAACACACATAGTGATTAATGAGGACAAAGTGCTGGGAAAACGCTACATATAGACACATTGGTGTTAAGGCGAATTGAATAACAGGCTTCAACATACAGTGACATTTCTCATAATCGTGATCCCATCCTGCCCTGCGCCGAATCCTCCGCAAAATGCGCGAGTCTGCCACGTGAGGGAGGCGCAAAATGACCCATTTTCCGTCTTTCTCTCTCTTCCTCAGTTTGAAACATGAAACCTGCTCCATTTCAGCCAAGTCTGTCCCCCGTCTTCCAGTTCCTCCGCGCCAACACTGCTCTGCGTTACCCAGCTCCGTTTGGATTTTTTTGCAGACCAGTTTTGACACTTTGACTGGAAACTTTTATCCATATCTATATATTTATATATATTTATATTTTTGACCAACCACCCATTCATTTGAGCCATCCTCCCCTTGACGCAGGTTTGGATTTGTTTCTGCAAATGCTGCTTTTAAAACTTTTTTCCCTGCTAACTGCACGTGGATTCTGAAATATCCGGAACTTTTATTTTTTTCACTTATTCCAACTGGGAGAAAGCATCTCTCTCTCCGGCGTGTTGCTATGATTGTAAACTAAGAGACGCCGAAGCATCGCCTGCATCCTTTCTGTTGTCTTCGTTGCACCTCTGCCTCTTTAATTATATAACTGTCTCTGGGATGTAAGAAGACACTCAAACAATTGGTTTTTTTTTGTTGTTTTTTTCCACAACGGAATAAACCTTGTTTTTTTTTACCCAAGGGAAAAAAACCATGGCGACACTTAAATTGAACATGCGTTTTGTTTTGGTTTTATTCGGATTATTTTTGCTCTCTTCTCCATCTGGAAGAGCCGAGCCGGAGCAGCAGGACGAAGAGGAGGAGGAGAGTTCATGTCAGGGCGCTTTTGACCTGTATTTTGTGCTCGATAAGTAAGTGGAAACAGCTTAAAATGATATGTTCATTAAATCATATTAGGAATATCATTTGGAAACTAGCCTAGAAGTGTCTCAGGTGCAATAAACCAGCAAAACACACACAAATAAGCCAACACCTGCATTTACTGTTCGTGTTACTGCTACTTTTATTCCATTATGTTATTGAAGACGATGTTTTTCAAACATGAGGTGAATGATACCAAAGGTTCTGCTCATAACATGATTTTTTTGTTAAAGTAGAGAAGACTGTAGTTTAGCTGATTAGCACCGCTGCATCCGCAGAGACATCTGTGCGTGCGTGTGCGCGCGCGCGTGATGATGCTGACTTACAGAGTACAGTTTGCTGAATAAGCAAAAAGAAGACCGGCGATTTGGATGCAACAGTGATTTCTCTGTCTGTTGATTTAAAACCCATTGTTTCTTCTTTCTCCACAGCATTTTGTCTCCTTAATCCGAGGCAAAGAGGCTGTTATTTATTTTTATTTCCCCCCCCCACTCATGCTAAAGGGACTTTTTCTGCTCTTTGCTCAGTGACTCCTCACCGTTCAGTCTCTGTGCGCCCACATAGGAAAAATGCTGTGGTTGTGTGACATCTTAGCGCTGGACTCCAGCCGGAGAAAAAATAAAATGTCAGAGAAAAGCAGGAGAAACTTCTAGATTGCCTGTTTCTCTTTCAATGCCTTTACTGTACATCCAAGCGCAGTAACTTATCTTTTCCTCCATAAGGGAACACAGGAATCACCCTCTTTGCCATAATGTGACTCAATATAAAGATCTATACCTCATTATACTCAAGTATGACTATAAATACTGTAACACAACTAATCATCATTGTAAGCCATTGAGCCGATGGAGAATCTGCAAACAGCAGAGGAGGAACCTCTGTTGTGAGCAATTAGAAACGGTATTACAACTCTGCTGTTGAATCTGTTCAGCACCTATAACCGGGTATTGCTGCATCAGCGCTTCTCCTTCTCCTTGCATTAATGGAGCATTGCCGGGAATGGGGAGGGGAAACAAGCAAGGACAGGAAGCAACAACGTTTATGGAAAATGTGGTGTTAATTTGGAGGACAAAATGTTGCACGCAGCACCTTTAATAACTCGTTTTGTGGGGGGTTTCACCTGAGGAGGCAGATTAGCATCACTGATGAATATATAACGTCTAACCCTGATGGGCCCTAGTTATCAGCATAGTGACAATTTGAAGTGCCTTGCTGTACCAACTGAGCACATCATCGTTGACGTGTCTCCTGAGTTGTGAACATTTTGATTCCTGAGTAGAAGTGGACACAAAACACGGAACTGCTGCCCAGATGTGCGGGGCTGCATTTGGCTCGCGCTGTGCGGTGAACACTGACACATGCTGCGAATAAGGAAACAAGCCTCTTTTTCTTTCTCTTCTCCTTTTGTTTCAATGTCAGATGCTATTGTTAGCCGGTCTGCGTGCTTTGGTGCCCACGCTAAGGGGTGACTAACGAGGTTAAGAGAGGCAGCTCATTAGAGACCTGCCTCAGCATCGGCCTCAACCCCATCCCTCAGGCCTGAGTTGGTTTTATGAGACGCAGCCTGAACTCTCTGCCCTGGTCGATCCATGTGGAGGGCGTTAAGTGTGTGAGAATGGGGGTTTTCAGTATGTGGACTAGCAGAAGATACAGGGTAGTAAAAACGCTGACAGTGCTCCCTTTCGTCGAAGTACAGTAAGACACATGGGACTACTTTAGGAATAGTGTGAATCATTGGTCACCTGGACTCCAAGCCTGCGTGGATGAGTTCCTCTTTTGGAAATAACCAAAGGACAGGAAGTTAATTTACAGTGAGTTACACAACCGATTGAGCGCTCTGGTTGAGCAGAGGGGAAAACGTGGCTGAGGGCTTTTATATAATGAGCCACAGATGATGTCACTTATTCGCCACTTGTCTCTGGTTGGACCTGTTTTAATCAGCAATAGCTACAGTAGCTATTGTCCGCCCAATACTGCACGATTGTGTGGCATACGAATGAAATCATAAGCGTTTGGTGCCCATGCAGGCAGTGTTCCTTTCATGTAAGGTGAGACGTGAAGCCTGAGCCATAACTTAACCAGCCGTTTGCCGATAATGTAGGAATATCTAACACGCCAGGGGCTCTGTGAGGATGTATACTTTGAGCTAAATGCTAACGTCAGCATGCTATCGCAAGGAATCTCTGTCTGTCTGTGTTCATGTGAGGATGTCTTTGTATGTCTTGTAATGGCAGGTGTATTGTTGGGAACCCAAGGGAGAGCCATGTCGAAATTGTCGAAGTTTAATATTTAATAAACTTTGAACACAAGCAAACTGTGCTCTGTGCAGTTCACTTATGAAACCAATATTGAAATTGTATTTATTTTGGGGGGCACATTTTGCTGTTTGAAGTCCCTATTGAGTATTTGTAAAAAGTGGTGGCCACTGATGGCAACCAAAGGTCAAGAATTGGTTGCCAAATTTCTAAATTTTTGGCAACCCTTACCGTCGAGCCCTGTTATGTGGGGCGTTGCAGAATTGTCCGACATCGACATCACGTCTGAAGATGGCGTGGGTCGTGTTTAACTGGAAAGAAGGCGCACAGACGCAGGGTAATGCTGATGGAATTGGTTTATTTGACGAGTAAAGAGAAACACACTTTGGGCATTGCGTTGTAGGGTCACGAGTTCCACAGCAATGAGGAAAGATAACCGCTTCAGACTCGGGCAGATGATGTCATGGCACGGCTAGAACGTGTAGGACAGTGCTCTCTGAGACTGGGACATCCGGCACCGGATTTGGAAAATTTGGGTTTTAGAGAGACACACTAACCTCTACTGCTAAGTGCCCTTCAGCACTATTTATGACATACTTAAGGAAAGGAGAAGTGTTACAATACCCACTGGACTCAAAGGGGGGGGGGGGGGGGGGGGCAGCAACACAACAACCAGTGTCAGGACTGAACGGTTGCAGCCAAATGAATGCAGAAGTTAGTTCTGCTTTCAGCCCACACATGTTAAACTGTGACTTTAATGACTAATAGGATACAGATGGTGGATGAAATGGCAGAATGCTAACCATTATCAAGTAGGAGGGAATAACTGGAAGATGACACTATATACAAACCCAAAGGTCTCCAAATAAAGCAATGGTGTTGATTGTAAAAACGTGAACAATTCCAAACCTTTGGCGATTCAAATATTATTTTTTTTAAATGTTGTTTTGATACAGTACAATGTGGGAACGTTTGGGCCGTAGCCACACCCTGCCGACCGCAGTGAACCACATACATCCCTGTGTTGTGGTGTATGGTATATGAGACGTACAACACCAAGGAACCGATGTCACGGCTACTGTAACCTAAACGAAGTCACACACAAGCTAGACTAAAGGTCTACAGCGGCACTCGGGTGTAATGTTCTCTGTAATGCCCAAACACAACGCACAACTGAGGTCGATGGGAACGACATAAGCTTTGTATGTGATCATTAGGGCCAACGTATTAGAGCGATTACAATCCTGACCTGATGATGGCGCTAGAGGAAAAGTCAGAGGATCACCCGAAGTTATTAGGATTAATCGTCTGCGTAGCAGGAACATCGATACAAAATGTAACAAAATGTAAATGACTTCATTTAATGAAGTCCCTCGAGCCACGCGGCGAGCTTGGCTAAAAATGTGCATGCAACCAGAATGAAGAAACTGATGGCAGCTCCCCGCCCACAGCTCCAGAGAATAACAGGACTTTTCTGATGTGCTTTTTGGCCAATTTTGCTGTCCAGTTATGAAACGGTAAGCTCTAAAACAGTCCCTGTGGTCATTCGATGTCGACCTTTAAGCCTTATACTGCTGCACGTGTATTTGCTGATCCGGAGCCGACGGCCCTGCAGTTCACTGTTTTACATGTTTTCATATGGAAGATGAAATGATTCACCTTTGAGCTCCAGTGCTAATGTTCACTTCTTGATGACTGCATTTACACTATTATGTTTCTGTCGATTGCGCACAAATTAGAAGCAATTATTGCGCAACATTGCTATCACTGTTTAATTTGTGGATTACAACATCAGATAAAGAAGGTGGGAGTAAAACAGACACATGAAGTCTTTCCCTCTTTCCCTTCGTGTCAATGTCTGTCTGCTTTTGATTAATCTCTCTTTCATTTCCAGCAGACTCCTATTACCGCTCCAATCCATACTCCTCAGTGCTCCTCATGAGATACACTCTTTTCACACCCCGGTCTCTTTGTCTTGTAGGTCCGGGTCCGAAATACAGTAATGTTCGTCTCATCTTTGTTTTTTCAAAACTGCTAATCACGGCTGCAAAATGTTGTTGTTGTTAATGTAGTCACGAGTTGGCGCACCGGTTTGGGCGTTGGGTCATGCTGCCTGAATCCTGGCAAGTCAGCGGAAAAACCAAGACTTGCAGCTGCAGTCCATAAATATTTTGGATATGTCTCGCAATGGAATACGTTCTAGCTGTGGAATGACACTCGCTCTGTGTTTTGTCAATTGGTCTTTTGCAGCGTGCTGCTTTGGTGTTTTCAGCAGGAAGAAATGTCTTTTTAAATGATACCATGCCGCCTGACGTCCCACAGGGACAAAGACAACACCAGAGGTTTTAAAGGGAATGAATGCCGCTCTAACTCCTTTCCAAACCCACTGGTAATATATTATATATGACTCTGACCGTACAGAAAAACAAGGTGCATCACAAAGTACATTACAGATGGTCCGATGAAGCCAGAAAAGAAAGAATCTTATGACACACGCCTCACATGCCTCTCCTCCAGCTAGCTATCCCGTAGTTGTTTTTTCCCCCCCAAACAATTCCTCAACAATTTGGGAATAGAAGTGCAGCATTAGCTCCTCATTGACTTCTACAACGGCTGTAAAAGTAGGTTTGTGGTTTTAAACAAACAAATCCTTGTGCCCAGTCAGTTGAATTGGAGCACCACCATTGGCTGCAGGCTGGGGTGGTGTGGGTAGATCCCAGCTGGAATGGCAGACAGCCTCCTCGGTGGAGTTGGGATTTTTTTTTTTTCTTCTTCAACACTTAGAACCGTGAGAGCGAAGCCGAGAGCCGCTGAGACTTCAGAGCGATGGAGCTTTTTCCCACATGCCGTCATGCCGTTGCCCTCTGGGAGAGAAGTGCTTGCTGGGTAGTTAAAAGTGGACTTAGTTGAGAAATTAGAGAAGGCTTGATGTCAAACACGCTTCAGCTGTAATATCCTGTGCTCGAGTTAAAGGATTGCAGGCTTTCAAAATGGCCGCTTTAGGGCCCATAGCACAAGCAGCATTTTCTTTGAAACATCAACTGTTTTCTCCTTTGAAGGCTCCATAAAGCAGTATTATGTTGATATTAAAAAAAGTACCTGTGGTACTTATAATGGAGGTAAACGGAAAACTTGTTAATGTAATTATTTAGCTTGGCGTTCACTGTATTGGAATGCACAGTTCAAGAATGCGTCAGGAGTCAGCTAATTGATTGGAACGACTGGAAAAAGTTAGAAAAAATAACACCCATAACTCTTAAACTGTATCGCCTGTATCTTAAAATGGTCGGCATGAATTTAAAATTGTTAATCTCTCGTCAAAGACTGAAACTTTTTCCTGCTTTCTGTCTCACACTTTAGCCCTCCTCCAGCTGAACTGTATGCTCACCTCTACACACACACACAGTCACACCATCTCTCTCTTCAACACACACACACACACACACACACACACTTTATGATTCATTTTCTGCAGAACCAGCTGAATGATTTGCCAATTAAGCAAACCCAACCTCAAATATATCCCTCTGGGAGCCTTATTGTCTTATTATTGAAACAGTTTTTACCATGTATAGTTTAAAAAAAATTTTGGCTAAGCTGAACAACGGTCAGCGGTTCCATTGAAATTCAAATCGACACGTAAACACAACCTCGTCTCGAGCTGATATGAGCCACTATAAGAGAGTTGACAGTAGAGGGATAACAGGGAATGAGGTGGAGAAAGATGTCCACTTAACACCCAGAGGCCAGAGTAATAAATCAGATAAAGATATGGTCACCACACAGCAATTTCATCAACTGTTTACACTTTGCTGTGGTTGTCTGGTGGGGTTGGTGCTTCGGGCTGTTTTGTATGCCAGCTGTGTTGGCTGAAGCACACGGACGACACTCGGCCTCACAGTTTTTCATCGAATCATCGGCATGTTTCCTCTGGCAGCCGAGTTTTGCGTTGGAGCCAACAGATTTTTCTCATTATCTCACTCCCAGTCCGTTGAATTTACTGTACGATAAGGCTCTTCATCTTTCCCTTTTTCTCTTTCCTTCCTCTCCTTTTGTTTCTTTTTCTCTCTCGGCCCTCGGGCGGCGCACGTCCAGACACACGCTCTTCATCTCGCTCCGAGAATCTGTCAAGATCAAGAGAACGCTGTCGTTCGGCTTTCGTCGATTTGCTGGGACATGGCTTCAAACCGCCGTTGGGTCTTGATGACTTTGTCTGCAAAATTGTATCGCCCCGCCCCCTCACCTCTCAAACCTACTTCATGTGGTCAAACCCCAAACCGCTGAACTCCAGGGCTCAACTCGGACCATTAAAATGAGATCAAAGGATTTAGGGGGGGAAAAAGGCACCACATAAAATTGTTTCGTTAAGAGTTATAGAATGAAACGGCCCACTTCCTTTAACCAGTGCTGTTTGGACAGGTGAGTAAAACTGCAAGCTAGGCCTCGGTCCCACGGCTGCAGCCACTTCGGTCAGTTCAGCGGTTCCAATGCAAACAAGAGTCATCGTGGTTCAGGAATAAAGATAATCAGATGAACACCGAAGGTGGGAGTCCTCAGATTCACCCTGGTGTTAAATAAACACTCAAAGATGGTCCCCACACCTCTACGTGACCATTAGCTGCAGGAACGTCTCGCCAGACCTTCTTCTTCTGCGTCCCCCTCCTCCGTCGCTGTAATGGAACAGTTTACAAAAGAAATTGGCTCCTGCCATTCCTTCAGGTCAGAGGCCGTCAGTGTGTGTGTGTGTGTGCAATCCTTGTGTGACTATTTCTGTTTGCGCTGCACATTTGGTTGAACATCCAAGCTAAACATGTCTCCCACCTCAGGCTTTTAATGTTTTGGGGAGTATTTAGTTGAGCTTGTAAGGTCCTGTCCTCTTTCTTTGCTCAGTCAGCCTTGACGTGGGGGATCGAGTCATGTCATTAGATCAACAACAATCTCGGAGAAAACGCTTAGGTCGGACGTTTAGTCGACCGGCATTTGTGTCGACTCAGACTAGACGAGTGAAAACAGTGAAACTTGCATTACAAGTAGATGTTATTTCGGATGCTTTTCTTGTATTCGGAGGAGAGGGTCTAGATATTACCAGCCTGGGTGGCCCAAAGGGAACCTGAACCTCTACCTTTGGCAGAGGGGCAATGCTCGACTCGTTCTGCAAGATTCTCGGTGTTTTCACTCAGAAAGTTGCTTTCCTTTTTACCAGCTCGCCGCCTTCTGAGCAATCAATTCTGTTTGTTTTCCTCGGACAAGTCGATGAAGTTTGCCCTCACTTCAGCTACTGTTGCTCGTGTTGACTCCCCTTGGAATGCTCGTTGCTGCGGAGTTTGTTGAGAGTTTTAAATGCGGATTAAGTTCAGCGTCTGCAAAAGTAATTGCTGATCGACAACTCATATCATATGAGCTGTAATTCATTATTCTTGCCTCTTTAAAGTGGAAAAATGGAGACTAGAAGACTACGAACACACAGTATTCTTCATACATTGTCCAGTCTGCCAATGAGAGCATTTAGAGTCTGGCAGCATAAAGAGCCTTGAATGACTGAGGCACGATGAGAAAATCCCTTGGCTGTGTCTACCCCCCCCCCCCCCCCCACCCTGAGGCCTGGCCAAATAATTACCCCTCCGCTGCCAAGCAACAAGTCAAAAACACCTTAGGGTATAACCTCTGAGACACACAATTCTAAGGCAAATAACAACAATCACAATTGATTTCCATTTCAAGTTTTGGCCATGTAGCAGGTGCTGTTGTCCAAAGCAACTTGCAAGACGAAGGCTCGTGGTTTTGTGTATCTACAAATATCCAAATAATCAAAAAAAACAATAAACGTTGTTAATAGTAATCTCATTTACTGAACAGATGTTTTCTCATCAGCCCGAGGCATGAAAAGCCTGTGAACCAGAAGTGGTTCAGTCTGTTTATTATGTCTAGAGGGGGATTCTCAAACTGATTTCTTTTGAGTGTGCTGGGAACTGATACAACTAAAAGGTACGCTAGGATAACGAACCCAGTGTTTAGTCTGGTTCCTGTTACCTCCCATACAAACAACTGTTTCAACCTGACGCTTTCTTGCAGTCAACGATGAAGACCAAAAGTAAAAAAGGTCACATTTGTACATTTGGCTCATCCTCAGTGGACCGCATGGCAATGGAAACTCTCCAATAAATTGAAATCCAGCTAATCCCTGTGGATAGAAAAAAAACATGTTGACCTTCTGTCCAGAGAAATAGCAATACATCAATGCCGGCCAGTTCCAGTGCATCAGTTAGTCAGCACCTAGAATAGCATTGAGTCATCCTTTATTCGAAGCAAGCCTCTTCCACTGAACAGGCCTCTAGTTTGACCACCAGTCAACTCACTCATTTCCCATGTGTCATCTCTCTGGCTCACTCGTTAGCTAACGGATGACCAGCTGACCGGTCACATCGTGCCGGATAGACCTCTCCGTTAATGCTCACACTTAATAAAAATACCACACACACACACACACAGTCTGTCCACAGGAAATGCAGGTAGCTCCGTAGGGAGTTTTTCATAATAGTCCAGTTTTATGGAGGTTGCCCCGCGGAGACCGGGACCTATTTCCTCAGCCTTGAGGGCCTCATTTGCCTTGAGGGCCTCATTCAGGATACAGGAGGATGCTAAATGACACAGCAGACCACACCACCATAGCCTCTTTCATCTCAACAGGCCCCTCATGTATAGCACAGGCTAATTGTTTTAAGTTATTCCCTCCAGTGGCGTTTACATGAACGTGATGGTCCATGTTTTTAATTAAATTTAGGTTTAATATCCCCCCCACCAGCGTTTAGTAACAGATAAAGGATGTACTAGCTATCAAGCTGTTGCTAGCTAGACAGCTAAAGTAGCATTCTAGCTGTTAATAGAAACGGTGTAATGAAAGTAATGTTCCTTCCATTAACTAAACAAAACAACAATACTTTTTGTTAAAAATAATTTCAACAGAAAGTGAAGTTACCAGGTTGAACAGTTGTGTTTGGGCCAGAATACATACAGCGTGTTCTTGTTTTGGAGCTAATGATGCTTCCCGCTGTTTTGTTTTTGGCTAAGAAAGCAATATTCTTCTTGTACGACTGCCATAACCTGTGGACGTTAGTGTTCTAGCTGAACAAATCATTTGTAACTCAGAGATGTGTATGCAGAAATCGTAAACTATCTTTAATCTTGGATTAAGGGTGAATGTGCTTCGCAGGTTTTATAATAGCTGTATTTTGATTAGCATTGAGCTACTTTGAGGATTTTCTTGCTTACTCGTGTTCTTATTGTTACTTCTTTCAACCACTGCATGGGGCATTTGAACTCATGATTTATATATATATTTATTTTTTGTCTTAGGTCTGGCAGTGTGAAGAATCACTGGGAGGAAATCTACTACTTTGTGGAGAATCTAGCTGAGAAATTCAAAAGGTAAGGGCTCCATAAACACACATGGCAAACATACATGTCAACACAAGTATGCAGTACAAAAGGGGGAAGGGGGAAAAAACTGTATCCTGTAAGATTTGAAAGGTTTGAAAAGGTTTCACGACCGGACTTTAAGTCTTGGGACACGTTACAGCCTTCCTGCCTCTGTACTCTGCACTTCCTGGAGCCCCGAGCTGTAGATCACTGAAGAGAAACACATACTTTACGCAGCAGTAACACCGGTAAAGTAAAATAAATATCTGTCCCTACAGCGACAGCTGGCAATGTGCTTAGTCACCCAGCATGCAAGCTGATGTTTCACTGTCTTCAGTAGCCGAGCTGATGTCTGGAGTCAGTGGGGGAACCAGCAGTGACTACAGGAACAAAGATCTTCTATGTGTAGAAGCGGCCTGGTTTTTACAGCCGGGGTAGACACTGCAGCTTTAAGTGTCTCAACTCAGATCTCTTTCCCCAAATGTTACTCACATCTGACGTTTTATAATGAGCGCCAATGATGAGACGTTCCACATGGATATTATACAGTAAGTAGTGCTCTTGAATGAAAATTATTTTTTAATCTTGTTTTTTTTCAATAAAAGTTCCCCAGCAGCATGATTGCCCCGAATTTACAAAGTTGAATAAGCAAAATATGAACTGTATTCATACTGTGCAGCCTCTTCATGAGATAGAAAACATCTGTCTGTTGGGAGGATGTCGTCAAAGTTCATGTGATTATCAATAATTTGCATCCTTTTTTAGTACATATGACTGCATCCTCTAAAATATGAAGTATAATTTAATACAGTGCCGTGTAAAATGCAAAACGTCAACAGCTGGCCCTTTGTTTTGTCCGTACTGCTCGAAGGCCACAACAACACCTGCAGCTCTGACCACAGAGAAGAACCAACCGTCCACAATGTGTTTCACCAACACGACTTCAAACAGCGCCAATCTGCATTCACTTACTGTCTCTCGCCAATAATACGACACGTTTTTCTTTTACGTCAGATAGCCGTGCGTGTATGTTTACAAGCACGCGTTTCCTTTCCGAAGATGAAATTTCACCAACAAACAAAAACAACAAGCTTTCCCCACATCTGAGGGCTCAGCGAAGTAGTTTGAATACAAACGCTTGAGTCGTGTCACGCACAGGAGGTTGGAATCGTGCTCACAGGCACAACTCCGTGCATGGTGTCACTTGACATTCAAGATGCACTTCAGGAAAACAATGTGTTGCTTTCGCAGCGTCGCTGTGACCCTCACAATGTTTGTAATTAATCTCAGATGGTGTGGAAATGTTTGTATTTCTTACATGTTGTGCAAGGTGGGAAAACACCAACTGGCAGCCAAATGCTCTGTGTTTGGCACGTATCGTCAATAATTGATGATAAATGATTTTGTCGCTGCACTGCCAACAATGTGGGAGGCTGAATGACGGGGGAGATGATGGGTTTTTGTGTTTTTCTTTCCTGTTCCAGTCCCATGCTGAGGATGTCCTTCATAACATTCTCCTCCAGAGCGTCCACCATCATGAAACTGACGGAAAACAGGTAAATGAACTTCTGGCTCACACCGTCTGTTGATTAATGTGATGAATTAACTACGACCGACTAATCCGAGCTGGGTTTTTGTTATGAATAAATGTTAATACAGCACGGAATGCAGAGTGAAAGAAGATGCTCTCTGAACTGACATGAAGCTAAAAATAAAATGGACCTGTGTCCCCGTGTGACTGTTGAGAGTATCACAGAAACCGTGTCTCCAGCTTGCATTAGTGCTCCACTGAGGATAGAGACATTTGTCCTTCTTCTCTGCAGAGGGGACATCAGAAAGGGGCTGAACGCTCTGAAAAACGAGGTTCCTGGTGGAGACACATTCATGCACCTTGGATTGCACAGGGTAAGCCTGTGTCGAAATTCTCGTTATTCTACACTTCTTCTTTTAGTTCAAATGTGAAGCTTTTTGGTATTTCCTGTCTTTCTCACCACGAAAAATGTCTCCTACTTTCAAAGGCAAACGAGCAGATCCACCAGGAGAACTTTGGTACGCATTAAAACAAAAACAACCTTTTCCTTTTGAATACCTACTTCAAGCTCATGGCCATGAATTATGTTGAGGTTACAGCATGTCTGCATGCTTCTTCCAGGCACGGCCAGCGTGATTATCGCGCTGACAGACGGAGAGCTGCAGGAACATCAGCTCATCACTGCGCAGCAAGAGGTATAGCCACTCATAGCTCCGGCAGTGGATCACACGCTTTTATTTGCTTGAGTGCCAGAACCCACTCGCTTTGTTGCTTGTGTCTCCCAACAGGCGGAGAGAGCCAGGTCTCTTGGAGCCATTGTGTACTGCGTCGGGGTCAAAGACTTCAACGAGACGCAGGTAACGCCAACGTTATCCATTTGTGGCAATTTTACCTTTGTGTTCCCCTGAATGCCGTTATGTCTGGTTTGAAATGAAGACCATGCATGCACAGTATACCACATGTGCTCAGGAATCCACGCTCGTGTGTATTGAGCGGCCCTCTGTGCAGTTCGGCTAACCCATAATTTAAGATTTCCTGAAATCCAATCCAAGAGATTTTTTAACCCTGAGCTGCCTCTTAAAGCTGCCAATTGATGTACTCCTCCCCCCCCTTTTTTCCTCCTCCCACACCTCCGTCTCCACCTCTCTCCCTCTGTAGCTGGCCACTATTGCAGACACCATCGAGCACGTGTTTCCTGTGCTGGGCGGCTTCCACTCACTCCGGGGAGTCATCGATTCGGTAAATAAACTCTTCTCCGCTCGGGGGAGCGTCCCTGTAGCTGAAGCTCACATACGACGGACGTCCACAGCGTTCATGTATTCATCTAGAGTCTGTCAGAGCTGCCTTCAGGAAACACTCGCTCAGAGTCAGATATGAATGCACAGAGAACCCGTTACTCATCAGACATCCGGTCGCTACATCGGTTTGTCCAATACAAGAACACAAAAGCAGCACTGATTCATATCTAACTGTCCGCGTTGTAGTTGAAGATTCAACTCAAACAGGGTTTTTTTTATAGGCAGAACTGGAGGTCTTTGTGGACACTGGGCTCATGAAACTCATGCGCATGTTTAAAGAGTACAGTACAGGCAGGATCCAAGAACAACAAGCCCCGTCTCCCGTAATGTTACAGACTCCAACCTCCAACCTCCAGTGGAGTATACTGATGCGACCATAGTGTTTAAAATATGCGTTTCAAGAAGTGGAAAGTTTTCAGAAGTGATACCGTGTGATTATTGAGCTGCCATTCTTTTATAACAGTAACATTTGGTAAACCTGCGTGTTACAGAGAGGCCAGCATCCGTGTAGAAGAATAGAAAAGAAATGACTTTCTCCTTGTTTACCCTGCAGATCATCAAGAAGTCCTGCATTGAGATTTTGGCAGCTGAGCCGTCCAGTGTGTGTGCCGGAGGTGGGGAGCTGAAAACACACACACACACACACACACACACACACACAGTCGGACACAAGCTGGAGTGGGTGCCAGCCTCCCATCGTTTCTTGAGCTGTGTTAATTTCATGACTGCGTGCCGCGTCTCCCCTGCTCTCTCTTCAGTAATGACGTTCCCAGATCCTACATGGGCATCCAGGTCACTTACAGGAAATCTCTCGGGCCGGGGCCCCGCCGCGGGGATAATGTTATAGGCTCTCATTAAAAGGGTTGGTCGTGAGAGAGTGACGGTGCGGATATTGGATTATAATGTAAAGTGGACAAAATCTTTCCTGTCCTGCCAAGAGAAAGATTATGCCAGTTAAAGGCAACATTAAATGGGCATTAAATGGCACAACTGAACAGTTAAAAGTTGCACTTTTGGCAAAAGCAGAGGGGCTTTTACAGCTTCTCACATCTGCTTTTGACTTTTTTATTTCACGTCTCTGGCCTGCTGCTCAGTTCAGTCTCATCTTCATGGATTTATCGCTGAGTAGTTTCCCCGTTACAGGCAACATTGCAACTACTGAGGTTGCTGTCCAACAATGAACTCAATCGTATGCCGAGTGGCTCAGTTGTGGGGTGGAAAGGTTGACTCTGCTGTCATTTTCTACTGTGTTTACTCAGATTCCCTCTGCCCAAGCTCATAAAAGCTCATAAATTAAAGTCACATGCCTTATTAGTTTAGATTTGTGCCTGATCTAATGTGTTTCTATTTTACTGAAACTCACTCACTAGGATGGACCGTCTGTGTATTTCTGTCTCTTGGTCATATTATTTCTGCATGTTATATTTGTTTACATAACAGGGACAACAACAAAATGTTCGGGAAAAAATGGGGAAGTATAAATATATGTACATATATATATACACGCACATGTCCTGTATATACATTCATACATATTTAAAGTAATAAGAATATAAAAACAGAATAAAGGAGGTACTATGCATTCTTAGATTTGAGGACTGAGGCCCATATTTCCAGCAATCTCTGTGCCGTTTGATGAGCATCATGTACCATACATGCAGTATAAAATGTTCAATGTGCGTTGTGTAACCAGACTCTTTCCAAGTGGTGGTGAGAGGAAACGGCTTCCTCCACGCCAGGAACATCAACCAGGTGCTCTGCAGCTTCAAAATCAACGACACCGTGACAGTCAGTGAGTACGCCGGCACTTCTGTCTCTTCATGTAACAACGTTTAGGTCCGTCTCTTGATCGTGTGTCAGTGCTGAATAACTGCTGGATGTATGACACATCAGTGGATCCTCACCAAAGAAACCTCATCGCACATCACATTTTATGGCAAGGAAATGGTCAAATTCAAATGTGCATAAATCATCTTCTAAAGCCCATACAGATCCAACACTGGCTGTCTAATGTGTGTTCCTAATTTACAACAATACACAGCGATGTAGATCAGACTGAGGAGTCGACTTTGTACCTTCATTGAAATCTTTGCTTCCTAGATGAAAAGCCGGCAAGTGTGGAAGACACGTTCCTGCTGTGTCCGGCTCCCGTCATCGATGAAGTTGGGAAGTAGGTGCCTCTTTTCTTCTTTTTTTTTATTGATTTCACATTCATCTTTGATTATTTCATTCTTTGCCTCAGACACAGAGAAAAACACATGTATACATACACGTGTACGCGGGCACAGGCCACGAGAAGCCTGCCATACATGAGCTCTTTTTACCATTCCCCATCCGCGGCCGCATTCCTCTTTTTTTCTCGGGCTTTCACTGGTGAATACAACACAGCGTCCCAATGTACCACACAGTGTAAGTACCTGTACTTTTGTGTTATCGCGGTACATTTTACTTTTCACGATTCTGGAGAATCCTCGTGCACTTAAGAGCTCAATTCCAGACGACAATGGAGCAAAAGAGGGAGGGATGTAAAACGTAAAAACGGAGGTTGTTTTGCTCCAAACGTTCACCCCAGAGTCACACCATCAGCTGGGCCGTACTCTCTTATTGGTCCAACATCAACAATCCACAAACCTCTTTAACCAAAGTCTTCATGGGAAGAAAGCTGCAACGGTCCACAGGAGAGACGGTTGAGTGGACGCTGGTCAAAGTCTTTCAAACTGCTTGGAGACAAAGAGTCACTTTTAGCTCCTTTTTCACACGCTTTCTTGACCTGCAGCGGTATTTGTGTTGGCGATTGCATAATTGCATAATTACGCTGCAAATTCCATCATTTGTTATTCTCCCGACAGAAGTCACAAATCCGATTTACGGTTAATGTTTGCACTGGCAGCGGTGCGGAAAGAGAGCAGATTTGAGTTCCACTGCAGGGAGGAGAGGTTTCAGCGACCCGGACTGATGACTGTGAAGCTTTAATCAATACCTCAGCAGAAGGGTCGTAAAGCTGAGGAGGGCACATCGCGTGCCTTCGCCTCCCTTAAATGTCCCATCAAGCCAGTCATCGCCCTCCTTTGTATACATTTTCTGTTCTCTCCTATCCCGAACTTATCTTTTTACCCCTCCCCCTCCCTTTTTCTCTCCACCTCTGCCTTTACTTTCGGTGCCACGGTGGCTTTTTTCTTTTCACCAACTGCTTTGCCTTGCTGGTTGTTTCCCCGCCCCCCCCCTCTTTCTTTCTGCCCGTCTGTTTCATTTCCCCTTCTGTATCTGTCTCTTATTTGTGTCTGTCACCCAGAAGCTTTCTTTCATCCCCTGTCCGTCTCCCACTCTCTTTATTAAACAGCCTCCCTGTCCAGTTTCGGCTGATCAAAGCCGGGTTGCAGCTTGTCCGGTCTTTCAAGTGTGCGGCCCTGCGTTTGTGTGCAGCCTGATTCTCGGCAGGGTGGAAAAACCTTGTCTGTGTGTCTGAACCGCTCCATTAATACCCAGACAGATTAAGTTCGTTTTTAACTCATTTGCAGCCGTTTGTATCCCTTTCATACATTACCTTTGATAGCAAATTTGACCAAAAAAAAACGTACTCAGAACCCAACTTTTAGCATTGCTGCAATGCTTCCTGGGCTTTTTTATTTATTTTAGATTTAGATTTAGAGTTCAGGTATGCTCTCTCTGCCCCTCTGGAACGTGGCATCATGTAATCTATGTTTGGCCAGTAAACAGGAATGCAGGCTACTTAGCGCTTGTGTTTTAAGCCGAGGATTCTTCTAATGAGCAGCAGACGAACTCTCGTGTTTTGTCTCCTGTTCAAGTGTGCGTCTGTGTGTGTTCTTGCTTGGACCGCCTGCCGGGTCCGTTTTATTCCCTTGCCTTAACAGCTGTCAGACAGAGTGCTCCACAACTAACATTTCCTCCACTTTATCTCCTCCACATCCTCAAAATCCCACTGGTCAACTCTCTCTGCCTCATTTTCTCTTTATGCCATTGTTCTGGTTTCTTTTTAAGGTCCCAGGCTTAATATATCCAATAAAACAGGTTATTATAGTGGTAGAGCTCCATTGTTGTCCAAAAACGAATGAACCATGCGCCATCATTTCAAAGAACATGGGCCCTGTAGTCAATTCCACTTTTGCCCGCCATGAATACTCACAAAAGAACCAAATCTGTATTAATCCGCCACTGAAAATAGTCCCAGGCAAATGCTGTATTAACTCACGTTTGAGTCACTTTTGCTAAAAAACAAAAACAAAGCGAAACATTTCTGACCCACTTTTAAATAATCCTGTCTTCAGTATGGAAACACATGTGGACACATGTGGACTTTGTGGAGACGCACCACTAACTTATCGGTTTTGGTTCCTTTTCAAGAGATTTGTTGACAATAAGAAAAATAGTGAAGAAAACCAGCCTCGTGCTTTTAAACCACAGCTATGAACAGATCAAACTTCCCCACAACAATATTTAGGTTGACTGCTGTTCTTCATCATTTACACCATCTGAGGGGTGTTTTCCAGCGTTTCTTTCTAACCAGAGAGACAGCTCACTGAGTCAGAGTAAAGACACGTTTATCGGTCAAATGGCCTGCTTTCCATCTGCCAGACCTCATCCACATCCACCTGGTCCTGGAACGGAGAAGAACTGGGTTTTTTTTTGGGAGGGGGCGGGGGAGGGAGGGAGGGGGGGGGGGGGTTAATATGCTCGCCTTTTGATCAACATGTTTTGAAGAGCTGAACGAGAACAGGCTCCACAGAGGCCACTGCAGTTCACATGCAATTCTCAGAATTGTTTTTCCCCACTCGGAGGAGGAAGGAATTCTCCAGGCCGTCAACAAAGACTCACGCGGTTCCAAAATAATCCTCACCTACATTCTGTCTGCTCCCCCTCCTCCGGGGGAAAACATCTGTATCCGGCTCATTTGGGCTCAGCTCGCTCAATTAGAATTGACACGGACACCGTAAACGAGAAGTCCCTCGACTCACCAAGCAGCTCATGTGTCGGACACAGTTTCTTGCTCACGTGTCAGAACTGATCTGAGTCCAGTGAAGTTTGAAGATACAACTCAACTGTCTCTTTGTTCTTCAGCTCGCAGTCTTGTGTGTTCTGTGGCTGTTTCCTGTCTCACGTTCTCACTTCGGTTCGGTGACGTGATTTGGTGTGAAGCCAAGTTCAAATGACATCATCCTGGTTCAAACAAACTGAGCTTCAGGAGGAACCGCTTCAGGCTCCATGACGCGCTCCAATCACCGGTTGTTCTGTTGTTCCATCCCAACATGAGTTTCTCTCCCTGAGTGTCTGTTGTTTTGTTTCAGGGTGATTTATCTCCAAGTGAGCATGAACGACGGTCTGTCCTTCATCAGCAGCAACGTGCACATCACCACCACAGAGTGTGTAAGTGGCAGCTTTTTGTCCCCTGTTCATGCGTTTAGCCTCACCGGTCACTCAGTCGCGTAGATAGAAATCGTATTGCATGTGGTTTCCCTCTGCCTCTGCTGTCGCTTCCAACCTCCGAGCAGTTTGTTGCTTTGCTCTCTGCAGTGAGGTTCCCTTTACCTCTTTCATCTTCCCCTTTCTCAATTTTGTTATTTTTCCTCTTCTTTTTTTTCCGGGACCCAATCCACAGGAGTTTGTATCGTAGCGATCCGTCCAAAAAAAAGCTGCTCTGAACCCTCAGGAGACAAAACGGTTCGGAAAGCAGGTTCATGACCGCGAGGCTGCCGGTTCAATCTCAGCAGTGCCCTTGTGCAAAGCGACTCAACGGCGATACTCGGAGACTCTTGGAGACCCCGAGGTGTGCGAATGAATATAACTAGCACGGTGGAGCTTCATTCTCTACAAAAACAAGATTAAACAAGATGCACTTCAAGACAATTTAAAGCAATTTAATAAAACATATGGAACATATGGACCGGAGCCACCGCAGATTCCCACCCAGCCGAACAGAAACGCGCTCTCTGAAGCTCTTCTCCCTCGGCCCTTGTGACATCACATCCATGGAAACACGATGAATTCAAACGGCTGTGCGGCGGTTCGTGATGTTCGGAGCTCAATTAGAGCGTAGCAATTAGCTGCTTCTCGCCACTAAACTGAACCACGCAGGCTGAAGTCACGCCAGGCTTGAGGGGACACGAGGAGTCGGTGAAGTTGTGATGGGGGTCGTCCTTGTGCAACAAACAATGCGAGCCCCTCCCCAAAGTCTCCCAAAGCGCCACAGCTTCAGCCTTTGTAGTTAGTCCACAAAATGTGCCCGTATAGCATGAGAAAACACACTCGTGTGTGTGTGTGTGTGTGTGTGTGTGTGTGTGTGTGTGTGTGTGTGTGTGTGTGTGTGTGTGTGTGTGTGTGTGTGTGTGTGTGTGTGTGTGTGTGTGTGTGTGCAGATGTGGTCACTGTTTGCGGTCCGCTGAACGCTGTTACGTCACAAACTCTGCTCGTCGGCTGTCGAGAGTCAAAGAAAACTTACTGATTTGGGACGTTTCTGAGAGATGATAATTAGTGACTTCTCTACGACGGACCCCACTGCCGATCAGATAAATCCCCCCCCCCCCCGGATAGGGGAAAGTCCAACCACATGTGATCCTCATCTGTGGTCTGTAATGGGATCCACGTTTGGCTCAAAGTGAGCAAAGCAACTGATGGATTCCTTCAGCGATCGCACAGCGCACACTGACCAGTGTCGTAGAGGAGAAAAACAAGAAACGTGAATATTTACATTGGCAGAAGTGATGGAGAAAGCAACAGGAGTATTACAACATCCTCCTGAGTTTCATTCCCACTACTCCGGTGCTCCTTTTATAATTATTGTATATTATCTTAACAAGTTGTTCTCGTCCCTCTTCTGCTACTCTGGTACGAGCAGTGCAGGAACGTCTGCTCCACACGGCTGTAGTTCAAAATCCCCGTCCAGCACGTGGGCGGAGGAAGTGGTGCTGTAACGTTCTGATGTCGGGTGTGTTTCCTCTCCAGTTCGACGGCACCATCCTCCTGATCACCCTGCTGGTGTTGTTCCTGCTGCTGGCCCTGCTCTTCATGTGGTGGTTCTGGCCTCTCTGCTGCACAGTGGTGAGAACGCGTGAACTATGAGAAGAAGCAAAAACACTTAAATTACAGTTATCCAGAGCTTCAACGAGGTCTGCCTGGACTCCAAAGGGGCATTAAGCATCTGAGGGGGCCCTTACAAAAACAACACAGACCTTTAGGAGGTCCTCTGCTCATCCATGTCATATCTCTTTTTGTTCCACAGGTGATCAAAGAACCGCCTCCTCCACCTCCTCCTGAGCCCGTGAGTAAAGACACACACACACACATACACACATACACACATATACCCAAATACCCACCAGGTCTAATGGAGAATGTGTGTCTGATACGTATAGTATAGTATAAAAAATCTACAATGAATTAAACAAATAAAAATGTAGTAGAGTTGCGGTCGCAAACGTTAGTTGCCACATCTCGTGAGATTTTCCTGCTGAGACAGAGAACGATTATTTACTCCGGATTTGTCTGAAACTAATTTTGTGTGAGAAAGTTCGAGAGATATGTGGCTCGTGAAAATGGGTCCAGTGTTTACTTTGGTGAGCGTGGACCTAAGGAATGGGTCATGATCCGTGTTCGTGTTCATTTCTCCCATTGGAGTTAATAGGGACCTGCCCATAGTCTCGTAAAGGTAAAAAAAAGCCACGTGACACAGATGTAGAAAGCTGACTCTCAGTGAACCGACTCCAGCCTCAGAATCTGTGTGTTAAAAAGTATATAAGAGAGGAAATAAGTCAGTTTTTGTGTGATTATTCGTGATTTAGGAGAGTTCAGATGATGAAGACGGCCTGCCCAAGAAGAAATGGCCCACTGTGGATGCCTCTTATTACGGAGGAAGAGGAATCGGAGGAATCAAGAGGATGGAGGTGACAAGATGACCAAAATGCGTGACGCTAACAATCACGATTGAATCGACCACCCAAAACAACAGAGTGCAATCGGACCACTGTAGATGACTTTGCCTGCTTCTGTTAGCGTGTGCGTTCATGTACTGTGTGCTGTCTGTAGGTGCGTTGGGGAGGGAAGGGCTCGACCGAGGAGGGGGCAAAGCTGGAGAAGCCGAAGAACGCCGTGGTGAAAATGCCGGAGCAGGAGTACGAGCCCTTCGAGCCCAAACCCAAGAAATCTCACAACAAGAAGGCGCCTCAGGACCGGAAGTGGTACACGCCTATCCGGGTAAACGCACACTCAGGTTCAGAGGAGCCGCTCGGCTGTCCTGTAACAAAATGTCTGCTTTTCAGGAACACAAAAAGCCTGCCTCACTTACAGCTTGACCACGATGCGTTTTTTTTTTGGTTTTTTTTTTAGCTCTTGCCTCAGCGAGTTTCAAATAACTGCGGGCGGCAGAACTTTCTCCGCCCGCAGAGACGCCTGAACTCCTTCAACCGACGTTAAAACATGAAAAGCACCACGAGTGGGGCTGCAAAGTTTTCACAAGACAGCGGGGAGGACTAAAGCCTGTTCTGGTCATATTTGTGTATAATTAGTTGCATAAGCACCACATGCTCCACCTATCAATGTGCACACATAGCCCAAGTGACATAACGTGTTCTCCAGACAGAGACATTATTATTAAGACCGGGCCGTCGGTGCTTTAATCCTTCACTACAATGCAGCTCTGTGCAGCAACACTGGCCTTTCATGCAGTAGCCACGCTGACCGTTATCTGTAGACGCTGCTACCTCACAGCTGTGTTGTGACACACGCCTGCAAACAGCACAGCAGTGATTCACGGGGGAATTTGACACCGCTCGTACACCACAGTCAGTGAAGGAAGGAGGTGAATTCATACACTGACTGTGTCGGGTGTAGTTGACCCCTACACATGAAGCTCCTTGCTGTCTCTGTAACTTGCTCCCACACAGACATGGAATAGGGAAACAAACAAGTTTGTTTATATACTCAATACTATTGTGCTGTAAACTAAATACATTACATTGCAATTACAGTCCTCTAACTACTTAACTCTCCATTGACCTCCATTGTTGTGCAAACCGGAGAGAAAACCTATAAATCCTATTTCTAGTGTTCCTGCTATGATTTCTAAGCGATCTAATTGGTTACAGGGTTTTTTTTTGATCGCAGTAATTGAAAATGTGTGTGTTTTAGAATTTCATACTTAGTGTAAAGCAGACAATGTACTCAATGTTTATCATACCTGGTCAATAGATGAGGCTATATGAGTTTGTGCTTTTAATAACTATGTCACAATGTCTTGACAATAGCTGAAAAAGATGTAGCTATGTCTAGGTATAGATATTCACTTGCTTGAGGCCTCAGGAGTCTGCACTGTTTTGGTCCAATCAAACGACAGCAGGCGGTTACACCTTAATGTTCGGAAGTGTAGAATCTAAACAAAGTGTTTTGTCCTTTTCCTCCCTGGCAGAGCGTTGCAGTAGTGATAGCTGTTAACAGTGAACTGCTTGATTTGTGACTCACGGGGAATTAAGGATCGTGTCTACAGTTAAGCAGACATGAACCAAAATATGTCGAAGTGACTAATCAGCACAGTTTCAACCAGAGAGGAAGGAACTAATCAGCAGAATCAGCTGCTGCTGTCGTGTTTGTTTGGGATTCAAACCTGCAGCCTCTCGGGATTCGATTGCGTCACGGATTGTGTGCGAGCGCTTCGGTGTCCAGATGTGGCCAGCTGTTAACCCGCTCCCCTCTGTCCTGTTCAGGGTAAACTGGATGCTATCTGGGCTCTGTTTCGCCGCGGGTACGACCAGGTCTCCCTGATGAGACCCCAGCCCGGGGATCATGTGAGTAGCTCAGCTGTATTTCATCCCATCAAATGCTTTTACACACACACACACACACACACACACACACTCGCATTCACTTCACGTTCTGCTTCAAGTTCATCCCTCCTGCAGTGTTTTATACCTCTGATGACCCATATTTATTTATTTTTCTTGAGTTTGCTGGGTAAATTAAATAAAATATATATTTCTTATCTTTTGGCTCATAATAAGGGGGATGCCCGGACTCATCTTTCAATCTATGGTGCTAAGCTACTTAGCTGATGTACTATCTTGAAGTTGTTCAGTGTTTTTTATGTAACTTGAAAACAATGACGTGGTGTGAAATGCTCCTCGGCCTTAAAGTAACGGTGGTTAGGTCACTGCTGTCGGTGCTAATAATCCATCCTTGGGTAAAAAGGTTTATCTTAGATGGATACAAATAAAGAAAACAGCAATATGTTCCAAACTGGCTCACTTTTAAAGTCTTTGTATCTACGGTCTCGAAATGCTCCAGTCATCTGGACCCTGTACTCATTCCCTCTTCCTCCATCTGTCTCGCTAACACCTCAGCTGGCTCGCCTCCATCCCGTTGAGCCGACGCGCCTGCTTCACATTAGACGCCATAAATCGGATAAAAAGGCAGAACCGCAGCTCGCAACCAGGCACATCCTCGTAGCTCGATGGGGGTGTTTTCTGACGGGTTCGTGCCTGTGAGATGGATGGTCAAACCCCCCCATCTCCTCATATCAGCCACATGGGTTAGTTTTAATGCCTGTAGACTCTGTGTTCAGAAAAAGCCCCAAATAAGAGTTTGGTTTGAATGTGGAGACAAGACGAGAGGTCAGTGAGTGCACAAAGCTCTCTAGGGACGTTTAAATCCCTCTGACACGTTCAGAAAACACAGTTCATGTTTTAATGTGTTCTGGAGATTCTTTATCATTTCCAACCTCACTGGTTTTGAGGGGCACTTTGTAATTCAGTGGTACATATAAATAAGGAGTATAAATTCCGTCGGCTGCTTGGTTTGCAGACACGCTAGCGGCGTGTTTAATTAGCAAATGGTGCTAAAGCCACATTTTCACTGCATGGTTCGGCACGGCTCGACTCAACTCGCTTGGAATCGTTGTTTTTGGGGGTTTTCTATCGGCAAAAGTTGCGGATAGCACCCGGTGCTTCTTTGGTACCACCTTCGGTCGAAGTTCCAAGCGAGCGGAGCCACTACGAGAAGACGGAGTTGAACCGCTGGAGACCACGGATTCGTCAGAGGGAATCGTCACCAGCGGCCGCAAGTGTTTTTTATTGGCTTCATTTTGAAATGGCAGCCCTTAAAACTACGGTTTGGTCGCTGTTTAAAGGATCCATCGAGTGTTGTCTCGGATGATGTCACGTCAGTATGACGGCTGGCTAACAATCCCGCCTACAGGTAACCATCTGGCGTGGAAAAGACATTTTAAATAGAGCCGGTAACTCGCGGTTCTCACTTCTTCATCCGCTCCTCTTCTCTTCCTCACGTCCCACTCTTTCCTGCCCTCCCCCAATCTGTTCTCCTCCTTTTCTCCCCCTGCTCTCCACAGCCGTCTCTCCCGCTGATCAGGCCCCGTCCCCGCCGCAAGTTAAAACCGTGCCTTGTTAGCAGAAGATTTCCAGTGATTTCTCTTTTTTTTTCTTTTATTATTATTTTATGGGAATTCCACATTTAAGAGCGTTTCCTTGGCACTGAATCGGGAACAGAGACAGAAATTGCTTTCAGCTTTCCCTGAAACGAATCAGATAGAAAACAATGATCGTTAGCTCACGATTACATCTTCACCAAAGCAGATTGGCAGTCAGATAAAAAGAGATTTGGGATTGGATTTTCTTCGTCAACAACATGTTCTCTTACCCAGCGAAGCTTTGAGCGATGTCTGCATGTGTAAGCTCTGCATGACGCAACGCTTGCTCTCTTTCCACTCAAATGATGTCGCCTCCTCAAGTCATTTGCGGTTTCTAACGATGCGGTCGAAACATCTCCCAGGCCGGCTCACTTCCAGGTACCGTAATGTTTTATTTCAAGGCCAAAGTGGAGTGGAAACGAGCATGGGACCTTTTTGTGTTACCTTTGGTGTTACATTACCTGCCGCGGTCCCACCCTGTAACGGACCTTTCAGAGCAAAGTCTCACACCAAAGCTGGCAGACCTTCAAATGAACAGGAACGCTCGCTCTGTACACGAGGCCGGGTTCACCGATTCTTCATCGGTCGTTCTGTTGCCGTACTGCGTTTGTCATCGCCATGCCAACAGCTGCCCTTGACACCGGCCCGGCTACAGTACTGCATCGTGTGGTAATGAAGTTAGTTCTTGCTAATGAATCCAATGACAACAAAACAAAAAAAACAATTGATCTAATACTGTTCATATACTCTGTAACGACTACACACAAACACTTTTTCTTTCTTCCAGCAATGACTGAACTCAACAACCCCTCCTCTCGTTTGCTCAGTATAGGCTCAGCATGATTCAGAGCGGAGGGGTTTTGTGTGTGTGTGTGTGTGTGTGTGTGTGTGTGTGTGTGTGTGTGTGTGTGTGTGTGTGTGTGTGTGTGTGTGCGCGCGTGCGTGTGCGTGACGCCGAGAGAGTCTCATGGTTTGGCTTACATAGAAAAGTTAGTCACATAGTTTTTTGCTTATGTGCATTTAGCTTGTGTGTGTGTGTGTGTGTGTGTGTGTGTGTGTGTGTGTGTGTGTGTGTGTGTGTGTGTGTGTGTGTGTGTGCGTGACGCCGAGAGAGTCTCATGGTTTGGCTTACATAGAAAAGTTAGTCACATAGTTTTTTGCTTATGTGCATTTAGCTTGTGTGTGTGTGTGTGTGTGTGTGTGTGTGTGTGTGTGTGTGTGTGTGTGTGTGTGTGTGTGTGTGTGAGTGTGTGTGTGTGTGTGTACACATATTGACAGGAGTTAGCTATTATGAGAGTGTGTTTGTGTCACCAAACCACATCCATTACACTGGCGTCAGAGTACAGTATGAGGTAGAGCTAGTCCACAATCAGTAGTTTGTCTCTCTCTCTCTCTCGGCCTCTCTCTGTCTCTCTCTCTCTATCTCTCTCTCTCTCTCTCGCTCTCTCTCTCTGTCTCTCTTTCTTTAATCCAGGAAAATGTTCATAGATTCAAACTGCAGCTGGGCGCTAACAGAACAACGTACATGAAGCTATTTTTAATATGCCCTTTACATGCAATTTAGCATTTCTAAACTCAACGGTCATTGCATTCTCTCAGTATCACCTGCAATGAGGCTTACAAAAAAGAAAAAGAAAAGGTGACGGCATCACCTGGGAGTCACTTGCTTACATTGTCAAAGGAAAAGCTCGACACATGCCGCTCTCATATCTGTATACGCTAAAACACGTAGCCGCCACCAGCAGCCGGTTAGCTTAGCCTAGCATTAGTCACCATCTGAAAAATAAATTGATTATTCATTCGTTTCTCAATAAAGCCTGCCAGGGATGGAGCCGGAGCGCAGCTGTAGTTTAGAGAATGTGTGCATGTTGCCCAAAGAAAGCAGCCTCCACTCATCTCCTCTGCGTCGGTGATCCCATGAGGCAAGAAAACAGTTTCAAGGGTTTCAGAACATCCTCATCCAGGCCTATTTTTGATTTTTTTTTTTTTTTTTTATCGATGTCTAAGAATGCCCGACTGGATAAGTGGTGACAGACCAGAAACTGGTGGTCGCTGCTAGATTCTTGTCCTTTTTCTGCTCTGTGCGTTCATCTTTTTGTTTACGGAAGCTAATTCACCAGTCGGGATGAACGGAATGTGTCCTTTGTGCCTCTATGTGACCGTCCGCATGTGTTAGAGAGGAGCGTGCGGTAGATCTGGAGATGTTCAGCTCAATGGAAGAGGACAATAGTGGTTGGGGGGGTGCTCTGCTGTAGCTCAACAGTACGTTCGTGCTTCTTCTCCATAGATATTTCCGTGTGTGTATGACGCTTATAATAAAGACACATGTGCGAGAGGGTTTTTTGTTGCTGTACTCATTCCGCGCAGCTTCATGAGTGACATCAATTCCCCCCATTTTCCACTGAATAAAACCAAGGTCCTGTGGCTCCAATCACTGGTTATTAGCAGATTAACATTACTTCACTCCAGTCTGGCTGCCGACCGCATTGCAACTCCGGAGCGAGTCGAGTTACTATGGCGACCTCTGGGAACTCTGGTGAAGCTCGTGGTTCGTGGAATATTTTACGAGCCGCTCAGGAGTGAAACCAATTCATTTGTTTTACACTCTGATAAGTCAAACTCACAGTGTTCAACTTTTTACAACTGGCCATGACACATACACACACACACACACACACACACACACACACACACACACACACACACACAGAGAGCAGTGACTTTACCATGATCATGTGGTCCACTGATGTCACTGCCTTATTCGCCCAGATGTGCTTCAGATTAGACACCTGTGTGTGTGTGTGTGTGTGTGTGTGTGTGTGTGTGTGTGTACAATTAGACTAAAACTATGTTTTTAAATCCAACCTATGATGTCACACATATATACAGTATGTACTTTCAACTCCTATTGTTTTATTTGCAATCCCTTTTAAATCCCCAACTGAGTCAGAAAATGTTCATGGTATCTTCATATCTTCATGGTATGTTAATGGTATCTTCATGGTATCTTCATGGTATGTTCATGGTATCTTCATGGTATGTTTTATATATTATCATTGGAACCCTACCACAGTCTACAGCCGTGCTCGGCTCAGCTGTGCTTTGAGCTGAACGCTAATGTTACCGTGTTAACTTAACACGATAACAATGCTGTGTCATCATGTTCTCATTATATTTAAGCGTGTTAGCATGCTAACATTTGCTAATTAGCACTAAATACAAAGTGCAGCTGAGGCTGAGAAGAATGTCATAGGTTTTGCGGGTAATTAATCATAAACCGAAGCACATAACACATATTTTGGACCTGACGGTTGCCCTAGATGACAAGTCAGGGGATCACCAAAATCTGTGGACTTTAACCTCTGGAGACCATGAATGTCTGGATATGAATTCATAGCAATCCATCCAATCGTTGAGATATTTCACTTTGGGCTGAAGTCGTGGACCAACCGGTAGATCGATTCACCCCGAGAGCCACTAACAACGAAATCTAATTGATTGCAGATTTGACCTCAAACATGTTTTTAACCTCACACGTATCCTTGCTTCCCTTCAGGGTCGATGCATCAACTTCACCAGAGTGAAAGAAGAGTCGGCGGCAGCCAAGGCCCCACCTCGCACCCCGATCCACACACCCTCGCCACCGCCCCCGCCACCGGAGACCGCCTCCCCGTCTCCGACCGCCGCCAGCCCTCCCGCCAGATCACCCCCTTCAGGCCAAGTACCCCCGGGACCGCCGCCGTCCCGCACGCCCCCGGGGCTTCCTTGTGCACCGCCATCGCGCCCCCCGCCCAGCCTCCGACCCTGAATCACACAGACAAAACAAAACTCCCCCTCCCCCCAACGCACCCGCTTTGATGTCACAGACCTCTGTTGACCAGTTGTTCCAGTTGAAGGTTGTGGTCCTCGCTGCCAAATGTCCTCCTGCTATCAGCCAAAGATCAGCAGTATTTCCAGTCCCAGTCGTACTTTGTTCCCCTTCTTGTACGGGAGACTGTCAAGTCAAACTGTATCTGTGTCATTTAAGTCATTTCAAACTAAAAGAATTAACTCGGGAGGAATAAACGTAGAAATACAAGTCTGTGTCGTTGATAATGTGCAAAATGAAGAGTGGACCCCCCCCCTCCCATATTGGAAAAACAGCAGTTTGACTTGACATTGTGTCCCGCACAGAGGGTGAACGAGGTGATTCGGGCACATATATTTTCCTTAGTGTTGGCGTTTGTGAGGTCAGGGTGGATTGTTGCTGGACAGCAAAGCATGTGGGCACAGGAAGTGCACGGAAGAAAAACTGCAATGGATGAAATTTCTTTGTCGTCTTCATCAACTACTGAGTGAGGCCGTTGTTAGCCCAAAAGGTAGGTTGTACATGAAAATCGGAGTGAACCCGGCGAAGCCTCGAATGGATTGGACTATTTTCTCCATTGCTGTGACTGTGAATCAGAGGTTTTGGGAATTAGATTTCACAGAAATTTCAATTGGTCGTGTTAGATAAAAAAATATCAAATTTGCTAAAAATGTATTGTTTACAATTTGAACTTTGGTTGTTGTTCTGAGTGTCAAAGGGATTTTTTTTTTCCACCTTTTTGTGATGTTTCTTCTATTCAACAACATGCAAACAGATGTTCACCCTTTATTACAGAAATGATACAGTTACATGATTTTGTGGTCCACTTCGTGTACCATTAGTGACAGGGAAGTGTACAGATGTTATATGGAAGGTATGTTTTTGCAATAAGTGATTGAGATGCGTTTTTAATGTTACATTGGTTGATATCTTTGAGGCTTTGGATTTTGTCCTTGACCACCTTTTCATGTTTCATTGAATTTAGAATACAGCAATATATATATTTTTTTTGGGGGGGGGGGGTGGGGGGGGCGTTTGTTATCTGCGTCAATAGACTGCTGGACAACTACAGTATGTATTCCTTTTTTCATCAGCATTTCGACATTGAAATGGAGCAACCAGAAATCAGGTTGACGTCTCTCCTCATACCTTTTCACACACAATCCCGAAACTGTACTTTAATACCAATATGTGTGTTTTATTTCTTCAGTTGTATCATCACCGGTCACATTGCAACTGCAGGGCAGTTCAAAGAGCATCTAATTTATTATACTCCCCGAGAGAAATAAAGGAGTACTTGAATATCGACAAGGTGTCCAACCAACAAGACGGACACTGTGCGCAGGATTTAGAAACACAACAGCTAGCCAGTTAAAAGTCATAAGGCGTACCAGCGTTTCACAACCCCTCGGCTACACTGAGACACATTTCAAACCGGAATGTAACCCCGTCACTGTTTATTTGTTCAAAAACAAATGAAAAATGGCATGAATCTTGGTGTGCATTACGCGCCACCTATCTAGCAAAAGGCGCCGCTGTGTACGTGTTAGCAGTGGCGAACATAAAATAGTGGGGGGGGAAATGGCCCCCCAAAAAATGGACAGAACTATGAAATTTTGACTTCGGTGTGTAGAAAAAGAGGTTTAAAAAAACGCTGGTATTCCTCCTCTATCCACTTCCTTCTGGAATTTTCTTCTTGTTTGATTTTTTTTTTTATACTTTTATTTTGAAGTACGTCTATCAGTTATAGCGTGTACCCTTTTACTACATGCATTCATAATCGCTCTCAGTGCCTTATAGCTGGAAGAAAGATGCATCAGTTGCTTTACTATTGTCATAAATACCATTACAGCTCAGTTAGAACACATTTGAATGTCAAGGTGCTACATGTTGCAATCAACAGATGAATTGGGAAGCATTAATTACCATTAATTAGACATGGATAAGACAATCAGGTTTCGCGAGCAATTTCTAGCATTACATTTTACTACATTTTCCCTGATAGAAAAGCAAAGTATTATTACTTTTGACTCAGCGGTGGGCATTCCCTTGTTTTATCTCTGCTCTGATCAGAACATACAGATATTCAGATGGTAGATTTTTCACTTATAATTCACAAAATTGTTAAACTAAGGTTTTAAACATTTATTGTTTGAGAGACTTGAGAGATTTTGTTCTTCACAATGTGGTAATTCAGTTCACCTCTGTAAGAATGTCAGTATAAACGCAGGTCAGCGTTCGAAGGGGAACTTCTGCAGTGGCCATGAGAGCTCAATGGCATTCCTAATCAAGACGAGATACATTATGTTAATCTGTGTTTTTCACACCTATAAACAGCAGTACTGAAGCAAATATGAAAGACGTATATCATTTTCTCTTGTTGGTTGAAATTACTTCTTCCTTTCTTTTTTTTACACGGTATCAATAAAGGTTGACTTCCAAGCTTCTCCCGGAGAGTGTCTGTGTGTGATTTGTGCCTGGACTCATGCGTCATACAGGATTCAGTGTCCCTGCAAATTTGGCCAGTAGATAACTGTGCTGGGTTCACCACTTGCTACCTTCCTGTCACAAGCTTAGTACTAACCTTTCAACCTCTACCTCAAATCGTCAAAGAGGCACCAACGAGGCACCAACGAGGCACCAACGAGGCACCAACGAGGCACCAACGAGGCACCAAAGAGGCACCAACGAGGCACCAACGAGGCACCAAAGAGGCACCAAAGAGGCACCAACGAGGCACCAAAGAGGCACCAAAGAGGCACCAAAGAGGCACCAACGAGGCGGGTAATAATGGCACTGTTGGACGTGAATTCAAGTGTGCCGAGGTGTATCTGAGCGTCCCCTTCCAGCTCCAAGGATGCCAACAATCGAGGTGTCACATTATAACCTAATGTCGATTAAAAAAAAACATTCTGCGCTAAGGGAGTATTCAAAATTTGTTTCTCTGGTCGGTAATGAATTTAATACAGCCCGAAAAGCCATGAGCAGTTCCAGCTGGGTAATTACTGTGGAGTCTGCGTTTTTTCCCCTCTGCATGCAGAGGAGAGAAGGATGTGGGATGTTGAAAGGGGTGGGCTGAAAAAAAAAATGGAGGAAAGAATGGAGAAAATGAGGCAGACCGGGCAGTCGGTCCTCCAAACCGAGCTGAACAAAGCAAAACGCAAGAATAACAGCAGCTGGGATTCTCCCTCGCAGTCCCATCTCAAGGCAACTGTCCGGCTCTCAAAGCTCCTTTTCATTCATTTGTACTCCGTTAGTTCGTCGTGGATTCCTAGGTTTCACTGCAATGGTCCCAATCTATCCCACAACCTCTTTCACACGGCGGTCATAATCCAAGATAATGATGGCGGGGAGACTTCCTTCTGTTTCACCGTTTCGCCATTTATTGTCTGAATAGTGCTGCAGGCATGATGTTTCTTTGTAGGCCAACCCTGGAAGTTAGCATCGCACTGGTTCCCTCGACAAAAAGCCAATGGGAATTTTCCATTGGAGGTTGGAATATTGGAATAAGCTCTGTGGCAAATACAAGTTTGTGACAGGCTACTTACTCAGTTTTAATCTTCACAAATGAACACCACTTTTAAACCTGAACAGAAGAAGCTCAGCAGAAGTACAGAGCTAACGTTAGGCCATCGACGAACTACACGACGCTGTGGAGGTGGATTAGTCAGCGTTTCCCTGTCGTTATTACGCATTTTAGGCTTTTCGGGAGTCATTTCACTCCACGTTGTTCCCGTGAAGTGGTCATGGTTATATGCTCAGGCAACAAAACTGCGGTGACGGTCAGTTAGGTTTCGGCAACAAAACCACTTGGTTAGGTTGAGGAAAAACATCATGGTTGGGCTTAAAATGAGTACTTCAACCAAATAATATACATTCGGAAACAAGGTACAAACACGTCAGAAACGTCACCAACGTAACTTCACCTGTCGCTTGATCGCAAGTCCTGTGTTTGACTCGTCCAACTCCCCAAAAAAAAGCAAGAAAGCTGTTCCTATTGCACGCAAAATGACTTACAAATTGCTGTGTCATTCCTATGCCAATTGATGTTCGTGTTTAAGACGTGTAAAAGTTTCAAAATTCACTAGCTAAATCATTGACGCTGTTCGCCTACTGGGTAGTTTGTTAGCTAACACCTAGTCCATGCTAGCGAGTTAGCTGGTCCGTTTCAAGCTGTAACTCGGTGTTATTAAGATGTAGTAAAGATTGAATTTCAAGCACACAAAAAATGGGTATAAAATGGTGGAAAACTGAACACTGAAAACTGAACCGTGTTGTTTCCCGAGGCTGCAACGTCTCTTCAAACTCGCGGCCAACTTGCACGTCAGGCTGCGAATTTTGAAAGTTGTCTGTCGCCTAATTTATGTCAACAAACGAACGTTTGTTAAAACAAAAGTCTGGGTACGCGCCATAATAAGTGGTTATTAAATGGTTCTTCAGCCACATCACAGTGCCAGCGCTCTGTTTCGACTCTGGTCCGCAGATATTCAGACAATATTTGTGGGAAGTGAATTCCTCCGTCGACCGCCATCATGGAGCAGACACGGCTGCAGGCAGATTTGTGCAAAGCCTCCATGAAGCGTATCATTATATATAAAGACTACAACAACATACAGACGTATACACACTGTCCTAATGAGAGGTGGAGGAGTCATTGCTGTATGATTACTGAATGGCCTAGGAGGCAACTGCATCCATCATAGCAGCTGACATGTTTACTGCTGCTTGGGTTTCTCTGTCTGTAATATTCCTTTTTTTACTGACATCCCTTCTTTTTCTTTTCTGTCTTTCTTTCTTTTCTTTTCTCTCTCTTTCTCTCGCTCCATGCTGAAGAAAACCGAGGCCCATAGGAATGTGCTGATGGCTGAGCGTTTCATCTCGGTCTCACATTACCGGCCAGACTGAACCTCACTGACCCACACACACACACACACACACACACACACACACACACACACAGATGCTGGTATTTGTCATTGTGCCTATATTTTGATGCCACTGGTATCCATGGTAACTGGTGTGAATGCAAACAGCAGGCTGGAAAGATGGAAAGCTGTCCTGTAAGTTTCAAAGTTAAAGCAGAGTTTATATGACCGTATTCACTGTGTCTGATGCTCTACTGCTGCACGGGGGAAACCTGTAATGTAATGCTTTCTGAATTTTTTATATAAAACCGTTGTTGTAAATGATGCCTACCTGCTAAACATTTGCATATTTACAGCATTTGATCTTATATAAATACAATAACACATTGTATCATGATATATTCTTCTCTCTTGTCTTTGATGTGTTTTCATTCTTCTGAAATATTTCCAGGACAGTGTCAATTTTATGTGAGACCATGCCCTCTTCTCTCTTTCCCTCCCTTGGTTGGATTTGAAACATCTGGATCTGTTCTCGATTAGCATTGTAATGTCAGTTTGTTGGCATTGGTCTCGCTGGCTGACAAAACATTCCCTGTTAGTCAGTTAGCATTATGGAATCATCAACCAACTCTGTAGTTCCTCTCTGCTGCACGGGGCATTTCAACATCTTTCAGACTCGAGCTGTGTTCTTGTATCACAGTTTTGGTGTTTTTGTCTTGACTTCTGACACGTCTTAATCATTGGCTGCATCCCAAGTCTCTTAATTGCGTCCAGGTTTCCCCCACACACGGAATCGAGAAGCGTCACTTGAAGCAAAGTCTTTTTTTCTGATGACGGTGGAACGGCCGATCACAGCTGGATCGGCTGTCAGTCGGCTTTAACAGCTGGAGAGACTTTTGACGGAGTTTGTGTCTGCAGACATGTGAATTGTACTAATACTGATGAAGACACACAGTTATCATCACTTCCAGTGCAGCAGTGTTTTCTCTATGCAGCCTGTAACCTGCTAACATTAATTCTGTAGTCATACTGAATCTTGCTTAGAGGCCACAGGATCGATTTGTACCGGCAGAATACGTTTATATGATTTATTCATTATTTACGTCTGTATTTATTGATATTCTGACTGTAAAATCAATATTAAATAACCCAGAACATGATTATAGTATCTTTTGAACACTGGACATTATTTATAAGGCTAGATGTGTCAGGGGAAATTGAAATGATGTAACTCATATCAAAACAGGAATTATCAGCCTCACTGAATGGAAATGACTCTCTCTCTCTCTCTCTCTCTCTCTCTCTCTCTCTCTCTCTGACATTAACTGTATCCATAATAACAGATATTGAATGAAATATCAGATTATGAAAAGTCAAGTCTCTCTAATAAATGAAGAAAGTTGTTTGTAGGCCTTTTGTTGTTCAGACCTGCAATGAACATATATTTCAAACAAATGGTGAATCAGAAAACAAATCAGATATAAAGCTGGAGAGTGATACGCTCGAGTTTAATCTGTGATCTGTCTTCAGTCTGACATGAAACATCAGTGCTTTTTTGCCTGATCAGACTGTCTTGGCCTCCCTTTGTTGAAGTGAGAAAACTCTTTA
The DNA here is from genome assembly GCA_028022725.1 of Lycodopsis pacificus. Lineage (NCBI taxonomy): Eukaryota > Metazoa > Chordata > Actinopteri > Perciformes > Zoarcidae > Lycodopsis > Lycodopsis pacificus. The sequence goes on from CM051708.1 coordinate 17,740,465, forward strand.
TCTTAGCTGCCTGTCTATAAGTCAACCTCCCACGAGCGGCTTTGATTTAGCAGGCAGCTGTTTTCAGTGAGAAACCCCAGATAGCCGCGCTGTACTCTGTCTGCACAGCACCAAGATAAAGGAGGCTGTCTCCGACCAACAGTCAGGTTTATATTAATGGAATAAAGGCAATCTTTCCCTATTTAGAAGTAATTGTCAGCAAAAAAAAAGAATTCATAAACATGCTGACGTTTGCGAAACACAAATCTCCAAGTTGTCGAATATGCACGTCATTGAATATGCACCACCACTGAGGGCTATTACTGACTCCCGTTGCTGCATACAGTGTGTGTGTGTGTGTGTGTGTGTGTGTGTGTGTGTGTGTGTGTGTGTGTGTGTGTGTGTGTGTGTGTGAATGAGTTCATGTCAGGGCTGTTTTAGGTTTATGACCTTTCCCATCAGTTTGTTTCGTTTTGAAAACTGTATTTCAGTTTTGGTTTTTAGTTTTAGTTTACTTTTTATCATCGTATCATCAAATCTCCACCATTTTCACAAGTTTGAAGGTTCCTTCCCCTTCCGCTACGTGGCCAAGATGGTGGCCATTGAGGGTAAGAAGTGTCTCAGCTTTTTGTCATAAGTACACCTTGCATTTTGCCATACTTGTCAGACTGAACACACACGTATGCACTTAAAATAGCAAGTGTAAGTACGGAAGAATGAGACACAGCATGAGTTTTCTGTCAAGAGTTAGCCTAAATGAGCAAGCTAGCTCCCGCTGATTAGATCGTCTCGCTACAGTCATTACTTTAGATCACTCTGTGTGTATTCAGGGACCCATTGTTTGAAAACTTACGAAGAAGTTTGGATGGTTAAACTGCCCTTATTATCAGAAAACTCGACCGACATAGCAACGAAGGCACAAGGGAGGGCGGGGCTTTGCAAAGGTGCGTTCGAAGAAGATCCAAACAAAGGGGACACGTAACCGCTGTAAAAGGAAAAGGTAAGAATGAATACAACCCACACATTGCTGTTATAAAGTCACTTTGTGGGCGTCAATGGAGCAGCAACTGGTCAAAAACGGTCAAAAAAAAATGAAAGAAAGTGAAGCAGCCAAAGTGCCAGCTCTGCTTCGCTCAGCACTGAAAGGAATTACAGTTCTGTGATGCAAACGTGGCACCAGGAGCTGCCCTCAACAGCCCCCCCCCCCTCCACACACATCCCCCTCCTCTTTGCTTCCTCCCTCTTCCTGCCAAAGCCAACGTGACCACTCAGGCCTCAGGGGCAACTTGTGTGGCACAGAATCCCCACCTCCACCACCAGCTCCTCATCACCTCCTCCCCCCACATGTACTCAGCAAAGCTCTTACAGATCCAGCTCCCTATATCTCCTTGCCTTTATTCATCTCCTATCTCCCGTTCACAATCTTTGACATAGTCACAGTAAAAACTCTGTGAAGAACTTCTTGGAACTCACGGAATTGATTCTCAACAGCGGCAAACTGGGAAAACGACATTGTTCTCTTGAACTATCTGTGTTGCCAAATGATTAGTAACTGGACTCTTTTGTGAGGAAACATTGATGGTCATCCAGGTGAAGTTTAGTTAGACCCAGACTGTCTCCAGTGAGAATGATCATACCTTAACGACTTGTATTACCGTGTAACCCCCTGACCAGGAAGTGGGAAGAGCAAGAAATATAAACAAACAGAGCACCGTTTGTTCCAATACTCCCACACACGTGCATGCGCACACACACACATACACACATATGGAGCTGTTCGCATGGATCAAGAGAAATAAGGATGGACTGGTTTAAAGGGAGGTTTAATGGGGGATTTTTAGAAACAAGCAGTGTAGATGAAGCTTGATACATTCGAACCAAGAAAACAATGTCACATTGTGCACAATGTGGTTTTTTCAAGGTGTTCCACGGTGTGTGAAGGCCTGATTTGGACTTCTTGTTCATTTCACTTGCACAACAGGCCTGAACCACAAACATACATTTGGAGAAGATATACAGGCTGCAACCTCCGGTTCTGAAGAGTGAAGCCAATGCGGTTGTGTTATGTGCCGTGTTGTGTTTGTGCTCTCCCTCTGTTTTCCCTAAGTGTCCTAAGTGTCCTCTGTCCCGGATGCCAGCTGCAGCGGCTGATTGGACGCGGCTGCGTTCAATCGCGATTAGCTGTGGCTGGTGGCTAAAAGGAGAGGATCTCCTGAAGGGGAACGTAACAGGTTGCAAAATGAAGTCCGATTGAATAGAAGTCTATGAGAAAATGTATCTACGAATGAATTCTCATTTGATTTATTACCTCAGTAAACATTGTAAACATGAGTTTACGGTCTCAATTGCTAGTTTCAAGTCTTCTTCAACGAAACAGACGATAAAGCAGGGAATGCGCTAAGGCGTGGCTACCTTGTGATTGACAGGTCGCTACTGCTACCAGAGCCGTACACGGCGTCTCTACATCACTCCTCCGAGGTCCAAATAGGATCACTTCCGTTTACTGGTTGCAAAAAAAGCAAGATGGCGACGGCGAAAATCCAAGATGGCGACGGCCTAAATGCAGAACTCAAGGCTTCAAAACCGCAGTCCACAAACCAACGGGCGACTACGTCCACTTCTTATACATCCATGTCTATGAATATATCACATACTTTCTACCCCCTGCTGCTTTAGAAGACTGCACAGCTGTATTTTAAGGAATCTGTATCTGTTAGCATACAGTATCAGCATTGATCAGCTGTTTGGTATATGATCACTTTACACATATGCAATATGAATATCTATTGAGCCCCCGAAAAAGTATGAACACTAACATTACTCAGGGTAACAGGTAACTGTATTGTATAATTACACTGGGTCGCCAACTGGCGACTGCTTATATTCTATTATAACTTAACTCGTCTTTCTAGCTTCTCAAACCCAGAGATGCTCTCAAGCCATTTATTTCAAGTCTATCAGTAAAGTCTCAAGTCACTGTGTGCGCAGCCCAAGTGTAAATTGTGTCCAAGTCCATATACTACACACACCACAGGAACCAGAACACCAACCGTCGCCAGCGTTTTAGAGTTTTTTGGAAAGAACTGTAGACGCCTGAAAGTATAAAAACACAGAAGACACGACCACAGACAGGGAGGGCATGAAGTGACCAAAAATCAGGGACCGGATGCAAGTCTCACATTTACATGGTGGACACATTAGCAGGGCAGCCAGGACACACAGTCTGCAGTATTTTTCTGCTTCACTGGGATTTGTTCTCATCCTACAAATGTGCTCATGCGAACTTTCCCTTTCCAAATGTATTATTCGTATTGCAGGCCTGGTTTGCATTAAGTCCCCATACCCAATTATCATGCTTATTTATTTATCATAGTACATGGAGGAGAACTCTTTGCCTCATGAAATTTCATCTGGCATTTTACCGCTGTAATCCAGCGTGGACGTGATGAAGAGCCTCGGGTTTAGCCTACGTGATTGTTTGAATGTTTAAACCACTGTGTTTTAGGTTGCGACCATCTCTTGTGTACACACATTCTGACATGTGTATCCAGCAAAGTTACATGCTCAAACAGCTGTTTTCTTTTGTGACCAAAGTAATGCTTAGTGGGGAAACACACAGTGAGATTACTGGTTTCAATGGTAAGAACGTCGGTAGGGAGCTGTCACCAGAAGAGGAGAGAGAGAGATCGACCGAGATAAAGAGAGTGCTGGACCTGAGTAACACAATTCATATTTATAGTCTGAGGAAAACAACCATGGACTGAAAGAGAAGTGCAAGTGTTGTATGACTGAATGGAAAATGTGATTGCACACTCTGGAAGTTAAATCTCACTCAAGCCTTAACACACACACCAAGCCGAATCATATACTGAGTACCTCGTTGTTCATGGTACGAGTTCGGTGAAATACCATCAGCTGATTATCAGAAAGAAATGAACATCAGCCTTCAGCCAGTTTATATCACTGTGTACTGTAATCTCACTCTGATCCACAAAATTGAAGTTTGACATTTTGGGAAATACGCTTTGATTTCTTGGTGAGAGTTAGATGAAGATAAGATTGATACCACTCGTGTTTGCACGGTAAATATGCCGGACGGCTGCCTGCTTAGAATAAAGACTGAAAACATGTGGGACCAGCTAGCCTGGCTCCGCCCAAAAGCAACTCAATTTGGCTCACTAATTAACTCATTGGATCTGGTCTGCGTAATCCCCAGGAAAACCAACATCGTTTGGTTTTATGGGGAGTTATGTGTCTGACAATTTCTTGGCCAGGCGCAGTGACTTCCTCGACTTCTGTCATTGCTGTGGGGTTGCCAGGCAACCAGCGCAGACTCCACTGCAACTTATATTTGGTTTGGCTACCCAGCTGCTGGCTTCATCTTTAGCGCACCGGACACGACAGTGATTTCAAAAGAGGAAAGGTGTACGAGTCGCATTGTGCACAATGTATTTTCTTCAAGGTGATCCTGACGTTAAGGGGGAAACTTGTCTCTGCATTTGACCCATCCCTAGGGAGCAGTGGGCTGCCAATGACAGGCGCCCAGGGAGCTCAGTATATTGCTCAGGTACACTTCGACTCGTGACACGTCCCAGTCGAGGATCGAACCGTTGACCTTGCGATTACCAGACAACCCTCTTAACCCAGTGAGCCACAGTCGCCCACATATAACTTTCTCAGCCATTGGCTCGGCTCCGGACGCTGTGACGTGCTCTGTCAGGCCATGGGTTGACCAGGTTTGAGGTTGTAGTTTACGGTAGACGGTGTCACATGACTCGCACACCATCGTATTACGTGAGGTTTAGCAGAGCACCAGGTGATTGTTGGGTCAGTGGATAAGAGTCTGGTGAGAGCAGGAATCCAGGGATTAGCTTTAAAGCCACCATAACTCGGCCTGCGAGCACACGTAAGCATGCAAACACACAACACACAGCAGCCACCAAACCACTGTGCTGACAGGAAACCTCTGTTATTCAGGACAAAAGTCTGCCTTGCATAACAATCCTCTGCATTCAACCCACTAACACACACTCCCCTCTCCTAAACATGACTCATGGATGATCTCCTGTTCCTGTAAATCAGAGGAGATTACTGTAGGTTCACTTACATCAAAAGTACACATTACACTGAAGCAACACTGTTCCAGGCGCTCTTCCCTGTGGAAAACATTACCAAGATATATCGGAAGAATATTTAATTTTGAGCCGTTTACTGCTGCTGTGAAACAATCATCAACAGCTAATTCATTCTTCTTCTGTCCGGCACAAAGCAACCAAATTAAAAATCTAGATTTTACACAATGTGCAGTGAGTCAGTATGTTTACTTTGAAGAAAAGATGAGGGAATACTGAGAGAAGCTGTAAAATGGTTGGTCATGGAAAAGAGTGAGGGAAGGCAGGAAAGACATTTGAGCTGTGCCTTCTGAACTCCAACAGGGCACGGTTGCACAAGTGGCAGCTTGAAAGAGAGTTTCGCACTCAGAAATCATACAGGGCCATCACTAAACTAACTTAATTGTTCTTTCGGTGCTTTTCTGGGATAGTGGTAGGAAATTCCACTAATACTGGGGAAAATATAAGTCAGTGCTCCAAGCTGGAGACTGTCAAGATTTCGCTGGCCGTTTTTTTTTTTTTTCCAAGCCGCAGCTATCTGTTGCCAGCTCTTTGAATATTACATAGCATTACCACCTTTTTATGATCCATTGAAACACATTTGTTTGCCAATCTGTCAAAGAGTGTCCGGCTGCAGACCTCACATCTTGGGACCCAGGTCTGCCCGCCAATGGATAGAGAGGTTCCCCCAGATCTAAGATCCGTTCCGTTGGCCTTTTTAAAAATTATTATTTAAGAATGTCTTAACCGAAAGTTGTTTTTCAAGTAACAAAAATGAGCTGGACATTCTTTCTTTTGGTTGGTTTGTGAAAAGAAACACTTAAAAAAACACGCCTAGCCCGTGTGATGTCAGCCTGTTAGAAGCTAACCCGTTACTTCAGCTCTATGAATCCATTTCAACAAATTCTTAAACAATATATCCTCTGAGAAGTGTGCTTGAACCAATACAGCCTTCAAAAAGTGTGCATTCAATTGATTATTATATGTAAAATAAAGTTTTCCTGCATCTCCATCCTGCTTTGCCTGGATGAAAAGGTAACAGTACACAACAAGCTAACATGACCCATACGCTTACTCGCATTTTATGTTCGCGTTATCTTTTTCCCCATCTTGCTAATATTAAACTGCAATTATAAATTACAAACATCTTCATAAAAGACTGACGATAATGTTGCTCAGTAGCACTCACTACAATAGCAAACATGCCTACTGACAGCTAGCTGCAGCTTAGCTTGTGTAAGCGAACGGTCAGCGGTAGCCTAACCCACAGAAGTTGTAATTGCAGCCTATAAACTGGGACTTTCCAACTTTGAAGGGGAACGTGGTGCTTGTGTCCAGCGGGGGTGAGGAGGAGATTTGCTGGCAAGTCCATCTTTCTTTGGTCTGTTATTATTTTTCCACTTCCTGTGGTGCAGACTCTGACAACTGATTTTTTTTTTTCAGTGTGACAAGCTGGGGTTTTTCTTCTATCTTTTTTGGGAGATTTTTGCAGAAAATAAGTATGCTGAAGACTTACTTTTCTTTATCGACCCTGTAACGGAGGAGTTCATCTCTGTCTCAGCTAAAAGGATTCATTGCACACAGTACAAAACAGTGAGGATAAATTAATGATACATATATAGATTAAAGGGGGAGGCAGGATGCTAAATCTTGGCCTCACTGTACCAGTTGGTGCACTTAAGCCCTGTATTTTATACACAATCTCCTAAAATTGCAGTCAAAATGTGCGGTTCATCTGGGAGGATTGGTGTAAAACTCTTATGTGTCCACCCTGGTGGTTTTGCTGCACACAGGAAAAAGTGCCAGATGAAAGAAAATTGGATACACACACCATGATGAGGGAGTTTTACAAAAAAATATTGAGCAAGATCAAATTACACAACCAAGCCCGGGAAAATGTAATGTCCAAACCCCGCTGTGGCGTCAGGGTCATCCTGGGTCTGTCAGTGGGGGGGAACAGAGTTTAGAATAAGGCTGACTGGGCCGGCGACCGCAAACACAGCTCTCCCTGTGAAATTCCACCGTCAATAGGGGCTTTTTCCAGGCCCGGTGCGCCACAACCCTCCGGAGACCCTGTTTGCAGAGACTCGGAGCGAGAAAGAGACTGCTGGAGAAGTTCCCCGTTCATGTACTGAGAATATGATATCAGATGCTGCAGAATGTGCAGCAGGAGAGTGACAGTGGGCAGTATTTTCACAGTACAGTACCAGCAGAGAGATGCCTCTATTGGCACCTACAGAAACGTCATCAAGAGAAAGCCTCAGCAACTCAGATGGAGATAACAGAATGAAACTAATGTAGACGTTGAGCTTGTTGAATCCTGTTTATGAGTAACACATGCAACCCTCAGCTTCCAACCCACCTGTGACTGCCAATACCACGTACACACCCTTATTTTGACAGGTTCAAAAGGCATTTGGGGAAATGTAGGAGCAGTTTTCTCAGCACGTGCACTATAATTCACTTTTAAGTCTGGAAGTGCAGCTACAAAACTTTGCCTTTGTGGAAAAGAAAGAGACTTTTCCATGGTCCATATTTTCCCTCTCATGTTGGGCAACGCTGCTTTCAAGGAACACACATCTGTAAACGATCAGATGCCGGCCTGAATATAGTTATAAGATAAAACAAACAACGCTGTGTGTGTGTGTGTGTTCCATCTCCTTTCCTCCTCCCACTCGCATCCCTTACGCAAGAGCAGAGCACCATCGTGTGGTGGAGATGAATATCTTTCTCTTGCGTACAGATTTATGCCACTTTATGGCTCATTTGAACATATTTCCGGCACTTTTATTCAAGAGGAAGGAGGAGAATTACTGCAAGACAATCCTCTTTTTTTCCACACTAAATTTTATTCAACGGTTTAAAAACATGATTGAAAACAATAATCAGCATAATAAACTGCAGGTATCAATAACCATCATCAAGAAATGTCCATGTCACGATTAAATACACAGACACCTAATAAGGACATTTTGAAAAACAAGACTTCAGAAACAGAAACAGGTCGCTGCTCAGTGAGCGCTCTATGGGAAAGCCTAATTTGACTGCAATACCTTCTGGGAATTTGAGTTCAAGGAGAGAATCGACGTACGGAGCGGTATTGGTTGTCATGCAAGCATGAAATAAATATTCCCGACCTAGTATGGCTTTTACAACCAGCTTCAAATTGCAAGTCAGTTCCACCCGTGTACCATTGAGGAAAAGTGAAGTCTTACATGTGCAAGTAGAAACGCGTGTACATGCTAATGAGTGCAGGACAGTAACGGTTGATGGTTTTCTGTTTGCATTGCTCCCGACTGTGGAAAACATTAGAATACTAAAACTGACAAGTGAATGAAGAAAGACGCAAACTCCCTCCACGAGGGAAGGAAGAAACGAGGGAAGGAGAGGAAGCATTAATGTCTCCTCTAAACGCTCTAAGAAAGATAACTTCTTGTGAATCTTAACAACTTTCTCTTTAGTCTTTACTCAGATGAGGCAGAACTTGCAGGCTGGGCCAGCGGGCTTAAACTGCAACGTAGACAATACATTGCTGGAGACACCCTGGAGTGAAATTCACAGCTTTAAGAGCTAACTCAACACAAGCGAGCGCAGGTGCACCGTTAGCTTCTTCAAGGCCGACAAATGAAAAAGGTAAGATAAGAAAACAGCTGGAGGAAATAACAGATCCTTTCTTCTCTGCGGTGGTTTCTGTCTCTCTCCAGTCACTGTTAACTGGAGGTTGGAAAGGCAGAAGGACACACGAGTCCGGTCCTAGATGTGACACACTAAAGCAGAATATGACCGTCACTGTAACCAGAAGGCTCTGTGGAGTGGAGAAAATCTGCTTAACTGGCTCCTTGAGATATTATTTGGGAGAGAAGTGTTCTTCAACCGATTGTTCATGGTGGGGTTGGACAAAACCACCTCATCTTTTTCATCTATTGAAGACGATAGGGATTGGTTTTGGAAACTGCTACGACCCTCAGTGAGGGGTTTCCTACCGGAGATACAAACCAGAGGTTTCTACCTAAATAGACGCTGGGAGGAGAGAAGTCGTGTGTTTTTAAATGTTTAGATATTTATTCTGCGAAAGGCAAGAGCCCACCTGAAGACGACAGCTTGGAATACATTTCAAAAGTGACAAAAAAAAAAAAACACATGAACATTTAAAGAGGGCTGACGGAGGCACCTGATTATCAGATCACAGCAGGCTTTTGTACCTGTGGATCTGTGGATTGACATTTCTTTGCTGGTAGCTGGTGCTCTATGAAACCTGTAGCGTCAGAAGAACACAACAAAAACAAAGTGAGGTCGATGTCTATAGTATTGCACATACAGAGAGAAATGCTGATTCAAGTTTGCGTACGGCGGCTGCGAAACATCCCCAAAAGAACAAACAATGAAAGGGTGATTGTGATCAGCCTCAAGGCTGAAACTGGAAAAGTTTTGAATTCTTATCTAAACATCTGCGACGTGGTGAGCTGTGGCTCAGGTTTAACTCTGATGGCTTAATTCCCCCCCCCCGCCCGCCCCCCCGATCATACTGCTTGAGGATTGTGCGACAAGAGCGGTGAATCAAAACAATGAGCATCAAGCTACAGACGAGTGTGCACAACAGAAACACAGAACAGGATGTACTCACAGATCAGGTCTGGATTCTCAACCTTGAACCTGAATCTCTAGTCGGGGATGTAACCAGAATGTGGCACTAATAGAAGACGCAGAGTAAAGATTAGAACACATGTGGTTTGAATTCCCTTCTTTGAAAGTTACCTTCAAGCTGTGCTTGAACAAAACACGATTTTTGCTTGAAAAGGTTCACAAATTGTTCGATAAAACAATTCCGAAATTTATTTTAATAAATTAAGTTTCTCAAATTCAGTCGAATAATTTTGTTCTAAAAAAAAAAATGCATGTCAAAAAGTGTAGTGGTTCATGTTGGACACATTCAGGCACCAAGAGCTCAAGATGAAAAATACTAAATGCAAGATCCAGAACAACAAAGAACACGGAACAAGACGTCTGTCCCGACAGATTACATTCTGTTCGGGGAGTCAAGGACCCGCTCCCTTTCTATCGGGATGCTGAACCGCCTCAGACATCTTGGAAATTTCCAAACTTGAACTTGAAACAGAGGGAATTTGTTTGACCCGATTCCAGAAGAAGCTGCCATGGAGTCAAACCGTGGGATATTTTAATGTTCACAGTGCTCAGACAAAACATCTGATATGTCAAACACATGTGATGGGGGGATATCTAAAGTGTGCCATTTGAGCTGCAATGTAGCCACGATGTTTCACCACGTAGACCCTCGGGCCTAATGGGAGCTTTGGCTACGAGCGGCCGGCGCAAATTCAAGGCAATTGTGTTCGTGTCCTCTTGGCAGCCGCCGGAGGAACAAAACTCAAAAACAATTATCTTCACCGTGCAACGACGGTCAGTCACAGTCACTGCAGCTGTGCTGCTATATACAGCCTAAAAACACTGCTCAGTGTCAGACTGAGAAAAGGGCAAAATGACTTGTTCAAAGACTAAAGATCATCTTCCATCTTTAAATTCATATTTATTTTACTCAGGCAATGAGCCACTTCCCTACCTGGAGAACTCACCTGACAGCTTTAAAAAAAAAAAAAAAAAAAAACAACACTAAAAGTGGTTAATTTTAATGCTTTGTGAACAGCGTCACTCCACCCAAAAGGTCTTTGCCTCTACGCAGCGGTACAGTGATCCCAGTATGCTGTGAAATGATACTTTATAGAATGAATTTTCTTTTTTAAAAAGGTGATGACATCACTCGTCCAGAAAGACGTCTACGTTTAATACTTTCAAATCATAGCGTCATCTTTTTTGATGTCGACACTGAAACTAAAGACTTCCTGTGCTGCCGGCTCCATTGAGGACCAACACCCGAGTCTACGGCGCTTCCCTCTCATTGTGTCGGCTCACCGCTCCACGTGGACTCATCGTGGACTCATCGTGGACTCATCGTGGCTCTCGCATATGAAACGTGGAGGCCGTCTGTGCGCTGGCGAAGGGAGTCAAACAGATCGAGCGTAAAAAAGGCAAATGAATACTGGATTTACATTCATCGGGTGGTGAAAAAAAGAACAACGAGCCCGAAGCAAGTGAGCTGAATGTATCAGGGCTGTGTGTTGCTGCCCCCTAGAGGACGGGGTGGGGTGGGGGGGGGGGGGTCATTAAGACCATTATTCTTACATGGGAGAATACTCTCTCCCTTTACAAAATTACATGATTGACTGCAAAGCTATGACCGGGGAAACAGTCTCGTCTCCGTGAACCACGTCAAACTGCAACGTCATCATAGTCGGCAAACACACATTACTCTCGCCCCAACGCGCGCGCCAGATGTTTTGTCTGTAGGATTCATGAAATCGTTTAAAAAAAAAAAAAGGCAGCGGCTATAGCTTGGGTTGATCTAAGAGTTCCTCTAAAAAAAATACAGAAGGCTTAAGCCTAGCGGTAAAACTAGCCGGACAGTAACCCTTTTTTTGTTTCGTCTTGTAGAAGGCACACAAACTACCACGAAAGTATAGTAATAATCTTCAAAATGTGCAAAAAAGCTCAGTTTACATTGTTTCCTCGAGAAAAGAAAGAAAGAAAGAAAAGAAAGTCTCAGTGTCTGCCTTCCCCTCGTGTTTCTGTGGAGAGGAGAAGTCCACGGGCGTCATATAGAAATGTGCTTTAGATCCACACTAACGCCTCTCTGCCTCTGCGTTTCTTCCATTGGCACTTAAGTTAGCGTTCGTGCAGATTCAAATTAAAAGTGCAGAGGCGGAGTCTGCACGTGCAGCATGATGTGCACATTCTGCATGTGGTCGAAAAGGCTGCATGACAAGAAGTTCTGCTTTTGATTCGAGATGGTTCAGAGAGGCAGGGGGACGAGGACCTCCAGAGTCAGCGTGGTGACTGGATCCACTTAAAGAGGGAACCCAGCACACCAGACAAAATACAATGACACGGCAGATGAAAGAGAGCAGCACTTCCATGATTTTATCCCTCGTGTTTTTTGCCCCGCAGTAGTTTTGTACCTCCACGGTACCATCTCAAAAAGTTATCCAGCAATAGGAGGCAGCTCTGGTCTTTAAGTGTGCGCCGCCCGCCATCCCTCCGTCCATCCTCTGAGTCCTTGGTCATTCAGACGGAGACGTAGGCGAGGAGGCGTCGGCGGTGGGGGCGGCGGTGGGGGTGGCGGTTGGGGTGGGGGTGTTGGTGGGGGTGTTGGTGGGTGACAGCTTGGGGCCTTGGAGGGCCTGCGGATTGACGATGACCTGGATGACAAAGTCCTTCTGGATCTTCGTGTCCTGCAGCCGCGTCTTGTCCGTGAGCAGCTTCCCGGAGAAGAACCAGCGCTGGTGGCCGGCGTCAATGTCCTCCTGGGCCTGCAGCTGCTTCTTCAGGAGCCCGATCGTGTCGGCCATGCTGGCGCTGAGGCGCAGGTCCGTGCCCGTGGACAGCCGCACCTGCAGCGGACGGGGGAAGCGTGAAGATTAACGGCGGACAAAAAAAATACATAAATAACAGATTTGGTTACCTAATTGGTTACCTTTAAAAAAACTCCCAAATTAAATGAGAGAAACAACCAGGCGAGTCTTTAAGGATGCTTGTGTCACAGTACCTTGAGCTGGAACTCCTTCTTAGGCGCCACAGCAGGTTCGGGGCCATCGCTGGGGTCGTCGTCGCTGCGCTCTGAGATGAGGTTCACAGGCGGAGCCAAGCAGTAGACGGGCAGCTGGTAGCGGGTCCCCAGTTCGTCGTAGCACTCTGCGAGAGTTCCTGCAGAAGGGTGTCAAACAAAAACACGACGGGTTGCATTTGTCCGAGACATTTAAGCTATGTAATGTAAGATCCACGCCTTTTTTTCCCTCCCGTCCTCACCGTGTGGCAGCGTGATGCTGGCCCCATCCACTATAGCCTGGGCCAGGTCGTGGTCGCTGCCCTCCAAGGCCACGGCCGCGGCTTTCAGGGCGTCCCAGATCTCCTTGCGGCCCTCGAAGGCCGGCGCCGTGTCCCAGAACTCGTCGCGCTTGCTCCGCAGCTGGCCCTCGGTCATCGGATAGTCGCTCTTCCACTTGGGACGGTCTTTCTTCAGCGGCTCGTTGCGTCCTGCGATGGGGGGGGGGGGGGTAGCCAGTCGTCAAAAACTCTCTGATTCCATTTGGTTGTTAAAACGGTCCACAACAAGTCACTTTGGATAAAAGCGTCTGCTAAATGACTGTAATGTAACACGTGCGGTACAGTATCCCCCTGGATATTCATTCATATCTTCATGCATATCATAAACAGAGCTGGCAGCAGAGAGAACCGCTAGCCGTCACCAGAGACGGAGAACATCACACCCCGCACCCCCGCGCTACGTCACCCTCATCTAAAATTAGGAGGTCATTCGGAGTTTGCAATATGCATGAAGCACGTGTGGCCTCAACCTTCCTAGTAACCTTAGCGTTGTTTCCCACCATTCAATATTAACACAAGGCCAGTCCAGCACTTTTGTTAGCGGAGGCCCGAGGGTCACATACACAGAGCATCAGGGCAGGGAACTAACATTTCTGATCACCATTCAGTTAAACATCTTCATACTGAACCAGCAATTTACCATACCTGCAATTGTCTAGTGTGGCATTTCCCACTATTGGTAGTAATCTGAATAGGCTGAGGTGAAGTCCTATTTTTTTTATTTTAATGGTTGTTAATGTATTAAACATCTTTAGTCTAACTTTATATCTGCAGACGGCTGAGAGGCAGAGACGCCACTCACTGAGGAGTGGAAAATGAAGAGTACGAAGGAGACAGCACGCATCCAAGAGGTTGCGTTTCTGTTCAAACCAATTATTTATAGGGCAAGCGGCTTAGGAGGAGTAATTCGGAGGACACGGGGTGGTGTAGGATTAGCACCTGGAGTGGCGCAGAGGGGCTCCCTCACTACCACTCAGCCAAAGTGGGAATGGACGTGTGGCGTCTACAAAGAAGACAAGTTGCGTTTAAATATCTATCCTAATGTGGTCCATATATAAAGACACACAAACTGGACTAAAGGTTTTCAAACTGAGACATGCAATTTACGATTAATTTCATTATTTATTAATCCGACGATTATATTCTCGATTAATGGATTAACTGTCTGCTTTATTAAAGCATCAGAAAATAGAGAAAAAAAGTCCATGGTGACGTCATCAAATGCCTTTGCAGTTTACTGGAATATAAAAGCCAAGGACAAGCAGCGAACGCTGCCATTCAAGAGGCTGTAACCATTACATGTTTGAGTAAAATAATTGACTAATCGTTACAGATCTAAAAGTAATCCGAGCTAAACTCAGAATGAATCTACAAGTGTCGATAAGACAACACTGCACAAACAAGTGGTAGAAATAAAAAAATAAAAAGTATGGAAATAAGTGTGCCTCGGTTGATTGCGTGTGAGAGAAGTGGGCCGTGACTAAAGGAAGTGATTCAACAAATAGCCCATCGAAACAGAGACACAACACTGCAGAACAGACGCATGAAGCAACAGCCGGGCGTCTTCATCCAGCTGTGCTCATGAAAACTGCCGGCACCAGAAATGCGTCATAAACAAAGTACGGGGATCAGGAAGTCGTCTCGAGGACGCGAACACAGCAACAAGCATAGGTGGCTGTTAGAGGATTACCTGCGTCTGGGAAAATAAAGTGTCCATGGCCCTGCAGAGACACCCAGCAGCCCTCTCACATCCCCCCCCCCCCCCCGGCATGAGGCAAATAATGAGCGTGGGGGTGTTTTTCTGTGTTCCTCTTTAAAAGCAGACATCAGTGCCCCACAGTAGAGACACCACATGAGCTGTTGTGTTCGACGTCTTCCTCTCACAGGGCCGTCTGCCTGCATGAGGGTGTGTCAAACAGGGCCGATCGGGTCCCGTTAGAGAAACCCGTCAGTGACTCAGCGGGACATGATGCGACTTGTTCTTTTTGAATGAAGCGTGGTCTAGCAGGGAGTGGCTGTTGATACCAATCAGGGTGGGGAATCACCACGAGCCGCTGCCATAAACGAACTTTAAATAGTCCATCCGTCGGCCACATTGGCAGGAAACGCAGAAAGACTAATTATTTTGAAGGTCATATTTGAAAAATCGATATCAGATGTTCATTTTGGAACACCGCCTTGTGGCCAGGGGGGGGGCCCATCGCGGCAGAAGACGGTTTTTAATGCACAAAGCTGGAATCAGTCTCCACGTCTTGGCTTTCTGATGTAAACTCTGGACAATTCCTTTTGGAAAATTACTTTCCATCATTAACGTTGGAGTGTCCGGTACATTTGACCAACTGACTGACCCCAGCAGAGACTTCGCCACACCTCAGAGGGAGCCTAGATGTTGTTTCCTCATCTTTAGTGAGTTTATTACGACAACATTCATAAACCTGCTGCAGGTCTGTTACTCCTCCAATAGTCCCAATAAGCAACATCACCGACATTGTTGTCTGGGGTCGAAACTATGCAGAGATTCAGAACGTCTGCCAGTTCAGCCGTGCGGCGCCTTGCGTCCCTCAGTTTAGTCTGGTTGCACGTATAACATCTGCTCTCGCTAAGTGCCGAAGCAGCAATCCAAATTCCATCCGTCAGTATCAAAGACAAGTGCAAGAGGACAAAAAAAACGTGGCAGCGGGCCAGTGTTTATCTCTGGAGGAATGTTATCTTCCGGGAAGGTAACTAATGGACACGACTGCCCCGATGTGAACGATCCACAGATCAGCAACTCCGAGAACCGGTGTTACCTTCCGCTTCAGTGTTGCCATTTACAGTGACGGCAGACTCCTGCTTGGTCACTCCGTCCGCATCAAAACGTCGGTGCGATACGGTGTTCACAGAGCCACCATACATACATGCCACTTGTGGAATAGCCTACCGTCGTCAGATTAAGTGCGAGGCTTGAAATTGGTGGGGTGAGCAAATTGCAGGCCTCGTTATAGATGCGATGTCAGGCAAATGTAGGCGTAGAAGGCGTGGGTGAATTGGGTAATCTCTGTTGATAGAGGGTCTGCCGTCGCAGAGTTAATCTAGGCGCTCAAGTTAAACAATGCATTTACACTTACAACTAAGAACGCGTCTCCAGACTCCAGCCGATGTCCTTACTATTTATTCCGCCATTTAAATCAATCTACATCGATGTGAGCATGCCCATTAAAGATATGAAGCGCACTGTGAATGCAGATGGATCCCTGACCATGGAGACAGACACCCTCTGTCCTTCTGCTTAGCGGGCAGTCGGTTTCCCCACACAATAACCTAAAAAGGTGAAACCCAATCACAAGTGGTCACTTGAGATGCATCGGAGTCAGACGGAGGGAGTGAAATGCAGCTGGACACCAGTGAGTCTCCACCACCTTCTTGCAAGTGCTGTGCGCAACACGTGCAATTAAGCAGAACTGGACAGTTGTGCGTGATTTTTTGCAACGCCTTCACTTAGCATAGAAATACATTTAGGTGGATATGACGTGTGTTGTGATTTAGTTGAAGCCCCCTCTCTCAGAACTACATCCACACGCTGGTATGTCTTACCTCCACGTCCACCGTTCCTGGACGAGCCTCGGCTCTGCGTGTCCTCCCAGCCTTCCCAGTACCTCCCCACACATCCTCCCATGGTTCAGAGGGCTGCGGATTGTTTCCAGGCGTCGCACTAGCTGAACAGGGGGCCCATCGCGGCAGAAGACGGTGAACCAGGTCCGATGAAGAGGACGGGTCGCAGGTCCGATGCTGCAAGCCTATAAGTCACCCGAGGCGGCGGCAAGGACGGGAACACGCGGATGTTTAATAGCGATGAACGCATATATACATAAATATATAACTGTTATGCCATTAAGATCTAGGCTTACTATGAGTTTCCTCTTTACGTACGAGTGCTGTTTGAGTGTGACACGACCCCACGACTCAAAAGCTCGTGGCTCGCACTAACGTTACAAGAGTTTGACAAATCGGCGAGCAACCGAACCGTTTGTTTAAATGTTACAATACAAACTGCAACATGTCAGTCGTCTAACTTGCCTGCTAAATTGGTCTAGTTGTGAAATGTGAAGTCCAGCGTTCCACACAGCGCGCACCTTTCCTCGCTAACAAGCTAACAGGGCCAACCAGCTAGCTACTAGAACACCAGTAAACACAAACTTCCGCGCACTCGTGACCATTTGCATGTTGAGTTTCGTCCAAATGCGGTTGATGGTCGCAGCTTCTCGCAGACGTCCGTATACCGCTTCAATTCTTTGCTGCTGTTTCCAGCTTGTTTTTCTTTAAATCCCCCCAAAACGTTACTCCCCTCTCCGCTGGTAAGAAGGTGACGAGCGGTGGAGCTCGCGCAGCAGAACTTTTTTTTTTTTTTTTTTTTTTTTTTTTTTTTACGCCTGCGCGTAAGTACGCAGGCAGGTGCTGTGTTCTCTTACGTCAGGACGAAACGCAATTATGAATGGGCGAGACACTGACGGATGTATCGCATAGCTACTATGTTTCTTGCTTTGAATCATATTTGTAATGATTCATTTAAAACTGCAAACAAGAGCGAGAGCACTGTGCCTCAGGGTAAGGGGAGACGGCGTCAGGAAGTACATCACGAATATCAGTCTACCTTTTGCTGAGTTTTGGAATTCTGACAGCACCTGAAGGCATCATCAAAAACTAATGTTCGGTTTTCATTTCAACATTCAAAAAACATTTCAGTTTCAAGCAACACACGCCTCACGCAATGGCCTCTGCGTAGCATTGCATTGTTCGATAACAGCCCTGTTTTATAAAGGCTTGTGTACAATTTGTCACGTTTGCCTTTCGTCTCGCTCCTAACTTTTCGCGCATGCGTGGTCTCAGTCGAGCTACAGAGGCACGATGGCTGCGGACAGCACCCTGCTGCTGTCTCTGGTGGAGGAATTTGTCTCGGGACTACAGGACAGCAAGGCCAAAGACACGGCAACATGTAAATACGTCTTCCTCATATTTGCTTCGACACTTTTTCCAGCACACCTCGTTGCGAAAAACACGCCCGTCGAAGCTTTGCGGAGCTGCCGCTTCAAGGATGCGCAACACGGCGTGGATGGTTAACGAGCTAACTTAGCGCCACAACATCCTGTGTGGTGTCACAACCTCATGAAACAAACGCACACGCTCACTGTGACACTTGTATCGCAGTAACAGCACACACGTAATGTATCGCTGACTTTTTCTCGTAATGTCATTCGACTAGCAGCGTGATATTCCATGCTCCAGTGTGCTAACTAGCTGCTGTGTTTTGTGTCCGAAGCAAAGCATCCTGTCAATGAACTGTGGACCTTTGAACCCGGGCCGAGACCGCTAGTTAATCTGCATTAAGCTGCTGCCACTTGTTTTCTGCGCGTGTTTGTAGCTGGCGATCTCATCAGTGCTGTGCTACGATTCACTGAACTTGGCTTTCTGCTGCTCAGGTGTCAAAGATGGACAGTTCACAATACTGCAGCTGGTGGAGGCGCTGGGGTAAGCTATCAGGATGTTTCCAACATTACAGCAACAACAACTGTTTATGTTGTGCTTAGTATAACTATAAAGTCCCTCTGTCTGCTGTGCTAGTGTGTGTTTAGACAAGGGAGGTGGAAGGAATTGAATTATGATATTTAATTTCGCCAATGTCACCCAGCGAAACAAATACGAGGTCTTTCTCATGGTATTCATTTACTATAAATGTATTCATTGATAATCATCACATTTCATACTCTTTGAGTTGCTTTTGTATTAATATTCGGTGATGATGAACGTCTTGCGGTCCCTCCCTGTTCAGACTGAGCCTCACCAGCGCCCAGCCTCACACCCGAGCCAGAGGAGTCCAGCTGCTCTCTGACGTTTTACACGATTGCTATGGAGGTCTCACCGAGAGAGAAGGTACACGTCTTCTCCTATGTTTTGTAGATCATCCCACTCGCTTCTTTACTCTTTGTTTGTTGTTGTTTGTTAATTGGGGTGCAAAACCATCACATAATTGTCGGCTTGTTTGGCTGATGTATAAAATATTTTAAAAAAGCAAACAAATCAGACATCCTATCACGTCTCTGTTCTCCCCAGTGGAAGTGCTCATTGCCTTCTATGAAGACCGTCTCAAGGACCATTACGTCATCACACCGCCTGTTCTACAGGGGCTCAGGGCGCTGGTGAGTGTTTGCCTCCGACGACTGAAACATCCTGCAAAAGATGAACTGACTGCCACGTCTGCATGTTAGTTGCTGCCCGGCAGGTTTGAGCATCCTCTTGAGAAGCTCTCCAGATGTGAGCAGGGAGACCAACCTGCACGTTGTGTGTTTTTATGCTTTTTCTCCGCAGACAAAATGTACAGTGTTGCCTCCTGGCTCAGCTGTGTCCATGCTGAGGTCTTTGTTCCAGGATGTCCACGTTCAGGTGACACTTGACACTGTGTTATGATTAAGATGTCAAAGTTGTAGCAGACCAAATTTTATTTTAACGTACACCGTTTTTTATGTGCAGGGGATAAAAACAACAGTATATTTGAGTTCAGTCCAATCGGAACATTATTGCTCTAAATCATAATCGTTTAGTTTATTCACGAGGAGCAAAGACAGCTGATCAACCTGCTGTACAAGTCTATTATTCATCTGCTGCAACAAATGCGACTCACTCACGTAACCGGCGATCAATGGGCCATTCAAAACCAATGAGTCAATCAAACGAGAGTCACTCAAATGGGCCATTTAGGTGACGCACAGCCGCACAGCCCTGATGTGTGAACGCAGCCTTCGAGCGTGTCACGATGTTGTTCTTTTTTCCCCCTGCATGTCTGCGAAGCACTTCCTCTTCTGTTCAGTCTGCTTTGTTGGTAAACTTGGCTCATGAAAGTGTTGTTTGATTCTGGGTGTTGTGGGTAAAGAGCTCACGGGGCCTGTTCCTTTTTTTCTCCAGTCGTTGATGCTGACCGAGAGAGCGTGCGTCTACAACATGCTCATCAACCTCATGGCGACCAGAGAAGCCGGTAAGAGATGCCAGCCCTGAGTCTGAGTCGCCGTGGCTTAGTTAGCGGAAGGAAAAAAACAAAGCTTCTTCGTTTGAAAACGTAGGAAATCCAAAACAGCAGAGAGAGAGAGTTTAGAAAGTCAGAACTCTCACGAGTTGACTTCAACTCCTACCAGCCCTGTGATACAGGACCGAGTTGTGACGGCTTCCTCTGCTTTGTTTGGCGGTTGAATGATTTGCATGCACTGCAACATAGACGTACTGTACCAGAAGCAAATACAAGACTGACGGCGATCGTGTGTCGCTGCCGGTATTTAGAAAGAACACTGCAGCATGTGTGATGTCTCCCCGCTGAAGTAGAGGAAAACACAACAATATCACTGAGATAAGAGCTCACTGTGTGTATCCATCGATTAGACGAATCCTCTGAGAAGTTCATATCTGGATTATAGAATCCTCAACGTGGAATATTTCAACTCTAGTTTGAGTCTCGCAAACATTAGACCTCGATCAGCTTTTCATGTGATGCTGAGTGCTGGTCACGGATTCAGTTCTTTCCCTCAGTTCACAACGCAACGTATCGTTTATTGTGCCGAAGCAATCTTCAACATACTTGTAGCTCACGCCCTACATCCTAACAACTTCCTCAGCTTTTCAGGAAGAGGCATGTGGTGTAATGTCTCCAAACTGGCGGTTGTGACAACTTGCCGCCACTCTTCAAGCACTACGTGTAAAAACCAATAAATCTGTCTGCCGTCTAACAGCACACCCAACCAAACGGTGTGTTCCTGTTCCACTCGTCCACAGAGCTGAAGGGTCTGGGGGCAGACTTTGTGTTTGGTTTTGTCCAGTCGATGGACGGAGAGAGAGACCCTCGCAACCTCCTGTTAGCCTTCCAGATCGCCAGGACCATCGTCCTCCGAGGGTACGATCTAGGTGAGAGCGCATACGTGTGCACGTTCAGCATCTTCCTCTGTATCGCTGTCCCTCTCGCACACGATTGTGTTACTAGCCGTTGCACAGTTCGACTCTCATGCTGTTCGTTTCCTGTCCGCTGTCCTCAGGTAAATTCACAGAGGAGCTGTTCGAGGTGACGTCCTGCTATTTCCCCATTGACTTCAGCCCCGTGAGTCCCTGTTTACGCAGCTGCTTTTTGCCTGAGAACCGCCTGAAAGCAGAGCGAGAGCAGCAGATGCAAATGTCATCACCGACTTCCTGTGGCCTCAGACTAACTGTGAAAACAACAGTGCGCTGTCGGCCTCCTCGGCTGCTCGCGTGCATTTCCCGTCTCTACGTCAGTGTGTTGACTCAATGCTGCGAACATGACGTGGGGCTTTGCGTGGCATAAGGACATTCTTCATGAATACGTGAAGGTTTATTCATGGTTTCTGCGTGTTTTCTCTTCTTATTATCCATCCTCCTCAGCCTCCCAACGACCCCCACGGCATCACCAGAGAGGAGCTCATCCAGATGTTGAGGGACGTCCTCACGGGGACGCCGCGGTTTGCAGAGGTAGGACGAGGACCCTTTACATTTAGCTTCTTGGTGCAACGGCGGTCTTGTTTTAGATCACGTCATTTTTCGTGAATACGGCCTAAAGAGAGTTGTGTTTATTACTTCCCCACCTCCAGTTCCTGTTGCCTCTCATCATTGAGAAACTGGACTCGGACGTTCAGAGTGCCAAGCTGGACTCGCTGCAGACTCTGGTGAGACGTCTCTCTTAATCTCCACTCTTTCCCTAAAGTTTGTTCATGTGCAACTTATGAAGTTGATGCGAGGTTTCTTATCTTTCTCATTCCCACACTGGATACTTTTCAGGTGGCTGGCGTGTCCCAATACGAACATAAGGACGTAGCGGAATTCCTGGAGGGCCTGTGGGCGTCTCTGCGCAGAGAGGTTTGTTTGAGATAAAAGTGCACAAACCATTAATACTACTTGGGATTTCATTGGGTCTTTATGGCGTCTTAGCTCTGTTCAGGAACATTTCAACATCTTGTTGTGTTTTTGTTCCGCTTGTGGCGATGGCATTCTGCTCGTCTTTATTGCTAGGAATGAGAAACAAGAAGCGTCTTTTAAAGCTGCGTTCACATGAACCAACTTCATGTCTCAGACTCTGCAGTGTTTAGTCTTTTGGTTTGTGCTGTTTGTCCAGTTGCCGGCAATAGCATTTGAACTCCACGTTAAGGCTCCGAGACATGAAGATGTGAGTCGCAGTCTTCAAACGATAGAACTGATATTCATCAGTATTTACTTTTGTTCTTAACAAGAGAAGAGATAAGTGACTCACGCACCAGGCGCTCATTTCAATTTCAAAATCAATCACAGAAATGTGTCAAAATACTCTTAGAATACCGCTTAGATCAAAGTAAACAAACTGTCGATGTCAGCGCCTCTTTGTGAATGTGAAGAGCCAACCCGTTTAAAATGTCCCCCTCTCGTTGTTTCCTTGCAGGTGTTTCAGACGTCGAGCGAGAAGATCGAGTCTGCCGGCCTCGCCGCTCTTACCGCGCTCACTTCCTGTCTGTCTCGCTCAGTCCTCAACTCTGACTCTGAGGACTCCCTCAGCACCTTCCTGGAGCTCGTTCTCAAAGGTGAAATGTTGTGACGTCGCGCTTATTCGCGCACGAAAACCGTTTCATAGGAAGGATGTAAGAACTCCAGCAGTGTGTGAAACATGTCGAGGGAAAGGTAGAAAGGCCGTGAGAGTGGTAGCGGTGAAATACATGAAAATAAAATGACCTGCATTTGAGTGACTGAGGCGGTGAGAGAGGGTGTGCAGATGTGCAAAGGGCTGAACTAAATGAGAACTGGGGTTAGTAGATGGACAGGCTGTGTGTTTAGTTCTCTTATTTCAACCAGCTGCTTGCACACTGCTGTCATGGTAACTGTGAACGAGATACAATGTTGGCCTCAGAGGATGGTTAGGAAGACTTATCAACCAGTATCGCAGCTTTCGTGACTTTTATAAGTACCTAAATGTAAAATCTAGTCTTTATTATGATGGTATAGACACTGGGGTTTGAGGAATATTGGTTGATTTCTGAAGGCCAATATCCGTGTTTATATTTTAGACAGAAATCCTTCACATTCCCAAAAACCCGACACAGATAATCACATGAATTTCTGTGTGAATGTTTATCTATTTAGGGTAAAACAAAGCCAATGAAGACGATAATGAAGGAATGAGTATTTTAGTGTTGCCTGCTCTTCATCCCAGGGAACCCCGCTCTTCTTTTTGAATCTCTTTCTTTGATAAAAGTCACAAACATACCAGTTTAATGCAGCGAGTGCTCTAGTTCAAAACATTTCCTTTTTTTTTTTTTTTTTACTGAACGTGTGATGTTGTTCCAGACTGCAAACATCACCTGTGTGAGCCGGACCTGAAGCTGGTGTGGCCCAGCGCCAAGCTGCTGCAGGCCGCCTGCAGCGCCTCCTACAGGGCGAGCCACGTCATCGCGGACGCCGTCACGCCCTCGCTCATCGAGCAGTACAACAGCAGAGCGCAGGTGAGCGAGCACGGCTGACACCCAGCGGGGTTGGTTGGCTTTCAAAGTGAAGTTTTTAATTGAACTCTTCGTGCAGTGTTCCCACAGACGGACGTTGCTGGAGGTGGTGCAGCGGTTTGTTCAGTCAGTGAGAGCCTGTGAGAACGGTGAGTGCTGTTTATCGTTGTTTTAACACCAAGAGATAATGACACAAATCATCTACTTCTACTGCAAAGAACACATTTGTTTTGTGTGTGGACTCTGAGCACATCTGTATTCCTCATCTGTTTCACGTCATTGCTGCGAGTGCGTTTGTGTTTGTATCCTGTACGATGACACGTATGAAAAGCTTGCTGTAGTTTATAGTCTCTTGACATTAAATCTTGAGTTTTCCAGGTGCACTGTGAGGTAATGTGTTTGTCTATATGTATACTGTGATAGTCAGTCATAAAGGGACTATTTGCTCGTTATTTTAATACTGTACCTGTGTTTAGGTGCTGTTTGTGTATAACCATGGAGACAAAAGACAGGATTTGAACTCTTCTCTTCTGTTTCATCCCTCCACATTAGAGGAGAGTGTGTTCTCAGCCTTCCGCCCGTCTCTGTGCAGCATGGTGCTTTCAGCTCTGACGGAGACTAATGCCAGCCTGCAGGTCACGGCCACCTCTGTGCTCACCTCACTGGCGCAGCACACAGGTGAGATGCGATAAACTCTTCCATCCGCAGCCTGCAGCTGAGTCGGGTGTAGCGCGACATTCAGCACTGTTTCAAATCTACCGTCTCTCTCTCTCGCTCTCTCTCAGGCCTGCTGTTGGACTCTGATGTTGAGCTGGCTGTAGATCACCTGACCAGACTGTTGCTGACGGAGGAGGACCACAGAGTCGGGTCAGCTTCCATCTGCCTCTCCTCTGTCATCCTGTAACACTGTGTTTGTACATAAGTAGCACCCGTCTGAGTCTCTGTGCTGGTTCTGCCTCCAGCCTTGCTGTGGTGGAGTGTGCCGGGGCCTTGGCAGGGTTGCACCCTGCAGCTTTCATCACGGAACTGATCCCGAGACTAAAGGCGGCGATGTTTGCTGGTAAGGGAACGCACTAAAAGCATGACGCACGATGCGAGATCCACACAGAAACACACAGATACTGATACTTGTGTTATACAAGGCTTTTAAAAGAGTAGCTGGACTTTTCTTTGGCTCACAGTGAATTCATTCAGTATTCTTTGACACCGATCAAAATAGATATTATTTACATTTTAAAGGAAAATAAAACGCTACGAATAAATTTAAGCGTCACATAATTCACTGCACACTGCACGCGCTTCTCCTCTCCGTTGCTCAGAGCCCATGGATCAAAACGACAACGGAGCAGCGCCCGAGAAGCATTCCCATCATGCAGTGCGGCAGCGCTGTTTGTCTGCTCTGGCTGCGGTGTCCACTCAGCCCAGTGTTGTCCAGGAGAGCACGCCTGTGCTGCTGGAGGTCCTCAGCGCAGCACACGCAGGTACATCGGCGTGGAAAGATGGCTTTAGTTGGTTTGGTATAGATGACGCCTCCTAGCCGATACGTCGTTGCATCACATGACGCACATCTGTGTCCCAGGCTGAAGAAGTGCAGTGTTGGATGGATGCGTTTCTTATTTTCTCAGGTAGTGTCGTTTTCTCCGTGGAGGAGGTGGTGTCGGCGTGTCACAGCCTCCGGAGAATAGCCGAGCAGGTCGAGGACTCGGAGGAGACGGGCCGATGCTTCCATGACGTCATCATCCCGCGCCTGCTGTCTCTGGCGCTCCAGGCAGCACTGCAGGGTGAGCGGTCCTTCGACACACTCTCCCCTTTGACCTCGTCGACCCACATCACTTCAGCTGACATTGAAACACTTCACGTTGTTTGTCAGGCGAGGGGTCACCTGGTCGTCGTAGTCCTCTTCTGGAGGAGGCGGTCCTGTCGGCCATGGTCCCTGTCATCAGCACTTCCTGCTCCAGGCTGCAGCCCACGTCAGTACAGACTCACCCACTCTTAAACATAAAACTACTAGTTCCTGTCTGTTTCTCACGTTTTCCTATTTCTCAGGTTTATTTAAGCACTATTTAGAGCGTTGTTGACGAGGTTTGTGCGGTTTCCTCTGGGGGTGTTTCTGTCGTCAGGCTGGCGGGACAGACGGCGTCGAGGGCCGTGTCTCTCTTCCTGGATGGCGATGTTTCCTTTTTGCCCGACAACTCGTTCCCGTCAAACATCCAGCTGCTCGAGGTTTGTACCTACACGGATTTGCGTACACGAGTGAGTATTTTGGGGGGTTTTATTTCAATATCGCACCCCAAACTTCTTCATCATTGCCTCGCTGTGCGGTTTCTGATAATCAGATACAAGAACACTTGACGACGGTGTCAAAATGATGCAACTGTATTGCAGAATTAGTTTCCCACCACTCGCGTTGGTTATCTTGGCAGCAGTTTTTAATCTCACTGTAACTGAAGAAGTGTGGCGATTGTGATGTTTTCCCAGAAGCAGCCGGGGGACTCGTGGAGCCGGTCTCGGATGGTTTGTCTGCTCCTGGGATGCGTGTGTTCGCTGCCTCGCGGTGTGAGTCTCCACACTTACACAACACGCCGTCTTCTTTCATAAACGGAGCTGTGTTCTAAGTGCTAGGTGTCATTCAGGTGGAGGTGCCTCGGTTAGATCTCCTGATGACGGAGCTGGAGGAGATGAGCTGCACCTGCAGCTACCCGCTGTCCTACACCTCGGCTGCAAAGTGCTTTGCTGGGCTGCTTAATAAGAGACCACAGGGTCAGTTCAGGGTCTTTGCTCAATTGTTTTATTCCCTCCAAAACCGAGAGCTTCACTAAAAGTCTCCGTGATGGTTTGGTTTCTTCTTCAGGCGATGCTCTCGACAGCCTAATCCAGAGGACCGTGAAGAGGGCGTGCAGTGAGCTGGACTCTGCGTCTTCATCCGTACGCACTCAGGCCTTCACCCTCATGCTCTGGGTAAGAGTCCCACTGGTTGCTCATTTTACCGTCGGCTGTCAGTCAGTCAACGAAGCTGATTGGTGACGTAACAGAAGTATAAGAAGCAGCAGGTGCAATAAAGTTGCTCTTGTGTCCAGGTTGCCAAGGCTCTGCTTCTCCGATACCACCCTCAGTTCACAACGCTGACTGACAAGGTAAAAACAGCAACTATGCAATATGCTCTGTTAAACACAGTTGGACCTTGTGTTCTAATAAAACAAGGATAATCCCCCCCCCCCCCCCCGTGTGTTCCTGAAGCTCTTCTCTCTGCTCGATGATGCTGATCTGGGTCCGGCGGCAGCAGACGGCTTCTGCCTGCTGATGAGCGACTCCGCCGACATCCTGAACCGCGGTTGCCACGCCGATGTTCGCATCATGTACCGCCAGCGCTTCTTCTGCGAGAATTCAGCCAAGTTGGTCCGGGGCTTCAACGCGGCGCCGCAAGGTACGAGGCTGAGGAGACGATTCGGACATGTCTCTGTGCTGATGATCACATAAACGGCACTTCAGCAGACAAAATGTTTTTGTTTTACACTACTTGTGTACGGAACAGTTTATCCTTTGTACAACAAAAACATGTTATTTGATTCTACATTTTCTTTATTTTTTAAACACCACATTGTTGCATATAGTTTGTAACCAAAGAGGCTCAAAACCTCAAACACTTGTGGAGCGTTTGAAAGACGAAATGTAAAATCTGCAGAAGAGAACAAATAAATGAGCCACTTGTTATTGAGCAGGTTTGAGATACCGAGGTACCACTTTAATGTTATTGATCTGTCTCCTCTATAGAGAAGAAGCCCAACTACCTGAAGGCTCTGTCTAACATTGTCAATAAACTGCCCAAGCAGGTTCAAGTCACTGAACTACCAGCGGTGAGTAGAGAGCAAACCGCTCAGATGGTACCACGAAATACTGTGACGCTTTATGAGAAATGTAGAGCACCTGGGAAACGCTCGGCATTAATGTCGCGTTGTCTCTTGTCCCGGTCCAGCTGCTGTCTCTGCTGTTGGAGGCCTTGTCGTGTCCGGACCAGGGCGTCCAGTTGTCCACGCTGTCCTGTCTTCAGCCCGTCCTCGTCGACCCGCCGCCAGCGCTCATCCAGCAGCTCGAGGCTCTGGTCAGCAGGCTGCTGGCCCTCACCTCCAGTCCAGCCATGGTTAGTGAGGCGACATCATGTTTTATATGTTGTATTACTGTATGATGCATGTGCACCCACGTCTCAAAAGAATGAAGAGACACAGAGAGACACCAGGCAGCTCCTTGTTAAAGGTGCCGCGCTGTCATTGGTCAGATGAGGCCGCTCATCACGTAGCATGAACGTGTCGAGTCGCTCTCACAAATATTTGGTTTGTCTCTCGCAGAGCGTAAGGACGGCCTCGTTGCGTTGCATCCACGCCGTCTCCTGCTTCCCCGAGCACGAGGTGAGACTCAAAGAATTCTGCATTATTAGATGTTGTTGAATACATCCTAAAGATTAGAACGTTGCTATAGAATAGAAAATATTGCTCGACCGCAGATTTGTTGAGACTATTGCTGTGTTATTAATATTTCTATGGTTCCTTTTCGACATGCTCTCCTGTTTCAGGTGTTGCCGTTTCGGGCCCGGGTGCTGCGAGCTCTGGCCCGGCCTCTGGACGACAGGAAGAGGCTGGTGAGGAGGGAGGCGGTTCGGGCGAGAGCGCAGTGGTAAGAGAGCGGATACCGCCGTTCAAGGGACACGCTGGAGGAGATTTAAAATCACTAAATACCACATTTGTCACGACAGAGTTCTTCGTTTCTCTGGTATATGTGCTTAGAGACTGTCCTGCTCATTCCCACTCATGCCAGGTGTTGACATGCTGAGGAAATGTAAATAATCTTAAAATAGGAAAGGTTGTATTCTCTTCAGAAGTGGAAAATGAGCAGATAAACGCCCCAAATCTTAACGGTCTGTTCGTTGGAATGCATCTTTTTTGATGGTCATGTGCCAAATGAACAGTTTGTAGTTGGCTCGTCACAAGAAGGTGTCTCCGTCTCGTCTTCCTCACAGGTTCCTGTTAGGAAGTCCTGGAGGAAGTTGATGCTGCTCCTCAAACACAGCCCTAGTCTCCCGTCCTCCCTAAACCTGGAAGAATACAGATGTTGGGAAAGTCAAAACTCCTGGACCTGGTGCCAAGGATCAAAGCTGCACAATCCACACAACGGCTCTCCTCGGTGCCCCCCCCCCTCCTCCACACACACTCCCTCTTTATCCTCCCGACTCATCTTTTCAACAGAACCCCTCCACCCTTCTTCATCTTCTCGCCCTTTTTACTGTTTTTGTTGTGTCTCCGTCTTCATGAACGCACAAATACGAGTATGTGGAGCGACTGGGAGCATTGTCTAAGTGAAAAAGAATGTTTAATATGTTACACGCCACATGGGCGTTGTTGTCTTTCTCACTATTGGAGAAAATGGCACATCAGTGCCAAAGTGTTATCTCATAGTTCAGCTGTTAAAATACGATTATCAGCTGCTTTCCTGCCAACAACTAACAAAATAATCAAGACATTTAGCATTATTTCTGCAAGATTTTTGAAAATCTAATCAAACTTGTTTGGGTCTAGTTAGAGTTCTGAGATTCTAAGTAGCGCTTGGTAAATAGTTTGTGTGAACTCCCGTACGAAGAGAGGAAACACCGCACACACACACACACACACACACACACACACACACTGAATGATGATGTCATGAACTGTGGGGGAAACATTTTCTTTGTTTATTTTTTTTAACTTTTAACCATTTTGACAGTTTCGGCTGTCGAGTCCTGGAAACATGTGGATGTGCCAATTGTCCGCTGGCTCACAGGGAGGCGTGAATCAATGCATCACACCTCCACTGAGATCATGTGACATAATTAAATACCTGTCGAGGTCAATGTCCGTTACCTTAAGATTGTAAGTTATGTGAACAGGATGACGAACATCTGCGTTGTATTTTTTTTCAATAGCTGAACAAATGTGTCGTAGTTGTTGTCGAGTCGTTGCTGACTTTGGACCTCTCACCAACGGATGCCGAGGAAATAGAGTATTTAAGATGTCATTAAAACCTCTCTTTGTAAAAATGCCTTTAATGTCATTTCTTTAAACGTCATGTGAAGAACTTCAAACTAGAAATATCAAACCGGTGTTTTATTAAAAACAGACAATAAATCAAACTGGAGCTCAGCTCCCATTGGTTACACACATCACAGCTGCATGTCATGTTTCTATGGCAACTACAGATGCAACCCGTCCGTCAGTAAGTTAATGATACAAACGTGTTGCGGTCAAAAATCTGAAAGGGGATTAAAAATCTGGTGTTTTATTTCACAGTGCCTGAAAGTGCCTCATTTTAAAGACTGACAACCAAACAAGTTCTTTATCGGTAGTGAACCTTAAAACATGACAATTATTGAAATAATCTCAGGACAAAACCATCATTGACAACGTACTCCACATTAAGAAACACTTGGGTTTGTCCTCAGCCCACGAACACAGTTCACATGAACAACGGAAACTAAAATAAAAACCAGACGTCCGACCTCAACTCTCTGGCTTTAACAGGAAGTCACGGATCGACACGGTGTCGCTTATTAATGGTGCTAGATTCTGCATTTCATCATCGGTAAACCGTCGGCACATTAAAGGGGTACTTCGGATGTTTAGAAGTGAGGTTGTATGACGTACTTCTCAGTGTACTCACAGCAGATGGTGGTCGGTGCAAAACACCAGTTTGGAGAAGAAGCGAGTACCGGCACACAAGTAAAGCAATTTAACGTATTTCAGCCCCCTAAAACAAAAGATGTCAACATCCGCCGCATTGCTTTGCCGCTGTTCCTGTACTTGCGTCTCCTTCTCCAAACCAGCGGCGTGCCGACAAGTCATCCCTAGATGTACCTCATACACCCAAACTATGACGAACGCTGGCACATTGAAACAGTGTAAACAAAGACGTTTACCTCCGTCTCATATCTGAAAGACAATACGACTGGAATGAGACGGCGGCTCATTCTAGTTTACAATGTGCTGCGTTTGACGCGTAGCACCTTTAATGTGCCGTACCTGCAGACTGCGGTGTCCTCCGACGCGTCCCTCTGTCCTACGTCTCACTAAAGAGGCTGTAGTGTCGGTGCATGACTTTCCGTGAAAGAGACATAAAAAGTCTTTGCCGTGTCTTTGCGGGAGAATGGCGTCGTCTTCACAACTATGCTGGCCAGCAGCACCATTCAGGAATCGAATTAGCGCTGCAGTCGCGGGGCGAGGTCGAGTGAGACCTTCAGTCGGCCGGAGACGGCTGTGAAATGATAACGGATCCTAGGAAGAGGAACCACCAGTGCGTATTTCCACGTGGTTCCCACTTTTAACAAAGCAACAACGACCTGTGTCTATTTGTGAAACTGCAAAGCTTCCCTTTCCTTGTTATATGACTGTAGCAGCGGGAGCTTCTCTTCTTTCAGACGTGGCTTAGAGGAAAGGGTCAGATGGCCATGGGGTCTGTTTTGGTGAAGGTAAAGTTCCACTTGATGCCGTCCCCGTTGGGAAGATGGCTGGAGGGCAAGAGGACCCGCGTGAACCAGTGACTGAGGGAAACGGAAGAGAGAAGGGTTAACAGCGAGGTTAAGCAGTTGCTTTGACTGGATAAGTTCCTTATACAACCTCACTTTAACAAATCCAAACTATCCACAAAAGGTTCTCATGAAATCGGCCTTTCATGGTCCTAATGTCTTGACTTTCTGTCACTACCGCCTCTATATAAGGAGTTGTTGTGTTTCACCGCAGTAACCGCAGCTCGGTGCCAAATCAACTACGGCCGAAACTCGAACGAGAACATTTTCACAGTTTAGGAAAAAACCCACCTCCTTTTCTCCACACCCAACAGTAACCTCCAGTTGTTCACTGGACCGTGATGATATGGATTTTTGAACACCTGCGTTAGAACACAAAAGAAAACCATTTTCAATGTTGCATTTTTATACCAAATACTTCCAGAGTCAACAATGTTATTTACGTTTGTTTTGGTCTCAAAATGTACGATTGCATGCGCTCCAGCTGGTCCAACGCCGCTTTGCACACCAGTGTTTGTACCTTGCCCTTCTCCCGGAGTCTTTTGGCCTCTTTGTTGTTGATGTGACGCTCCACGCTGGTCTCTCCTCTGCTGATGAGGATACTGTGCCAGAGGGTGAGTCCTCCAAGAGCGACGGACACCGTGCTGCGCGGAGGACATGTTGCAACATGACGCTGTCAGCCTTTATCTGATGATTAAACAGCGGGGGGGGGGGAGGGGGGGGGTCCTTACCTGGTCAGCACCCAGAGGAAGATGACGCTCTTCTGAGCGGTGGTCTCGGTGTAGGTCTCGGTTGGAGGAGGGGTCTGATAGTATCTCTGCAGGGGGGACAGGAAACACAGTCATGCTTGCGAATACGGACTCCTTTCAGGTCTGATCCCAGGATGTTTCAGCTCACTGCTCTCCGAGGGCATTTCGGCTCACGATGTGGGCACGTCAACATGACGTGATCTCTCGGTCAAACTAATTGGTATTCAAAGCCCAAAGGTTGTTTGTTTACCAGCTGGTGCGTAAACACCTTTGACACAAGAGCGTCCCGGAGCAGAAAGCTGAGATCCTTTGCATGTCTCCAATTTCTCCTTTCATCAACCGAGCCCGTCTCGTGCCTTCTGACGCGCTACCGCGGGCGAGAGACTCACCTCTATCGCGGCGTAGGCCTCCAGGAACAAGGCTTTGCTGCTGACGCTGCAGTAGAGGCAGCCCAGCGTCATGTACAGGCAGAAGCAGAAGAAGTAGCGCTGGTTGAAGTGGCCCACGCAGTTGTTCAACCAGGCTGGAGGCGACGTGTTCAGTTCAATGTGTACAAAGATGGTGAAGCAAAAACAAAACACTGGAATCACTTTTAAAATCGAAAAAGCAAAAAAAAAGCAAACAGAGTGACGCGTGTCGGAAGGATACGACAGTGGTGGTCCATCTTCAACACACAGCTGCAACATAAACAATTCACCATGAGGGATTATCGACTTTGATTTTAAACTGAGGAACTGCACATGAGAGTTGTTATTCGATTATCTTACGTGTTGCAGATGCTGCAGTGGTGCGTCCTGTGCGGTTTGGGAGTGATGCATTTCTTGCAGATGGACACTGAGGGAATATGAATTTTGTCCTAAAATAAACACAAATGAGGAGGATGTATTATTGACAATGTTAAAATAAACACACAAAAAAACCTCACACCTTGGCAACAACAAGCATGCATCACTTTTTAGTGTTACAAACACCGCGTCAGCAGTTTCCCTTCGGCCTATCAGGAGTTCAGTACCTTGGGCGAGTGTCCTGGAGAGGTGGTGGTGGCCTTGTAGTAATGGAAGACCACCATGACGAGAAGCCAGTGGCCACAGCTCAGGTGCCAGACGACCCAGTGCAAAGGGTAGGTGCTGAGAATTGTGGGTAGGACGTACAGGTAGATGATGACCACAACCGAGGTCGTCAGCAGTATGACGAGACAGACAAACACCTGAGAGAGAGAAGATGTGAGACGGGGAGGAACGAGGTTCCGGGGGGGGGAGGATAGAGATCCAACGGCTCACCACTCCGAACCAGCGGGTCACATTGTCCACGATCCAGTAGACGGGTTCAAACGCGCAGTCCAGCAGAGTGTCGCTGTTGGTGAGGCTGTTGAAGTACAGCGACTTGAGCAGCAGTCTGCTGTAGCTCCACAGCTCCAACAGCCGGCCGCCGGTCCGCGTCCCGGTCGCCCCGCCTCGGCCTCCTCTCTGCGGGCGGCACTGGCGGAACCAGCGCAGAGCCAGCCTCATGGCCCGGGAGAGCTGCCACCTCCAGGTGCTGCTGCTGCTGCTGATGATGCTGCCCGTACGCATGCCACCACCTCCTCTCCTACACACTCTGCCTTCCAGACACACACACACACACAGACACACAGACCAACAGGTGCAAACGCAGGCCGCGTAAAAGAGCAGGTCTTCGTAGCGCAGCCTGACGGCCGCAGAGTTCTCCGGCGTCATCGCTGCCGCAGCACGGGGGAACCGGCGCTCCTAGAAAGCACCGGTATCCTCTGTGTGACACACGACCGGCAAATAAAACAAGGCACGAGCAGCCAGGTATTGAGCTACGCCCCCAGAAACGATGCAGAGTGGTAACCCTGTAAGACGGGGTGAATATCTTAAGAAGGAAATAAAGTAGCTACCCGATCCAGGGCATCATTTCATGAGAGTATTGGTTACACGGATAAGGCTTGTTCAGGTTCTCCAAAACAGGATGGCATGAATAATGAGACGCTAATCAGGGACCTTTAGGAGAAAGTAAGGCCCGTCAACAACTTGCCCTCTTTCGTTGCCGTCAGCTGCAACTTGACTATCCTTAAAAAAAAGCTTTTGAAAAAAAAGCAAGTGTAATAAGTGATCTGGCATAAATAATGTAAATGTGACACGCGCCATCTGTCGAGGTCGCACATGATGACGCTGTTTTCCTATCGTCATTAAAAAGGTGCTGAATGCAACATTAATAAATCATGATGAACACCAAATGAATTCTGCATGGAAGGAAGAAAGAAATGGATCAAAAGTTAGGAATCGCCAGAGAACAAGTTATGTTCAGGGCTGCAACAACTCACCAATATTCTCTTTTTTTTTACTTTTGATTAATCTGCAAATTATTTTCTTGAAGAGTCTTGTAATCAATCTACCTCATTTGGCCCATTTCACATGAGACATCTTCAGAAATGCACACAGCATTGTCCCAGTTCTTTTGTCTGACCGACGGTCCAAAGATATGAACAAAGCACCTCATGCACGCATGCAGCAGAGCCTCCGCTCGACTAACTGGGAACCTTTGATATTCATTTTCATATTATATTCAGTGACAGACAGAACACAGCAGGGCACCGGGGTCTCTATGGCAACCCGCTGCCCTGAATCTGGTTTGAGAAGAAAGGAGGATCACTGTGACTCAGTCTCTCTCAATAGGATCAATTATCGATGATAATCATCACAATGTTCATGCAAATGCGTGAATCATCTGAGAGCCACATGATGGTGTTGAAGTTAAATGGACATTTTCCTGTATTTTACAGACTCAAATATGAATTGTTGACTGGAGAAAACACCTACAGTCTTATTTATGACGAAAAAGTTTTGCTTCAAACCCTAATATCGTGATTTAACTATTGTAAGTCATATGTTTCCCAGTCTAAATAGCCACATTACAGTCAAGTGGTGCAGCTGTTTGAAGCTAACGTTATATAATTTATCTGAGTGAAATTAATACAGAATTCCACCATTTGAGCATGAATGTGACATTAATGACCCCCCCCCCCCCACCGGGTTAGATCGTCCACTCCTGTGGGTTAGATTGGATACTGAGTGAAAGCCCCAACAGCCACAGCCAGAACATAACGTTAGTTATACTATACAAGTACAACATGTGTTATGTGGTATTTTGGTTGTCAGTACATACATGCTATTGTCTTTGAAGCTCTTCACCAGCAGAGAATGTCACCTGTAGAAATGCAATCGAAGACTGAGATAATTTTCACAAATCCACATTACGATAGTTCCCACTGACCGAATGATTAATACAATTCAGCTTCATAATCTTGTAATCTCTCAAACAGTGAAATAAAGCATCCATCCCTTTGCTGTGTCCTGCTTTGCTATTTGCTGTATCGTTGCTGCTAGCTGCCTCCAGCTACCTACAACGCGCCCACAGTGGAGTCATTTTTAATAAATACAGCTCTCCGACTCGTACTAAACTCGACATTGACGTTCTGTACCTGGTCAGGTGAAGAGTGCGGACAAGTCTGCAGCAGTACGGTCAGGTCATGGTCAGGCTAAACGGTTAGCCATGGTCTCCACTGACTGCAGGAGAGTTGCCTACAGCAAAAAGCGGCGGTGTTTACGAAGATCGTCTGTTGAACAAAGGTTTCACTCAGCAGTGGCAAGTGGAGACGTTTTCCGGCTAAGCTGGTCACGAGAGAACATTTTAAGTTAGTTTATCAGTGGAGGGACAACTACTTGTTACACCAAGGTTAAATAAGTTTGGTTAAGAAACTCCAAGTTGCACGTTATACAACGTAAAGTTCCTCAAAAAGGGGTTTAGGGCCCCAAAAAATAATTCCGAAGTGGGACCTCTTCTTCTTCGACTCGTCGGTGCAGCTTGCTTGAGAGCGCGCAATGTGTTCTGGGTAATGAAGTCGTAATTTGCTCGAAGGGTTCATGAAAACGTATATTAACTCACGCTGTCCTTGTGATAAGTTTAAAATATCATTCTGTCATGTATTCACAGCGTCAGTCCTGTATGACGAAAACAATTCATATTCAACAGACCGCCCATTTGAAACCAATAACGGCGCATTCCCAAAAGTTGGCATAACCAGGAAGTGCTGAGGTGTCATGTGATTGTAAAAAAAAATGGCTGCGGTGCAGTGGTAAGATGTTCTTTTCTATTTAAAAAAAACTCCGTTTCATCAACATACACTTCCTTAAATCGTGTATTTTAAGTGCACATTTAGAACGTTCATGTAGTATCGCGAGCTGCATTATAATGATCGGGCCAAATGAAATGGCAACCTTGTTTTTGCAGGTTGTCAACATAACATTACCAATCAAATGCAGAATGAACAAGTGGTATTATAGCTCTGGCCTGTGGTTGCATTCTGGCAAAGCCTATGCTGAAGTGTCAAAGTTGTTAGTGTTCGCATCAGTTGTAACAGCTGTTGGTGAATAAACAGTGTGCTCTCTCTGGTGAGTGTGTGTAGTGAGAGACCTCAGACTGCCAGTGTAAGCGCACCTGGTGATTGGAAGCTGGTGCTGACTCTGGCCTCCTGTCTGTGTGTGTTGTTTACCAAGGCGATCCAGCGGACGCAACTATGACGCAGAGCTGCAGAGGTGTCGTCCTGAGGCTGCTCTGGTTGAGTTCGGAGACTATCACCCCCTCAAATCCATCATGGTAGACATTTCATCATACACCCCACTGTCACAACATCACAGCGTCTGCACCCGTTCCACCGTCAGCATAGTTAAACACAATCTATTATTGTTATGTTACATTCTACAGTTCAGGTTGTTGTTAAAAACGCCATTCGGATGTTTCTTGCATTTACTTTGCTGGCCCTGTTACAGCTCTGACCTTCCCTTCTCTTCTCCACCCAGGTGACCGATACAAAGACCCGCCGCGGGGCTCGTAAAGGCAGCACCTCCTCGTCCTCCTCCTCTTCCTCCTCGGTGCCCCCGGACCCCCTCAGCTCCCTGCTGGACGGGACCGACCCCCTCTCCATGTTTGCGGCAGCCTCGGCCAGTGAGGCTCCTGCTATGTCACACAGCGCCTCCACTGGGGTTTGTAACACTGAGACAGATGCTGTTCCAAAAGCTTTTCTGCTCTGATTTCTTCATTTTTTTTTTCATATGAAATTGCACGGGATAATTGGAAACATCCGCTATTGGCAGCTTGGATACAGATTTAGTCAAACTCTATTTACCACACCCAGAAGTGGAAATAAGATGATACCCACGCCTGTTTTTGTTTTTAAGGAGAGATGTTGTGCTTCCAGGATCTCGGGAGGAAGAGGAAAGAGAAGGAGGAAGAGGCGGTTGGACCGGACTTTGAGCCCTGGTTGTCGAAACGCGGGGAGATCCTGGCAAGGTTCACCACCACTGAGAAGCTCTCAATTGTGAGTTGTCCTCCACCATCACAGCAAGTTGTTCTGGTTCTTTGAACAGAAACCTCACTCCAATTTCTTTGTCTTCACAGAATCTTTTCATGGGTTCGGACCGAGGTAAGACCCGCATTCGTATTCAAGAGCCAGATGTTAGCCGTGTCAACTGAATAAGGCCGTAATGTGTCAGTGTTGTGCAACACACAGAGTCTGTGTGTGTCTTTACTCTGGTCAAACGCTAACAACGTCACTCCTGTTGTCGCCGTAGGAAAAGCCCCGAGTCCAGGATCCTCCGCTGTTTCAGAGAAAGTTCGAACTCGCCTGGAGGAACTGGACGATCTGGAGGAGGTACCTTCTTGTCTAAATAGCAAAATCATCCGTCCCCAAAATGCTCTATTGCTTGCGTTTGCATGCATACGCCGTACGTACTTTAACGGCACGCTTCGACTGCCTCTGTTGGTGCTTAAACAAGCTGCAAAAATCATCAACACAACAGATTTTCATTGAAGTCGACATCATTCTAGCTAAGCAGACAGAATCCACATTAGAGCACCGATGTGTTTTGGACTGACTTGTTTGTGTTTGTGTTTGTGTGTGTGTGTGTGTGTGTGTGTGTGTGCGTGTGTGTGTGTGTGTGTGTGTGTGTGTGTGTGTGTGTGTGTGTGTGTGTGTGTGTGTGTGTGTGTGTGTGTGTGTGTGTGTGTGTGTGTGTGTGTGTGTGTGTGTGTGTGTGTGTGTGTGCAGGGTTCCCAGAAAGAGCTGCTGAACCTCTCCCAGCAGGATTACGCCAACCGCATCGAGGAGCTGAACCAGTCCCTGAAGGAGGCCTGGGCCTCGGACCAGAAGGTCAAAGCCCTGAAGATCGTCATCCAGGTAACCCAGCAGAAAAACCTTCGCGCTCCTTCAGTCACATTAACCACCTCGCTCGCCTCTGGCTATAAGAAGAAAAGCAAACATAAACACTGATCTGCGATCTGTTTTCCAAGTGCTCGAAGCTTCTGTCCGACACCTCCGTGATCCAGTTCTACCCCAGCAAGTTTGTCCTCATCACTGATATCCTCGACACTTTCGGTGCGTAAAGAACACCTCGTATCTCTCGGTTCAGTAAAAAAAACTTTGCTCGTTGTCTGACTGCAGTCTCGCTCGTCTGTAGGCCGCCTGGTGTACGACAGAATCTGGACCATGTGTTCAGACCCACGACCGCTACCAGGTACGGAGAAGACTCTGGAAAAATCCAGTCAAACCTTTTTAGTTGTTTTCTTGTCAAGCTTCTGAGGTGATGGGTCTCTGGCTCCCTCCTCAGACTCGTTCACAGACGACGATGTGAACGACACGGCCAAGGAGACCTGCCTCAACTGGTTCTTCAAGATCGCGTCCATCAGAGAGCTCCTGCCCAGGTTGTATCCTTTCCAGCTTAAATCTGCTGATGCATCAGTTTGTCAGAGAGTGTCTTCTACATCTTACCTTTGTCTCCGTGACGTCCCTCCGTCGTCACAGACGCACTCCTTACCTCGTGTAGAGATTTGACTCTTTGACCGCTGCGAACAGATACGTCGAGGCTGCCATTCTCAAGTGCAACCGCTTCATGAACAAAGGGTTCGTGTTCTTTCCCTTTCAGGTCGCCGCACAGTTTAGCTTCAATGCTCTTTTGGTATTTCTTCTTTACTTGCTCCAATTCTTCAGTTCAGCAATGTTAGATTTGTATCCGATCCGTCAGAATTACCTTTTGGATGGTTATTTGAAAGATTTGGGGATGTATTTGTCACAACGGACCAACAAAGTAGTCCCTCTCTGTCCCGCCGCCCTTCACAGCGGGATTCAGGAGACGCTCCCTCGGTTGACGGCTATGATCAGAGGGATCGGAGACCCCCTGGTGGCGGCGTACGCCAGAGCTTACCTCTGCAGGGTGAGACATGCTCACGGCTTTCCAATTCTCTCTCCTGATTCTGAGCCCCCCCCCCCCGGCCCAGAGATAACAGTGCTCCCTCCCTCCCTCCAGGTGGGCATGGAAGTCGCCCCCCACCTGAAGGACAGCCTGAACCGCAACTTCTTCGACCTGCTGGGCGCCTTCCGGCAGATCAGCAGCGAGAGCGTCCAGAACCAGCTGGTCCTGCAGAGGGTGGAGGTGCCCGAGTACCTGACGCTTTATTCGCCCGCCATCAACTGGATCCTGCAGTGCATCGCCTACAGAGCTCCAGAGGCACGCCGGCACACACCGTCTCACTTCAACTTATTTCGCTTCATTTTTTTCAAACCCAAAGATATCAAATGACGGCGTTTTCAGTGGGGAAAGTGTGTTTTTAATGCTGTTTGTGTTTCCACGTCAGCCTCTGCTAACGGAGATGATGGAGAGATGCAAGAAGCTGGGGAACAAGTGAGTGCTTTTAAAGACACTCGTAACGAGGTGGATTTCATTGCGAGGCTTCTTTCCTGTTGGTGAAAGGTAACGTGCTTCTGAACAGGAAGTACGCGTCAGGAAGTACACGTCAGGAAGTAACGTTACACGTCTTCATGAAATAAAATGTCCCTTTAACCGCAAAGATTACGTGTTCCCGTTTCCCCCATAGTGCTTTGCTGCTGAATTCAGTCATGAGGGCGTTCAGGCCGGAGTTTGTCGCGGCCGGAGCCACCGACTTCATCGGGATGA
Source organism: Lycodopsis pacificus (assembly GCA_028022725.1). Lineage (NCBI taxonomy): Eukaryota > Metazoa > Chordata > Actinopteri > Perciformes > Zoarcidae > Lycodopsis > Lycodopsis pacificus. The sequence continues at coordinate 17,780,305 of CM051708.1, forward strand.
TCAAAGACTGCGACGAGGCCGGCTTCCCAAAGGTCAGAGGGCATGAACACGTGTAATACGCTGGTCCAGTAAATGTAAATATGTGAAGGAATGTTACAGCAAACCGTGGGAGGTTATGAAGTCTAAGTCTCCTGTCCCAATGAGGTGTGGGTTGAAGTCGTCCGAATGTGCTTAGAATATAAAGTGGAAGCTTGATTGTCGTCCTCTCTCCAGCATCTGTTGTTTGGATCTCTGGGTCGCAGTCTGGCCTGCGCCGACCCCCCAGAATCTGAAAGGCTGACGATCCTCAATGAAGCCTGGAAGGTGGTCACCAAAGTCCGCAGCCCCCAGGTACTGTAGGAGTGACGGCGCTGCTCTCACACAGGCGTGCACATTCAGGTGATGACTGTGTCTGTGATTGTATTTAGGATTACGTCATCTGTGCCGAGATCTGGGTGGAGTTCACCTGCCGACACTTCTCCGTGAGTAAAGCGGAGGAGGAGGAGTTGTAACACTTTTTGTTCCTTAAAGTTCACCTTTTCTTTAATTATTTGTTTTTGTGTCTTGGCTCTCAGAAACGTGAGGTCAACACCGTTCTGGCTGACGTCATCAAACACATGACCCCTGACCGGGCGTTCGAGGACGCTTATCCTCAGGTTAGCAGCTCGTTGGCTAGCGGGACCATCCTGCCTCCTCCTGCCGTGCGCTCTGTGGTGACTCTTGTCTTGTCTTGTCCCGCCTCCAGCTGCAGTCAGTGATCAGGAAGATCCTCACCTACTTCTACGACTTCTCCGTCCTCTTCTCCATGGTGAGCGACCGCCTCTTCACGACGCGCACCGCCAGAACGTTTATCGTGCCACAGTTCCACAATGTCGATTTTTTCCGTTCCCCAGGAGCGCTTCCTGCCGTTTCTAGACATGTTCCAGAAGGACAGTGTGAGGGTGGAGGTGTGTAGATCCATCATGGAGATCTTCATCAGGTAAGAGCCACCTCAGAGACGGAGTTTGATGAATGAGATTCATCTGCTTTGTGACAAAAAAAGAAAATTACAAATGTTGGACTTCTGATTGGTCTCCATCTGCTGCAGACACCAAGAAGAGCCCACCAGGGACCCGGTTATCCTCAACGCCATGTTGCACATCTGCAAGACCATGCACGACTCTGTCAAGTAGGGTATTTGTGTGTGTGTGTGTGATATAGGGGCTCGGGGAATTTGTTATTTTGTCATTATTTCAACAATAACTTTGATTTGAGTTATTGTCGGTGATTTGAAACCCCTTGTTTTCTTCTTAGTTTCAGTTCTTTAAATGTAGCTTGTAAACACGGGCAGATATTTCATCTGCCGTCTGTTGACCCGCCCCGGCAGCAGCCTTCCCTCGGTCAGCTGTTTGCTCTCTGTGTTGCAGCGCTCTCACTCTGGAGGACGAGAAAAGATCTCTGGCTCTGCTGATCGTCGGCTTCACCCGCATGGTGAGACTCCTCAGACCTTTGTCTGTGCTTTAGAAATAAGGCCGGTGTTACGATGCTCACGGTCAACAAAACCAGCGATTCATTAGTAACTCTTACCAATGTTAACATTAACAAAACGCTGGTCGTGTTTAGGAAACGTTACCCAATCAGCAGGAAATAGCGTATTTGTTGGGGACTATTTCCAGCTGCGGATTAATACACATTTGGAGCTTTTGTGAATATTTCTGGCAGCAGGACAGTGAAACTCTATGGAGCACCTCGGTAGCCAAGTGGTGACAGTGCACGCTTATAACTGCAATGTTGCATGCTGCACCCCCTCGCTTCCTGGCCCCCATCGCTCCACTGTCGTCTGTCAAATATAGGTGAAAATGCCCCCGACCAAAATCTTTAAAAGACAATAATGGAGCTATATCGCACAAAGGAGTAAACTGTACCGACAAATGTTTCTTTTGAGCTCTAAATGTTTGGAAAATGTTGTGATTTTTGACCAATGCAACAGTCAATTGATATCTTTGAGTGAATCTGTAAGAGCTCTTTTCTCTCTTCTTGACGCTCACACATTCTGTCTGTGTGTCCGTCATCGTCTTCAGGTTTCTTTTGGTCGAGACTTCGAGCAGCAGTTGAGTTTCTGTGTGGAGGCGCGAGCCACCTTCTGTAACCTGGAGTCGGTGCTGGTGCAGCTCATTCACGTCAGTATGAATCCTTGTGTGCGCGTTCCAACGTTCATGCACACGCAACGCAGCATCCTCACGTCTTCTCCCCGTCGTTTACCAGACGGTGAACCAGCTGGCGATGGAGACCAGTCGGGTGATGAGAGGGAGTCACTCCCGCAAAACGGCGGCCTTCGTCAGGGTGAGTGGACACCGCCAGATCCCGCGGGATGAGATTTCAGCCGCGGCCGAGTAACGTCGGCTTCAGATGTCGGATGCTTTGACTCAAGGACTCTTATCGTTCCCCTTTCCTCCAGGCGTGCGCTGCCTACAGCTTCATCACCATCCCGTCTCTCAGCAGCATCTTCAGCCGTCTCAGCCTTTATTTGCTGTCCGGTCAGGTTGCGTTGGCAAATCAGTGTCTCTCCCAGGGTGAGCAGCTGCTTCCTTTCACATTTTACACGAGGTGGAAGAATTCGGGGCGCATTCAATTTCAGGTCAATTTTCAGCAATTCTTCACGTATTTTCTCTCTCCTTTTTTATTGTTCCCTCGCGTCCTCGTTCATTCCTTGCTGCCTCCTCCCTCTCTTTTCCCTCCAGCGGATGCTTTCCTAAAAGCAGCGGTCAGTCTTCTTCCGGAGGTTCCTCGCTCCATCAGCGTGGAGGGGAAACATCGCTCCTCTGAGAGCTTCCTGCTGGACTTCATCAACAACTTCCTGGCTACGCTGCTGGTCGTCCCGGTAAACACAATCCCTTCCTCAGCCTTTTTAGAAGAGAAATATGAGGAGGAGATGAAGCACCAAACCAGCATGTGCGTGTGTGTGAATGTGTTTTCAGGACCATCCGGAGCATGGCGTGCTCTACCTAGTCCGCGGTTTGCTCAACATGGTGCAGGATTACACCTGGGAGGACAGCAGTGACGCCAAGGTGCGGGTCTACATCAGCGCTCTGCCCCTGCTGGCTGCCATGAGCCAAGAAACGTACCTCTACTCCATCCCTAAAGGTGCATGTACACACACGGCGTCGTTGGAATATCTCCGATACACTGTCACTGTTCCGCTGTTGTAGAGGGATTTCCTGTGAGCGTTTTTTCCAGCTAAATTTATCTTTTTCGTCTTTCCTGGTCCCAGTCGACTCCAATGAGACACTTTACGGAGGAGACCCCAAGTTTCTATCGGAGATCAACAAGCTGTGTGAGACTCTGATCGGACAGATCCTGGACCATCTGAAGACCCTCTGTCGGGACGAGGTGAGGCAGAAGCGGCTCACTGCCACCAGCGAGACCGTTTCCTTTTTTCTCATGCTGCACACAGAAGCTGGTTTCTATCCAATAACGAAAACAACCGCCATCGTTTTGCCCTCTTGCAGCAGAGCACACGGCGTCAAGGTGCCATGGCCTTTTCCCTGTTCGGTGTCCTGCTGGCTCATGGGGACCTGAGGAACAACAAGCTGAGCCAGCTGGCCGTCAACCTGTGGAACCTCAGCCACAAACACGGGCACTGTGAGACTCGAGTCTCAGTGAGTTCACGCCCACACCTCCAACACATTCGCCAGGTTTCTCAAGCAGCTGCACCCAGAACTCTTTGGATGTTTTCTGCACTTGGTCCAGATTACGGTCTCATCGATTTCAGTGAACGCAGCCGGTCTCCTCTCTCTGTTCCAGGTCAGAACCCTTGAGTACATCAAACACCAGGCTCGGCAGGCTGACATGACCCACCTGTCGGATACAGTCCAGAGGCTGGCCCTCCAGTCCTGCACCTGAACGCCAGCCTCCGCAACCTCTGCAGAATGTTTGTGTAAATAAAAGACAACCAGAAGCACAAAAGAGAAGAAGAAAACATGTGAACACTTTGTGAATTGTTTGGTGCATTTTAGCACTAAATATTAACAATTGGTTTGGACCAATATAAAATAAAAACGATAATTGTAGACTGAAGTTACAGAAAGAGGGTCTAATGCCATTTTGAAGCCTAAAAATAGGAACTACTTGCACACTGTTATAGGACAATTAAATATATGTGCGTGTGTGTAGATTATTTTATATTATAAGACTAAAATGTGTTCATGCGTTATGTCCATGCAGGTGCTTATGGGAACCTATCGCTTCTGCTGGACTAATTGTGAGGTTACCAGATGACACCACAACAGAGTAGCTTTAACTGTTCAGTGTTCTTCTGAGAATGGAACCTCTTCCGGCCATGTTAATGGCTGTGAGCTGCAGCTAAGCTAACTAGTGTAGATGGAGGTGGAGCTGCTATTAAAACTAAATGCAAAACATGCAAATGCCTCGTGGTCCACACAGATACCCGGTGGCATGTCTTCTGTCTCCGATGGACCGATCCCTTCATTGCGTGTCTCTTGCAGTGCAATGCCTCACTTCTCTCAACTGTGCAAACATGAACAACACATGTCTGTAGCTTCAGGGTTCACAGTAATTAACAAGTAGGTTAAAAGATGATAAAGATTTTGAATTGTAACTGTTCAGCTCTGTGTGTTTTATTCAATAACAAATGCACTCATCACTTATCCATCTCGCAAAAGCACATTGTGGTCATGTGACAAATCCAATGTTTACGTAATGTTTCTTCAATTGTTGCAGAACTTCCCTGTTGTATTCAAACTATAGCTTATGAAACAATAAGCTCCCAGTTGGCCTAAAAATATTACAACAGGGGTTTAATTAAAGGTTAAACAGCTGAATGTGGTTTAATCAGTGTTTTAACACGCTGTCCTCTTCATCCATTGGAATAAATGAACATTCATTTGTGAATGTATTGAAACGCACATCAGTATGAATGTATCTTTTTTGATTTGTTGTACCAATATGTTGCTATTAAGTATCTTATGAACTTGGATGTTTTTTTTGTATATTTTCTTTAATCCTACATACTACATCCGAGCAACCCATGCACTTTAACCACGAAGCCATACAAAAAGAGGACAGGACAATATTTGTTTCAAGACATTCTCAAACTCTTCTCAGTTGTAGTTTATTTACGTAGTGAATCATTGACAAGGCAAACACTCCCCTTTAGTAAAAACGAAAAAATATTATCAAAAACAAAAGCAAACGGCTGTAATGTCAGACAGGCCTTTGGTCACACACCTTTTTTTATTTATTTTATTTTTTACTGCCTGACGCTTAAAGGACAATTCTAACAAAACTGACTTTCAGGTTGGCAAAAAACAAAAAGACGTGACAATCGACACTGAATAATAAAACTCTTGGTATGCGAGTAGACGGGCATGTTCCGGCATATTGTTTGACGGATGGACGTCTTGGGAAATGTGTACTGTTGAGCAACCTGAAAGTCAACTGTTCTCGGATGAGCCTTTAACGGTAGACCGCTGTGATTTAACAAAGAGCCGCTCAGGAGAAATGGGACTTGTGACTGAAACGCAATAGTGTTAAAGCGGAGTCTTTAAATATGTATTTGCATTTTTCTTCAACCTTTGACGACTGCTGCCGTTAACCCCTCGACTGCCACGTCACTGGTCTCTTTCTCTGCGTCGTCAACATCAGACGCAGTCACAGCAGAGTGCAGCGACAACTCACCACCATTCTATCCGTCCCGCTGTACGGCGTGCCAAAATGGCCAATATTAAAGTTTATCAAACAAATAATTATGTAAATAAATGAGTAAAAAGTTTAAAAAGGACCCAAATAACCTGTTACGCACTCAACAGCTAATATTCATGGGATTTTGTCATCCTTTGTTTCAGTGACATTTTGTTCCTCATTAATAAAGGAACCCTAGAATAATATTCCCTAAACATCAGTTCAGTTCTACCAAGAAATGATTTTGTATATTTAAATGCTTCACTCTACATATTCAAACTAGTATCTTTTTCATCATTTCTTATTTAGTATTGGCCACTTTGGTGTTCAGTCCCACACAGAAGTAAATAATTACTCTGAACCTGGACTTGCCTGGTATTAAGTTTAAATTGGACTTCAAAGGGGGGTGGGGGTGGGGGGGGATATGACCCCCGCCCCCCTTTAAGATTATCTGGGGCACAGTTGGGTCTTTTTACCTAAAATTTGAATCCTGAAACTGACGAGACCTGGACTGATCGAACGTCCCTACGAGGACAAAAAGATGCTGAAGATTGAAATATGTGAGAAGAGAAAGCTGTGAGGAGGAACGAGCAGCGCGAGTGTTCTGGGCTGATAAAGTAACACTGATGAACAGCAGCTATTGTTTAAAATCACACTTCTGATTGTGCACTGGCTGAACTGATGTTGGGGCTACTGACCCACTTGTTTAACAGAAAAAAGAAAAAAAGAAAAACAGAAAGCGACTAAAGACTAAATCAGAAACGGTAAACATCTGGTTCAGATATTAGCATTCTGTAACATAAGCTAAATTCACTCCAACAGAAAGTCTTGTTTGCATTTTCAAAGATCACTTTACAGACTTTAACGCTTTGACTTTTTATTTTTCACAGCGAAATGCAGACAGGAAGCCAGAGCCGACAAACAGTAGGTGCTTTAAACACTGGTGGAAAGTTTGACTTGGCAACTGTACAAGAACAAAAACGTGATTAAAAAGCCAAAATGAGATTATTGTTTTGTTTTTTTTCACACAATTCCTCTTGGGGATGCAAACGGCAGCAGTTCAGTAAGTGCACAGTAAGAAGTGGGACCTCTGCAATGGAGCTATTATACGTCTGTATGCAGACAGCTCCATGTCTGCAGTAATCCACTGAAATAGAAATGACCGCCACCACTATGACCTGTGGGTTTGTTTGGTTTGCGATTCAAGGTGCGCGATCACCTCCGATAATGACTTTGTCGTCCTTTTTGTCCATATACTGCTCAAGGACAAAGAGATGAGAAACCGGAAGACGGCATCGACTACAAGTATTTGAATGTACTACCGAAAGAAGAGACTTTTAACAAGAACGTTGCTGAAACCTGCAGCAACAGCAGAGCTCTGATCGAGCTCCGTGCGGCTGTCTGGCAAGCAAAAGCAGTTAAATACTTGTAGCGAGTCGAGTTGACTAAACCGTCTTCTAATGATGTCATCGCCATGATTAAGAAGGTGTTCTGGTGACGCTACCCTCTCCACCGGGAGACTCTAACCTCCCCCGTCTCTTTGGAGCAAGTTGTCACAGGGCGAGGGCGGTTTGTTATCTCTCAAAATCATACACAGAGAGCAAGAGTCCCACACTAACAAAAGTAATGATTCAAAGAAAACAATATTATAACCTTACAATAATGCAACACGGGAAGAGGTTGCAGTTTGGCGCAGTCAGTCCCGGCGCTGCTCAGAGGGATGTTTTGGCAGCCCGATACTTGCTCTGATTTTAAGACTGGGAAGGGTTATTTTTTTGGAAACTGCACGCCTCTGAAAACACGGACCGGTGCCATCGCCCAACCCTTTGTTGTGGAGGTGAAGGAGGGAGGCGGCGTGGTCTTCCTCTCTTTGTGTATGTGTGTGTGTGTGTGTGTGTTCGTTTGTTCTTTGTCCTGGGGCCGGCTCAGTCCAGCTCTATGGGGCTGCTGTCCTCCTGGGCTTCTTCGGCCGTGTCGTCGTCCTCGCCCGAACCCATCAGGCTGTTCAGCAGGTTTCCTGCAGGACGCGACACAGTGATCATCACGCTGCGCATGCAATCATTTACACTGTACAACAGCACTTTGTGCAGACAGCTTCTTCTAAAGGGTGTTTAGATATCATGTGGAGCATTTGAAAAGGAATAGTTACACACATTGCATTGCAGACTGACAGTACTCATGTCTGTAGTGAAAAATGTATCGCTGGAGCTAGCAGCCAGTTAGCTTAGTTTAGCATAAAGACTGGAAAGTAGGGTTCCCCCAGTCCAGCTAGCCTGGCTCTGCTCTAAGGTAACTCCTCGAATGCTCACATCTCCACTCGTTGCCTACTTGACAACAAGACGAAAGGAAGTCACTGCATCCAGATAATATTTAGCTCCATATTTTCTGTACAGACATGAGCGTCCATCTTCCAGCTAACGTTTCGCAAGACAGCGAACGAGCGTATTTCCCAAACTAATCATTTAATGTCTTCAATAAACCATCACACATCAATACACGTTTGTGTATTTAATAAATTGAATGCAGCACACCTGATCTGCGATACCTGAGGGGTTTAAACGTGTGATTCAACAGTGATGAGATCATACAGGGAGCTACAAGTAGTTCATCTTACAGACGACCAGTAAATTATGTGAAAACAATCCGCTCCAACGTACGAAGCCTTGGTTCACTCACCTAGCAGTCCACCGTATGATGGCGACTGTTTGGGTGGAACACCAAAGAAAACTTGTCCTATTCTGTCGAGATACTGAGGAGCCAGGAAGTTGTCCGGAGGAGGCGGCGGTAGAGGAAGACAGGGTTGTGAATAAGAGGGTGCAAAATTACAGCCGAAGACATGTTTACATGTTGTTACGCCCGCGTCTAGTCTACAGCTAAGGGAGGAACATGTGCCGGTTAAAGGCCACAGAAAATACACAACTACGGATAAAGCGTGACTGACAATATCAAGGGAACGACTGGTAAAAACAATCCCACTTACTTAAATGTACAGCCATTTAGCTAAACCCCAAAAACAATATGGGTATAACAAATACATGTCCAGCTATACCACTTAAAGAAATAACAATATGCAGCCCCAGCAAAAACCACACTGAACTACAACTGAAATATTTCATCACAACACATAAGACAGAATTATCCAACCATTAGACACACGGTGAAGTCCCTTTACTTAATGCGTGAACACTCACCTCATTATACATGGGGTCCCTCTTCAGGGAAGGTTGATATTGCTCACATAACACTGTGAAAACTGTTAATTTACCCCTAAAGAAACAAAGAGAAGGAGGCGTTCTGATACTGAACATTATTACACTCAAACAAGTTACTGCTGTAAAGTACTGGAAGAACAAGCTCGGCAGTGGTTCAGACACTGTTGTATACTTCAGCCTCACTACATGAAGTGTATAGTTTGCTTTGTGCTGCAGTAGGAAGTCAGCTAATGCTAGCTGAGGTGTCTGTACAGATATCCGATAGAATACTACATCACAAGACATTAAGGTCATAATTATACATTAACAATATATCTATACCTAGGGTCTTTAGTGTTAACACAATAAATCAAACTTACCCATCCACTGCCAGCAGCAGAAACCAGATAAAGTTTAGTAGAGGCTGGACGAAGGGAGGGCCCTTCTCTATGGACGGGTGTTTCTCTGTGTACGTGCTGAACACCACAGAAGCGCCGTTTTTGTTCTTTAAGCAGAGGAACCTGTAGGGCGGAGGATCAGAGAAGAGAAGGACAGAAACAGAAAAAAAAAAGGGACAGAGGACAAAGACAACAGAAGATGGGAAAGAAAATGTGACGGAAAGTGTGACACGGAAGATGGAGAGAGCGAGAGAGAAGACCAGAGACACAGAGAGATCAAACACTTGAAAGAAACTGCAGACAGACGGACAACAGATATGACAAACATACTGGAGGAGGCGGCATCAATACCACCCTCTCCGCTGCGTGTACAGAGTCGGAACACTACACCTTAAACCCAACAAATGGTTACATTTGCTGACATGGAAAGTCATTTAAACTTTCACATTGCGACGACATCAGAAGCAAACATTGGCGTTTGACTTACTGTAGGACGGCCTGCGCCACAAACATGTCGACCTCGCTGCGGAAGCCTCGTGACGCCGAATACTCCACCAGCATCTGTGCACAGCCCTCACCGTCAGTCGAATGCAGGAAGTGGTAACGGGACTCACTGTAGTTTTGCTCTGGAGACACAACAGGTGAAGGATTGAGTCGTCTCCATGACATGACCCGGGGTGGACTCCGCCAGACGTTTCGGCGCTGTCGGCTGAGATGGACAGCATAGCGCTGCAACACGCGTCTTTTGCTTTAATTAAACGGCATTGATTTTAAGTATTCCGTTAATGTTGTAGTTTGTATTTTTTATTGAATAAGAAGCATTTTCGAAAAGGTTTCGTGTGTTTGATGCACGTTTGAAATCCAGAGCCGTTATGAATGCCAAAATCAAAAACTACACAATTAGTTCAGAATGACTGAATGCGTCATTATCCTCTACATTTAATGAACTAAATAATTACCTTTCCACAAGGTGACAGCTAGCAGCTGGTGTAGTTTTGGGTGACCCAACTTGCCGGGACCTCCTGTGGACCATTTCAAGGCTCGGGACACAAATGCGACTCTCTCTGGAGAGTTCTGGTCCATCCGGCTGAACAGCTTAGCCAGGCTTTCTGCAACAATCACATATGCAAACACACACAACCCCAACAGCATCAGAGGATGTCCCTTCTATGCCCCTCCGTGGGAAAGGCGGTCTTCTTTGAACGTCATGACAATTTAATGCTGCAGTATTTATAAGAAAAAAAAAATTTAAAAAAAAGGTATCACATCACAGACTAGAGCTGTCCCAAAGAAATCCAGCATATCTCTAACAGCATCAAGGCCGATCAATAGTGGATCTGTATTGGCCATGTATGTAAAGCCCAATCCATCACCAACTGCGATCTGGGTATGCCTGCTGTCAAAAATGCCTCATTGTATTAAATGACTGGTACTGATCAGGACATACTACTGTAAATAATGTATATTGTTTAATGTACAGAATATCTTCATACATTTCATTCGTCTTGTTAAACAATATTCACTTACACAAAAAGCTGAATTGTATCTTTCAGAGGCAACGGAATCAATTTTGAAAATTCTAAATGCATGTGCTTCTCATTTGTGTAGATCTTGCTTTGGAAGGTACTGTATGCATGTTTAACAATAGCGCAGTAGCAATACGATGGCAATGGCTTAAGGCTGCCACTCACCTAATATTTCATCTTCGACTTTTGTCTCAGATTTCTCCAACACCTCCAGTACCAGCATGGACAGGTCTGCTGCACTGTTTTGCTGGAGATGAAAACACAATTAAGTGTATCTTTGATTCCATCATTTCTAAAGAATTGGATATTTTTTTGCAAAAGCAATTGGCAGCTGGGAGAATAAGCTTAATCAATCATTCAATCATGAATTCATCACCCAACTAGCAAACTGGTGTCTAACGGATTCCTGGCTTAATTTACAAGCACAATGAATTCTGTCTGGATGCTTACATTAAACTACTACTCTAAAAACAAAGTGTATTCATAGTGTGACCAGTAATAATCTGATGTCAACATCAGCATTCTGCACACAAAGATGGACTCCATACAAAAGTTACATTCTTAAAATAAATACTGTCAATCAACAATACTGCTTTAAACCATGATATTGTCGTTCCCCTATCTGCTATGTGTACATAAACAATGTGGACACTTTAAAAGCAAAACCTGCCATGGGACATAACAGGCCAGCTAATCGAGCAGAGATCACGTGCAGCATGTATACCTGGTTGTAGCTGAAGAAGAGTAGAGCGCCGTTGTGCATCAGCTCCCTGGCCTCGGCGTGTTTAGCCTGTGACATGTACCTGAGGAGGGACAGGAGCGTCAGCAGCATTACACACGAGATAACGGCTGCTGATCAAGATAGACACAAGCCTTTTATGCATCACTCAAGACCCTCCCTGCATTGGGCTACAAGATAAGATACATGCACGATGGTTTCAATGTGACTGTTGCAATGAATATATAACTTTCTTTGAGACCACAGTTCAGCTGCAGCATTTTTAGACTCCCCATCTGGCCCGTATGAGAGAATTCCAGGAGATACTATTGTAATTACCAACGTTAGTCATGAGAAAGACAATGACGAAGAGGTTAGAGAAGGGTAACAAACTCGCTCTCTGATACGGAGGAGGATTTGCTTCAATTGGATTCAGAACAAATCATCTGCTGTATTAAAACTATGCTTCAGGCAGATAAAGTGCAATACAAACATAAATATACTAGGCAGGAGGCAAAACATGTCTAACGTTAGCCATCATAGTTCAGACTGTGGCGGTGCAGTATGTGGCTAACTGGCTAAATGCTAACACAGCTGGATAGCTTCAACACACGTTTAGGTTAACAACGCAGTTAACCGCTATATTCTGTTAATTTAACGTTGCATGTGAAGTATCTTTTCCGATAACGCATAAACACGGGTGCTTTGACTGTTGTAATAGCAGGTCTGTCATTAGTTGTGCTGCTAAACACGTAGCTAGCAAGCTACGTAGCAGTAGTTAGCAGTCCCATTCCGTGATTGTAGATTGACAGCACAAGTGTTCACACAAACCGACGGACCAAGATGAGTGGGTGGGTCCGCGGTGAATTCAGCCAATCACAAACGGACAGACGTGTAAGCAAGGTTGACAGTGGAATGATCTGGAACAGACAGGCCCCAAAGCCAAATGACAGCTACAACTGCACATATTAACACGAGACGAAGTCTTACCTAAAAAATAAAGTCCTGTACATCTGATGCGCTTCATAATAATCCCCCTTTTCTACACTGGCTCGCAGTTTTCCTTCAACCCTCTGTACGCCTCCACGGTTTCTGGCACTGGAGCACCTCAGAGACTCCTGCTCCGACATTGTTGCTCCGCAGCAGCACTCGAGCCAAGTGTTTTCAGTGGGAAACCAGAAAGCTATAAACAAAACAGACCCTCCTCGCTTGCCGTAGCCGGTTGCAGTTATTTGGTTGAGAGGAGTGTGAACCACACAGTTCATGAAACCTTGTGACGGCAGCATCTTTATAAGGGGTTGGGGAAAATACAATTGTTTTTTGGGTTAGTGAAAGATCCCGGTCATGGTCATGATCATATGGTTTGATGAGGTGCGTTTTAGTTGTCTCCCCCTCGAGCCAAGCATTATTCGTTCCCTATTATTCAATATAGGTGAAATATTTAGGCGAACACGCACTATTTCGTACCATTTTAGCTGAATTCACACCGTGAAACACAAATAGTTTCTTATCATTTACAAATATTTAGCATACTGTCGGCTACTGTCAAAGGTTTAACTACTTAATTTTAAATCATTCCACTGATTGTAACACTTGTAGAGCTGGGGCACCCACAACAGACAATCCAAGAATGCAAAGAAATTACAGGCATGGTGATGTCACAGAGTAAACTGCTGCTCCCACTGGCCACGTCATGCACCATGAATGTTATAATAAAGACATGAAGAGACGAAGAGTTATTTGAGAGTACTTGCAGAGGATTACAGATGATGGAAACATTATAAAGGTCAAAGACAACCTTCTTTTTGAGGTTTTACACCAAAAAGATATGGACTCATTCTAGGTGCTGCAAATCTTTTCTACAATAAATATAAACATGACCCCTTACTTGTACTTTCTTACCCTCACAAGTTATGGAAAATTATACATGAAACATATTTTGTGAGGGTCTGCAGTGATCTTTCCAGCCCGTTTCCTGACTCTGGACTACAAGATCCTCTCTGCAGACCTGACAATCCGTTGTAGTCTGTTTCTGTCCCGTTTGGTGGCCGATCCAAACCACACAGTGATAGAGGAGCAGAGAACAGACTGGATGATGGCTGAGTGAAACAGGATCAGCAGCTCCTGAGGGTTGAACTTCCTGAGCTGGCGCAGGAAGTACAACCTCTGCTGGGCCTTTTTCCTGATGGTGTCCATGTTGGAGGCCCACTTCAGGTCCTGGGAGATTGTGGATCCCAGAAACCTGAAGGTCTCCACAGCGGACACAGTGTTGTTGTGTATGGTGAGGGGGGGCAGTGATGGGGGGCTCTTTCTGAAGTCCACTGTCATCTCCACAGTCTTGAGCCTGTTCAGCTCCAGGTTGTTCTGACCGCACCAGAGGACCAGCTGTTCAGCCTCCCGTCCGTACGCAGACTCATCACCGTCCCTGATAAGGCCGATGACCGTTGTGTCGTTTCATGACCACAGACGTCAGGGCGACGGGCCTGTAGTCATTCAATCCCGTGATGGAGGATTTCTTGGGGACCGGGATGATGGTGGAGCGTTTGAAGCAGGAGGGGACTTCACACAGCTCCAGTGATCGGTTGAAGATCTGTGCGAAGATGGGGGCCAGCTGGTCAGCACAGACTTTCAGGCACGAGGGTGACACCGTCTGGGCCTGGTGCCTTCTTGATCTTCTGTCTGTGGAAGAGCCGACTCACATCCTAGTTGTTTAACTGGAATGAAGGATTCCCTCAGTGTCATCATGACTCTACGGGGATGTCAAAGAGCAGTATATATGCAAATTAGGTTTAAATAGCATGAAACTGGCTCCTTCCAATTGCCATAAATGAATGTATGAACTGATTGATTGATTTTTAACACGTTATCAATAAAGTTGTATCACTTATATTACTGGCCACATAATTTCGTGTTATTTCCTGCAAATGAAGTGATTTGTAAAAACGTTTTTACAAGAAAGTATATAATACAACAAATATGGACACTTAAGTTTTTATTACTTTAAATTACTGTATATTACAACTTAATGAATATTTACTTAAAATGGCAAGTTCTTTTGAAGAAATGCCAGCAGAAACTAAATCAACACAACTGCTTAAGTCTCCGTTTTCCTTATGATTACCAAATGTAAAGGTTGATGAAAGTGTATTTTATTTTACAACAGCAATACTTTCCAAAAGTGAATATGTGTATCTTACATATAATTAACTATAGGTGCAATAAAGTATATATTTGCACTGCAGTAATGTGCATTCAAGCACAATGCTGCACTTGAAGACTAAACCTAGCAACCTTGGAATCCTTCACGTCCATTTTGTTCACGCGCGTTCTTACGATCACAAATCATCTCTGTGATGTAACGTTTCATCCACTGAGATCAAGTCCACATGAGACTATGATGAAATGACAAGCTTCTTTATTACAGATGGCTCGTTTGTAGCTTCAATTGGTGGACACAGACAGCAAAAAAAGCATATTCAGTCTTTTACAGATTGAAATGCTCAAAGTGTGAAACATGTCAGAATAAATTCACATCAGTGGGTTACTACTGATGTTCCATGTTCATATTTAGCCTAATATAATTTATTTATATTTAAAAGAGCAAATTCTGCTGAAGTCCTTAATTTCATTGTAATCAGTAAAGAAAGGTTGTCTTCCCTTGGTTCCCTTATTATCCTTCAGGATGCCGTAGTAGACCACCACCACCACCTGAGGGCGCAGCAGTGCAAGACATGCCAGGGAGAGAAGAGTTGAAGCAAAATCCTAACAAAATTGTAAAACTAGAGACTTGTGATTCTTTTTAATGACCTTATTAGGCTGGCCACGCAGCGGCCGGACTTCGGAAGCAGGAGGACGGACACAGAGAGTATGTGTAAACCAACCAGGTGTTTATTTCACCGACAAAACACAAATACATGCCACAACTCTTTTCTGTAATCCTGGACATTTTTCCACTGCAGGACTGCAGAATCAAATCCCAGGATGCACTTTGTCAGACCCCATTCATCTTCCCCTCCCCAGAGAGATAAGGAAACCAAAATATCATTAAAAAAAAAAATAAAAATAAAAAAAAGTTTGATTCAAAACAGATATGAGAGTACGACAAGCAGAAAGACGCTACTGATTAGCTGCCGCCGTCGGCCAAGAGGGAGCCGCCGCCCATCAGGGAGCCGCCGGCCAAGAGGGAGCCGTTGCTGTTGCCCATCAGGGAGCCGCCGGCCAAGAGGGAGCCGTTGCTGTTGCCCATGAGGCCGCCGCCGGCCAAGAGGGAGCCGTTGCTGTTGCCCATGAGGCCGCCGTCGGCCAGGAGGGAGCCGTTGCCCATCAGGCCGCCGTCGGCCAGGAGGGAGCCGTTGCCCATCAGGCCGCCGTCGGCCAGGAGGGAGCCGTTGCCCATCAGGCCGCCGTCGGCCAGGAGGGAGCCGTTGCCCATCAGGCCGCCGTCGGCCAGGAGGGAGCCGTTGCCCATCAGGCCGCCGTCGGCCAGGAGGGAGCCGTTGCCCATCAGGCCGCCGTCGGCCAGGAGGGAGCCGTTGCCCATCAGGCCGCCGTCGGCCAGGAGGGAGCCGTTGCCCATCAGGCCGCCGTCGGCCAGGAGGGAGCCGTTGCCCATCAGGCCGCCGTCGGCCAGGAGGGAGCCGTTGCCCATCAGGCCGCCGTCGGCCAGGAGGGAGCCGTTGCCCATCAGGCCGCCGTCGGCCAGGAGGGAGCCGTTGCCCATCAGGCCGCCGTCGGCCAGGAGGGAGCCGTTGCCCATCAGGCCGCCGTCGGCCAGGAGGGAGCCGTTGCCCATGAGGCCGCCGTCGGCCAGGAGGGAGCCGTTGCCCATGAGGCCGCCGTCGGCCAGGAGGGAGCCGTTGCCCATGAGGCCGCCGTCGGCCAGGAGGGAGCCGTTGCCCATGAGGCCGCCGTCGGCCAGGAGGGAGCCGTTGCCCATGAGGCCGCCGTCGGCCAGGAGGGAGCCGTTGCCCATGAGGCCGCCGTCGGCCAGGAGGGAGCCGTTCTTGTTGTTGCTTTCAACAAGAACTTTTAGGGAGAGAGCTGATGCCTCAACATTCACTTCATTGGCTTCCACTGTCACTGAAATAAAGACAGTCGATGAGTCACATTATGACGCCAGGAACCTGAGCCGTACACAAACTTGCATTTTTCCAACAGGGTTCAGCAGAACCTGCTCACCTTTTTTATACTTCCTCACAGACATGGCCGCATGTGAATAGTGAAGTGTGAGGGCCTTCTTTATGGAGAGGTCATCGGAAGGCAGATCTAAAGTACAAAAGAAATTTGGTGTCAGGAAGGAGCTCAGAAAATCTCAAATGTTGAAATAGTCACCAATATTCTTACCTCTCGTTCTCCTCTGTAGTCCATTAGCGCTGCGTTCAGTTGAGCCACCAACAGGCAAACAGGAGCCTATGGACACAGTAGTTTCTGTTCAGCAAATGTTTTTGCTGTTTGATTGCACAGAAGACAAACTTGTCACCGCTGAACTGCATTTCAGGAATTAACATACCTAACTCTTGCTATACTCAACTACCAATTTATTGAGTACAAGCTTCAAACAGGACAAATATAAATACCTTTGGTAAGCCAGACAGTGACCACACACATAAACAAGGCCCAAAAAGCTGCCATCGCTTCAGTCACCAACAGGAAATGCTACCTGTTGCCACATGGCAGGTTAAATAAGCCCATTGTGCAGTGATCACAGCTGTTGCTGATCAGCTCTAATCGGCTCTCTCTTCAGAGAGTCGGTGCTCGTTGAGATGCAGCCCTTTCTGTGAAAAATATTATACAATCTATCAGATCATAAAACTCTGAGAATGTTGTATTTATGAACTTGATGACTGTTTTTTGATGTATGTTAAGGAGCAATCATCATTTAAAATACAATCTCGCTTCAGGTCCAAACACTGACAACGCTCCATAAACGGGGAAGATGGAAGATTTCAAAGATACCCCTCTTTTTCAGACAACTAGTTGCAATCAAGGTTGTATTTGGGAGATGACTATAAAAGATGAACAGCTTCCAACCCAACACACTCAAGATTTTCTTACAAAAGGAAAAGTCTGGCCAAAACAATTTAATCTGATTTACAGTACTTCAAATTTTGCATTTTTACTCTACATGTATTCATCTGCTATAGTTACTTTCGTCACAATAACAAAGACTGTCTATTGCCATCAGCCACCATCATTAGAATCAAATGTATCCTCTCTGGACATTGGATACATGGAGCTAACTCCATAGCAATCCACCTGATAGATGTTGAGCCACAATGCCGTTAGCGTTAAGCTATACGTGTAATCAACTTATAAAAGATTTATATTATAACCCTGCACACCCACGGAGGTGTTGGCAGTTATTGTGTCCGATTAGAGCACAAAGCTATTCTGGGATTTATGTGAGGTCACCAACCTCCATGTACAAGCTTTGGGGCTCTTTCTGCATGTGCTGAAGATAAGATGTGAAGCTGCAGGCCTTTAAGGTCAGTAAGCTCAGTGACACCGGTGCTCCCAGTTGACCACAAGAAAACTCTGCGCTGTATAAATATTCCGTGCAATAAAAAATGTCTATATATATATATATATATATAATAGTAGTTACCATTTAATATTTGTTACTATTTATACTAAGTCTCTTGTTTGCACCATTTACTATGCTGCTGTAATCCTGGACATTCTTCCACTGCGGGACTACAGGACAGAATCAAATCCCAGGATGCACTTTGTCAGACCCCATTCATCTTCCCCTCCCCAGAGAAATAAGGAAACCAAAATATCATCAAAGAAGTTTTATTCAAAACAGATATAACAGTACGGACAAGCAGAAAGACGCTACTGATTAGCTGCCGCCGTCGGCCAGGAGGGAGCCGTTGCTGTTGCCCATCAGGCCGCCGTTGCTGTTGCCCATCAGGCCGCCGTCGGCCAGGAGGGAGCCGTTGCCCATCAGGCCGCCGTCGGCCAGGAGGGAGCCGTTGCCCATCAGGCCGCCGTCGGCCAGGAGGGAGCCGTTGCCCATCAGGCCGCCGTCGGCCAGGAGGGAGCCGTTGCCCATCAGGCCGCCGTCGGCCAGGAGGGAGCCGTTGCCCATCAGGCCGCCGTCGGCCAGGAGGGAGCCGTTGCCCATCAGGCCGCCGTCGGCCAGGAGGGAGCCGTTGCCCATCAGGCCGCCGTCGGCCAGGAGGGAGCCGTTGCCCATCAGGCCGCCGTCGGCCAGGAGGGAGCCGTTGCCCATCAGGCCGCCGTCGGCCAGGAGGGAGCCGTTGCCCATCAGGCCGCCGTCGGCCAGGAGGGAGCCGTTGCCGTTGCCCATCAGGCCGCCGTCGGCCAGGAGGGAGCCGTTGCCGTTGCCCATCAGGCCGCCGTCGGCCAGGAGGGAGCCGTTCTCGTTGTTGCTTTCAACAAGAACTTTTAGGGAGAGAGCTGATGCCTCAACATTCACTTCACTGGCTTCCACTGTCACTGAAATAAAGACATTCGAGGAGTCACATTATGACGCCAGGAACCTGAGCCGTACACAAACTTGCATTTTTCCAACAGGGTTCAGCAGAACCTGCTCACCTTTTTTATACTTCCTCACAGACATGGCCGCATGTGAATAGTGAAGTGTGAGGGCCTTCTTTATGGAGAGGTCATCAGAAGGCAGATCTAAAGTACAAAAGAAATTTGGTGTCAGGAAGGAGCTCAGAAAATCTCAAATGTTGAAATAGTCACCAATATTCTTACCTCTCGTTCTCCTCTGTAGTCCATTAGCGCTGCGTTCAGTTGAGCCACCAACAGGCAAACAGGAGCCTATGGACACAGTAGTTTCTGTTCAGCAAATGTTTTTGCTGTTTGATTGCACAGAAGACAAACTTGTCACCGCTGAACTGCATTTCAGGAATTAACATACCTAACTCTTGCTATACTCAACTACCAATTTATTGAGTACAAGCTTCAAACAGGACAAATATAAATACCTTTGGTAAGCCAGACAGTGACCACACACATCAACAAGGCCCAAAAAGCTGCCATCGCTTCAGTCACCAACAGGAAATGCTACCTGTTGCCACATGGCAGGTTAAATAAGCCCATTGTGCAGTGATCACAGCTGTTGCTGATCAGCTCTAATCGGCTCTCTCTTCAGAGAGTCAGTGCTAGTTGAGATGCAGCCCTTTCTGTGAAAAATATTATACAATCTATCAGATCATAAAACTCTGAGAATGTTGTATTTATGAACTTGATGACTGTTTTTTGATGTATGTTAAGGAGCAATCATCATTTAAAATACAATCTTGCTTTAGGTCCAAACACTGACAACGCTCCATAAACGGGAAAAATGGAAGATTTCAAAGATACCCCTCCTTTTCAGACAACTAGTTGCAATCAAGGTTGTATTTGGGAGATGACTATAAAAGATGAACAGCTTCCAACCCAACACTCAAGATTTTCTTACAAAAGGAAAAGTCTGGCTATTCTGATTTACAGTACTTCAAATTTTGCATTTTTACTCTACATGTATTATCTGCTATAGTTACTTTTGTCACAATAAAAGAAAGACTGTATATTGCCATCAGCCACTATCATTAGAATCAAATGTATCCTGTGGACATTGGATACATGGCGCTAATTCCATAGCAATCCACCTGATAGATGTTGAGCCACAATGCGGTTAGCGTTAAGCTATAAAATATTTATATTATAACCCTGCACACCCACAGAGGTGTTTGCAGTTAGTGTCTGATTAGAGCACCTAATGTTGAAGGAGCACAAAGCTGTTCTGGGATTTATGTGAGGTCACCAACCTCCATGTACAAGCATCGGGGCTCTTTCTGCATGTGCTGAAGATAAGATGTGAAGCTGCAGGCCTTTAAGGTCAGTAAGCTCAGTGACACCGGTGCTCCCAGTTGACCACAAGAAAACTCTGCGCTGTATAAATATTCCGTGCAATAAAAAAAATGTCTGTATATATAGTAGTCGTTACCATTTAATATTTGTTACTATTTATACTTGTTTTTACTACGTCTCTTGTTTGCACCATTTACTATGCTGCTGTAATCCTGGACATTCTTCCAATGCGGGACTACAGGACAGAATCAAATCCCAGGATGCACTTTGTCAGACCCCATTCATCTTCCCCTCCCCAGAGAAATAAGGAAACCAAAATATCATCAAAGAAGTTTTATTCAAAACAGATATGAGAGTACGGACAAGCAGAAAGACGCTACTGATTAGCTGCCGCCGTCGGCCAAGAGGGAGCCGTTGCCCATCAGGCCGCCGTCGGCCAAGAGGGAGCCGTTGCCGTTGCCCATCAGGCCGCCGTCGGCCAAGAGGGAGCCGTTGCCCATCAGGCCGCCGTCGGCCAAGAGGGAGCCGTTGCCGTTGCCCATCAGGCCGCCGTCGGCCAGGAGGGAGCCGTTGCCCATCAGGCCGCCGTCGGCCAGGAGGGAGCCGTTGCCCATCAGGCCGCCGTCGGCCAGGAGGGAGCCGTTGCCCATCAGGCCGCCGTCGGCCAGGAGGGAGCCGTTGCCCATCAGGCCGCCGTCGGCCAGGAGGGAGCCGTTCTCGTTGTTGCTTTCAACAAGAACTTTTAGGGAGAGAGCTGATGCCTCAACATTCACTTCATTGGCTTCCACTGTCACTGAAATAAAGACATTCGAGGAGTCACATTATGACGCCAGGAACCTGAGCCGTACACAAACTTGCATTTTTCCAACAGGGTTCAGCAGAACCTGCTCACCTTTTTTATACTTCCTCACAGACATGGCCGCATGTGAATAGTGAAGTGTGAGGGCCTTCTTTATGGAGAGGTCATCAGAAGGCAGATCTAAAGTACAAAAGAAATTTGGTGTCAGGAAGGAGCTCAGAAAATCTCAAATGTTGAAATAGTCACCAATATTCTTACCTCTCGTTCTCCTCTGTAGTCCATTAGCGCTGCGTTCAGTTGAGCCACCAACAGGCAAACAGGAGCCTATGGACACAGTAGTTTCTGTTCAGCAAATGTTTTTGCTGTTTGATTGCACAGAAGACAAACTTGTCACCGCTAAATTGCATTTCAGGAATTAATATACCTAACTCTTGCTATACTCAACTACCAATTTATTGAGTAAAAGCTTCAAACAGAACAAATATAAATACCTTTGGTAAGCCAGACAGTGACAGTCAGCACACACATCAACAAGGCCCAAAAAGCTGCCATCGCTTCAGTCACCAACAGGAAATGCTACCTGTTGCCACATGGCAGGTTAAATAAGCCCATTGTGCAGTGATCACAGCTGTTGCTGATCAGCTCTAATCGGCTCTCTCTTCAGAGAGTCGGTGCTCGTTGAGATGCAGCCCTCTCTGTGAAAAATATTATACAATCTATCAGATCATAAAACTCTGAGAATGTTGTATTTATGAACTTGATGACTGTTTTTTGATGTATGTTAAGGAGCAATCATCATTTAAAATACAATCTCGCTTCAGGTCCAAACACTGACAACGCTCCATAAACGGGGAAGATGGAAGATTTCAAAGATACCCCTCCTTTTCAGACAACTAGTTGCAATCAAGGTTGTATTTGGGAGATGACGATAAAAGATGAACAGCTTCCAACCCAACACTCAAGATTTTCTTACAAAAGGAAAAGTCTGGCTATTCTGATTTACAGTACTTCAAATTTTGCATTTTTACTCTACATGTATTATCTGCTATAGTTACTTTTGTCACAATAAAAGAAAGACTGTATATTGCCATCAGCCACTATCATTAGAATCAAATGTATCCTGTGGACATTGGATACATGGAGCTAATTCCATAGCAATCCACCTGATAGATGTTGAGCCACAATGCTGTTAGCGTTAAGCTATAAAATATTTATATTATAACCCTGCACACCCACGGAGGTGTTTGCAGTTAGTGTCTGATTAGAGCACCTAATGTTGAAGGAGCACAAAGCTGTTCTGGGATTTATGTGAGGTCACCAACCTCCATGTACAAGCATCGGGGCTCTTTCTGCATGTGCTGAAGATAAGATGTGAAGCTGCAGGCCTTTAAGGTCAGTAAGCTCAGTGACACCGGTGCTCCCAGTTGACCACAAGAAAACTCTGCGCTGTATAAATATTCCGTGCAATAAAAAAAATGTCTGTGTATATATAGTAGTCGTTACCATTTAATATTTGTTACTATTTATACTTGTTTTTACTAAGTCTCTTGTTTGCACCATTTACTATGCTGCTGTAATCCTGGACATTCTTCCAATGCGGGACTACAGGACAGAATCAAATCCCAGGATGCACTTTGTCAGACCCCATTCATCTTCCCCTCCCCAGAGAAATAAGGAAACCAAAATATCATCAAAGAAGTTTTATTCAAAACAGATATAACAGTACGGACAAGCAGAAAGACGCTACTGATTAGCTGCCGCCGTCGGCCAAGAGGGAGCCGTCGGCCAAGAGGGAGCCGTCGGCCAAGAGGGAGCCGTCGGCCAAGAGGGAGCCGTCGGCCAAGAGGGAGCCGTCGGCCAAGAGGGAGCCGTCGGCCAGGAGGGAGCCGTCGGCCAGGAGGGAGCCGTCGGCCAGGAGGGAGCCGTCGGCCAGGAGGGAGCCGTCGGCCAGGAGGGAGCCGTTGCCCATCATGCCGCCGTCGGCCAGGAGGGAGCCGTTGCCCATCATGCCGCCGTCGGCCAGGAGGGAGCCGTTGCCGTTGTTGCTTTCAACAAGAACTTTTAGGGAGAGAGCTGATGCCTCAACATTCACTTCATTGGCTTCCACTGTCACTGAAATAAAGACATTCGAGGAGTCACATTATGACGCCAGGAACCTGAGCCGTACACAAACTTGCATTTTTCCAACAGGGTTCAGCAGAACCTGCTCACCTTTTTTATACTTCCTCACAGACATGGCCGCATGTGAATAGTGAAGTGTGAGGGCCTTCTTTATGGAGAGGTCATCAGAAGGCAGATCTAAAGTACAAAAGAAATTTGGTGTCAGGAAGGAGCTCAGAAAATCTCAAATGTTGAAATAGTCACCAATATTCTTACCTCTCGTTCTCCTCTGTAGTCCATTAGCGCTGCGTTCAGTTGAGCCACCAACAGGCAAACAGGAGCCTATGGACACAGTAGTTTCTGTTCAGCAAATGTTTGCTGTTTGATTGCACAGAAGATAAACTTGTCACCGCTAAATTGCATTTCAGGAATTAATATACCTAACTTCAGCTATACTCAACTACCAATTTATTGAGTGCAAGCTTCAAACAGAACAAATATAAATACCTTTGGTAAGCCAGACAGTGACAGTCAGCACACACATAAACAAGGCCCAAAAAGCTGCCATCGCTTCAGTCACCAACAGGAAATGCTACCTGTTGCCACATGGCAGGTTAAATAAGCCCATTGTGCAGTGATCACAGCTGTTGCTGATCAGCTCTAATCGGCTCTCTCTTCAGAGAGTCAGTGCTCGTTGAGATGCAGCCCTTTCTGTGAAAAATATTATACAATCTATCAGATCATAAAACTCTGAGAATGTTGTATTTATGAACTTGATGACTGTTTTTTGATGTATGTTAAGGAGCAATCATCATTTAAAATACAATCTCGCTTTAGGTCCAAACACTGACAACGCTCCATAAACGGGGAAGATGGAAGATTTCAAAGATACCCCTCTTTTTCAGACAACTAGTTGCAATCAAGGTTGTATTTGGGAGATGACTATAAAAGATGAACAGCTTCCAACCCAACACACTCAAGATTTTCTTACAAAAGGAAAAGTCTGGCCAAAACAATTTATTCTGATTTACAGTTCTTCAAATTTTGCAATTTTACTCTACATGTATTCATCTGCTATAGTTACTTTTATGTCACAATAAAAAAAGACTGTCAATTGCCATCAGCCACTATCATTAGAGTCAAATGTATCCTCTCTGGACATCGGATACATGGAGCTAATTCCATAACAATCCACCTGATAGATGTTGAGAGTCACAATGCAGCTAGCATTAAGCTATACGAGTTATCAACTTATAAAATACGATACATAACCCTGCACACCCACGGAGGTGTTTGCAGTTATTGTGGCCGATTAGAGCACAAAGCTGTTCTGGGATTTATGTGAGGTCACCAACCTCCATGTACAAGCATCGGGGCTCTTTCTGTATGTGCTGAAGATAAGATGTGAAGCTGCAGGCCTTTAAGGTCAGTAAGCTCAGTGACACCGGTGCTCCCAGTTGACCACAAGAAAACTCTGCGCTGTATAAATATTCCGTGCAATAAAAAAATGTCTGTGTATATATATATATATATATAATAGTCGTTACCATTTATATTTGTTACTATTTATACTTGTTTTTACCATTTACTATGCTGCTGTAATCCTGGACATTCTTCCAATGCGGGACTACAGGACAGAATCAAATCCCAGGATGCACTTTGTCAGACCCCATTCATCTTCCCCTCCCCAGAGAAATAAGGAAACCAAAATATCATCAAAGAAGTTTTATTCAAAACAGATATGAGAGTACGGACAAGCAGAAAGACGCTACTGATTAGCTGCCGCCGTCGGCCAGGAGGGAGCCGTTGCCCATCAGGCCGCCGTCGGCCAGGAGGGAGCCGTTGCCCATCAGGCCGCCGTCGGCCAGGAGGGAGCCGTTGCCCATCAGGCCGCCGTCGGCCAGGAGGGAGCCGTTGCCGTTGCCCATCAGGCCGCCGTCGGCCAGGAGGGAGCCGTTCTCGTTGTTGCTTTCAACAAGAACTTTTAGGGAGAGAGCTGATGCCTCAACATTCACTTCATTGGCTTCCACTGTCACTGAAATAAAGACATTCGAGGAGTCACATTATGACGCCAGGAACCTGAGCCGTACACAAACTTGCATTTTTCCAACAGGGTTCAGCAGAACCTGCTCACCTTTTTTATACTTCCTCACAGACATGGCCGCATGTGAATAGTGAAGTGTGAGGGCCTTCTTTATGGAGAGGTCATCGGAAGGCAGATCTAAAGTACAAAAGAAATTTGGTGTCAGGAAGGAGCTCAGAAAATCTCAAATGTTGAAATAGTCACCAATATTCTTACCTCTCGTTCTCCTCTGTAGTCCATTAGCGCTGCGTTCAGTTGAGCCACCAACAGGCAAACAGGAGCCTATGGACACAGTAGTTTCTGTTCAGCAAATGTTTTTGCTGTTTGATTGCACAGAAGACAAACTTGTCACCGCTGAACTGCATTTCAGGAATTAACATACCTAACTCTTGCTATACTCAACTACCAATTTATTGAGTACAAGCTTCAAACAGGACAAATATAAATACCTTTGGTAAGCCAGACAGTGACCACACACATAAACAAGGCCCAAAAAGCTGCCATCGCTTCAGTCACCAACAGGAAATGCTACCTGTTGCCACATGGCAGGTTAAATAAGCCCATTGTGCAGTGATCACAGCTGTTGCTGATCAGCTCTAATCGGCTCTCTCTTCAGAGAGTCGGTGCTCGTTGAGATGCAGCCCTTTCTGTGAAAAATATTATACAATCTATCAGATCATAAAACTCTGAGAATGTTGTATTTATGAACTTGATGACTGTTTTTTGATGTATGTTAAGGAGCAATCATCATTTAAAATACAATCTCGCTTCAGGTCCAAACACTGACAACGCTCCATAAACGGGGAAGATGGAAGATTTCAAAGATACCCCTCCTTTACAGACAACTAGTTGCAATCAAGGTTGTATTTGCTAGCGTTAAGCTATACGTGTTATCAACTAATAAAATATGATATATTATTATAGATATTATAACCCTGCACACCCACGGAGGTGGTTGCAGGTATTGTGTCTGATTAGATCTACTCATGTTGAAGGAGCACAAAGCTGGGATTCTGGGATTTATGTCATCAATCTCCATGTACTAATGTGTCGTGATGTTTGCATGAAAGCTTGCGACGCTTTGGGGTTTTCTTTCCGTTTGTGCCGACAAGATTTGAAGCTGCTGGAGCCAAACTACATTTAAATGTTGACAAAGTGGTCAACCTTTGACCTCTACAACTGTCAATGCAGACTGCACCAGAGTAACAATCTTAAATTGAGTCGTCCTCACAGCTTACCATACCGTGGTATTGTGTTTTATCTTGTACTTTAAGGACTCTATGATGAAAACCACAAGTTATACTACTCATTCAGTCTGTACCTGAGTACACAATCATGTACAAGTCAGGCAGTTCACATGAACATGTTGACTATGATAATACTGTAGAATTATCCCAATGAGAAGAGAATGAACAAAAATTCAAAAAACAAACCTTGGCATGTTTTGGGTTTTAACAGCGTATTGAAGAGGAGGCATGTTGGCCTAACTTTTCAGTGTCAAGAAGGGTTACGCTGTCCAAGTACAAGTACACATCCCTCTTCCAAGGATGCTCAATCCTCTAAATCATTCATTTCAACAACAGGAAATGTTCAGAAAATATATTTTCAAAACAAAGGCTAAAAATATTCTGGGAATACTTTTGCCAGAGATCTCACAACTTTACAATTTGGATTCTAGATCCTGGGCTTGTTTGTATCACACGTCAAAGGATTACACTTAAGCATGCACTTCAGAGGCAGTTTAAGAGTCAAAACGTTTGTTTGTTTGGTGTGAAGAATGCGGCACATTTATCAAGTGACATCCTCACAGCGAAGTGTAGGAGAAACAGTCAGTTCGAGACAAGGACCTGTGTCGGCCACATTGCTCATATTTGTATTAGGTGTACGAGAAAAAGTAAAAGTGAAGGAATTATTTCTTCAAATATGTGGAGTTCCCCTTTAAGTCCAAAATATCTGTTTCCAACTAAAACACAGACATAACATCCAACAGGACTAAAAAATAACCTCATTCGCAGGTTTTAACAGAATTCAATCTCAGCACAGTTGAAAAAAAAAAAGCTTTATTTTTATTTAACATAAATAAGCCGACATTTGCAAGGAAAAGTGTTTTCTCCACTCTGTGAGTGTGTGTGTCCTCATCAATATATTCCATAGCTGTGCTTCTTCCCGTCTCTGTATCTGTCCAGGTAGCGTAGGGGCTGTCGATGGGGGTATTTGACCTGTGGAGGGTGGTACACTGGAGGCCGGATGAACTCAAACACTGGCTCCCTCATGTCTACAGGGAGAAGGAACAGCAGAGAGGCTTCATGGTTACCAGACAAGCGCACACACACGACCCTGTTGTCCTAAAAACTCAGAAAGAAAAGGAAAATGTCAGAAGACCAAAGTTGCGCTCGGTCTGCGAGCGTTAGCGTGACTCACCGAGTGTGGTGTGAAAGGTGTCGGTGACAGATTCGTCCCACTGGCACTGGAAGAAGGACAAGCCTGCAGGTGTCATGTTGTCCTGGTGCTTTCTGTAGAAATCCATCGTCTTAAATGAGCGATCCACCAGAGAATGGCTACGGGGGAAGAGCCACACATGCTTAGTGTCTAAGATGCAATTCAAGAACATGCACTAACACGCCTTAATGTTACGCTTGAGAATACAGTTTATGATCCTATGCAGCAAGTATATGTGAATGATGCGGTTATATTTCATATAGCTCACCATGGCGACGGCCTGACCTCCTCCTGGAAGTTGATGGGTCCGTCTTGCTTGAAGAGGACATAGATGTAGCGGTGGAAGCCCGTTCCTCGTGCAGGGAACGGGGGCATGTAGTGACACAGCTCTTCCCCGGCCCGCACTGCTCCGCCCGGTATGTTCCCCCTACAGAAACACAGGTCGTTTAAGGCGGTACTCGTTGAAAATTCTTTAAATTGCATTTACTCCTAAGAAAATCGAAATCAATGGATATGCAAATGCTGTCAACGTTTCACTGTTGGCCACAAGAGGTCTCCTGCGTCACTGAAAAGTCCACTCTTAGCGTCTGTGCACCGGAGGTTTCAAGTTTCCACATCGCTCCGATCACACTGTCAGCTGCATGCTGGACCAGGATTGGCTCCCAAAATCCTACTTTTACGTCCACATGTTAAACTGAGATGTAAGGCGAGCACACTGAACTTCCCATCTTCAGCAGAGAAATGTGAAAACGCTCTTCTAGTTTCCAACCCAACACTTACATTATTATGCACAGTGAAGCTCAAATATCCAGTTAAAATAAACTAAAAAAATATTTTGGGGACTTTTATTACAACTGAAATTCAGGATTGAGCATGAATTGAAAAAAGGTAAATTGATGGCAACTGTAATTTATGTTTGTCATCAATTATGTAATCACATTTTTAAACCTGCCTGTAAAAAGAACTTGTGCTGCACAAATTAAAGCACAGTTGACTTTAAGTACTCACACTAGCCAGTGGACGTATTCTGCCTCGTTATCCAGAAGATGCTCATCTGAAAAAGAGGACACATGGTTTTTTTTTTTTTTAGGCGGCCCGTAAATACTGAGAATCGATGAATATGTCGATTCATTCCTGAAAGGCCTCCTGTGGTAGCTGACGCTGACCTGGACAGGTGAGCAGAATGGTCCACAGGGAGCCCTCCTCCGCATCAAAGGCGATTTGAGGGACAGAAGCAGCCTAGACATACAGAATGCAGGGAGGGGGTGACGCGTTGGAGGACGCAGACAGAAAGTTTAACTTCAAGGGACCTTGGTCTTTACAATATCAATTACAGGCTATATTAGGGCCCTGTGAAACCGCCAGTCCATTTACGTACTTCTGTTGGTGTCAGCCGATTCCCATAATGCACTTGACCACTGTTGTCCTGGCTATAGCAGATCCGGAGAGAGACTTGAGGAAGGAAATATGCCATGGGGAAGAGATCCCTGAAGACTCCGTAGTGGTCGGCCAGTCTCTTTATATGAAACGGACCGCTGCTCTTCTCCCACCTTTCCTGCACTCGATCCAGAGGGATCTTAACTAAAGATGGGGAAAATAAGTTAACGAATATATTCACTTATCAATTAGAAACGCTTTGGTATTCCTCGTATCGTCAAAGTGTGTCAGCTTACAAGTCCGCAGACGACAAGCCCTCTCCAGCTCCACGTTCTTCTTGTTCTCCTTCATCACCTGCTTCCTCTCCCTCACTTCTTTGGTCCTGCTGGGTCGATAGTGCGGAAGTCCAATGTCCACTTTCTCAGCACCTGCAAACAAAGCAAAACCCTCATTTGCATTGTTGATTTCACAGGTTTCCTCTGGGACAAAACACAATTCTTGCCCAATCGTTCTGCCATCGACAAGTTCCCACCACTGGAGAATCCCCGTCAACAGCAGGTCCCTCCTTCGTGTCTCACCGTGCTCAGGGTCAGTCCTTTCCACGTAGCTCTTGTAGGTCTTCCACCAGGCAGGCTGGTTCTTTGCCTCCTCAGCTCGTTTTAAGTAACGAGTGTAGCTGCGATACTTCTCTACTGACTCCAGGTTTTCAACGTCAATCTCGTCATTAGGCATTGGACCCAAAGGTGGTACCTGCCTGCAGAGGAATGCTGTCGTGTGGACACATCCCCACCAGTTAGTTAGTTACACAGCACTTCCTTCACCTTTCATGTTTGGTTCACACTGGCGGTTTATCACACACACACACAATAGGATGCTATTTTCTTGTTGGTTGTAAGTAACCGCTATGTGAGATAGGTACTGACATTTACTATTCCTGAGCTGGGTTTTGTATCTTGTTGTTATGTTTCCCTTTCAAAACAATACACCACGTTAAATTGTCTCATTTGTCTTTGTAAGTTAGCGAAATGTCTTTCTCCACAGAAGAAGAAGAGAGCGTGGTAACGGATGTAAACCTGTCGTACACGCAATACTGAATGGAGCCCGGGCACGAATACCGGAATGTGAACACAAATAGAATTTAGCAATGTCGTTACAATACCTGTCGAGACAAATGTCCTCGCATTATTGACCCCTAAATCTGTCCCAGTTCGCAGGGCAGCGACGCAAACTGTGCGCAGCGCCATCTTGGAGTGATTTTTTTTTCTTTTTTTTCCCCAGAAGATACGGTGGCCGAGAGAAGCAAAACGAGTCCGTGCAAACGTAGCTGTATTTGTTTTCTGTAGCAGACACTAACGACATTATGTTACATTTTCTGTATTTTAGCACACATCTATAGTCAAAAACAGTGCGGTATAGTTTTGGGTTTGTGATAATAATCAGTTACTTTTATACCAAACAGATTTGCCTGCAATGTTACAAAACAGCAAATGAATGGCAGCAGACATCGAATGTTACTGTAAAAAAGATAACACTGTAACAATAGCAGTGTTACAATGTATCTCCGTGTATTACATGGTAGTAACAATGTAGTTGGTGTTAAATTAAATGAGATTCTCAATTTTCCCAACAGCACTGAACGCATCATTTTTGCGTCTGTCGTCATCAGGGAAGCTTCGTCTGACGACATTCAGTATTCACACAAATGCCGTGCACGAATGTATTTATCTGTTGAGAGGGTAAGGCAATATATTGTGTCGTTTTATATGATGTACAGGGCTGTGCTTAAAAGTGAGCGCTTATTTAAAGTCAAGTCACCAGACTGTTGTGACGTGTTGACGATTATTGTTTGTCCCTACGTTCTACAGCAGCTAACGTCCACTGACCTGAATCCAGGCTAATGTTAGCAAACGTTAGCTCTTCTTTCTATTTGGCTGAGTTAATGTGCGTTACCATTTGGACTGAGCCTTGTATCGCTGCTTGTCCGTGGCTTTGATAACTGGCACTAACAAAAATTGGGGCTGTTTAATTGTTTTTTTTTAACCCTTTTGGGAAAGTCCTTCTTCATAAATGGCTTGAAATGTGATACTAACCTGTTACTACAGACATAATACACAGTTATGTTATATTACTGTCATGGTGCACGCATACGATACACTTATACGTTGGAGTTCTAGCACATCATGACCAACCTCGTCCTTCTGCTCTCTTTTTCACAGAGATGGCTGCTCACCCTTCAGAGATGGAGTCTCAGAATTCAACCCTGAACTGCGTCATATGCCTGGAGCGTTTCCGGATCCCCGTCACCATCCCCTGCGGTCACACCTTCTGTCAAAGGTGCATCACCGTTCACTGGGACACCAAGAGCAAGGCCGATATCGGACCTCGGTGCCCAATCTGCAACGAGGAGTTCGCCACCAGGCCCGTCCTCAAGCGAAATGTGTCCATGTCGGTCTTGACGGAGGCTGCAAACAGCACCGGCCCCTCCTGCAGAGAGTCGCTCATGAGGGGAGGCGAAGGGGCGAGGCCCATGCTGCTGTGTGACCGCCATAAAAAGCCTCTGGTTTATTACTGTCGGCAGGACAAAATGTCCGTGTGCTGCGAGTGTGGCATCTCAGAGTGCGTGAACCACGAGAAGGTCTTGTTGGAGGCCGAAAGGGAAAATCAAGAGGTAAAGTGACACGATGCCGCCACGGTTGTGCAGCTGGTGTTGTGACATGGATCACCGTTCCATTCACGGCTTACTGCGGTATCGAAGGCCACTGTGATCGTGACTGTGTGAAGTGTCCAGTCTGACTCTGACGTGTGTTCTTTACAGCTGCTGCTGGAAAGGAAGAGTACGGAGGTCGGGAAACTCATCGAAGAGACGCAGAAAAGTATTTTGGACTTGGCTGACAATATCAATCAAGCTAAGGTAAACCACAAACTTTTCCCTCTGTGAAAGTGGGTCCAAGGCTTAATCCAACTCCTACTGTGTGTTAAAGTGATCCCACCGTGACTTTTAATCAAATGCTTTTCAAGCGGTGTTGACTCTCACCTCCTGCTGCTTTCTCACACACATTTAAATAGGACTAGCACGCCCACAAGACGTGTAAGTAGAACATGAAATGTTCAGGTCTTTAATGACTCGGCTGCAGATGAAGCTTGATATTGTAGATAAATGAAAAGGTCTGGGGAAAAAAAGAATTCGGACTGGACACCGTTAACCACATGAGGCCAAGTTCCTCAAAGCAGGCTTGGGAAATGATTCTCCACTTTCCAATCAATAGGTGACCCTTCAGCAGACTTCTTCCTGGGTCAGTGTCAAGTTCTCCTCCCTGATTAAAACACTGACTGAGAAGCAGCTGGCTACAGAGCTCTTCATCGAGCAGCAGAAAGAAGCTGCCATCGCCGAGGCGGAGGCACGGCTGGCTGAACTCGAGCAGCGCTCCCAGATACTGCGAGAGAGCCAGGGACAGATAGCGGCGGTGCATGACCTCTCTGATACCGACCTCATCAAGGTTTGTACCTTTACGCAACCATTTGGCTCAAATGTGTCACACTACGACTATATTGCACTGAAACAGTGAGATGCCCCCCTATCTACTGACATAAGGAGAGAAGAACATCATCAACCGCTAAACCATCGAGGCTTTCTTTTCAAATGCATATCTCCTCACAGGAATCGATGGTCCTAGAAGTTCCACGTTTCAAAGATATTCCCACAGATGTAACGCCAAACCTCTCAGAGCGATTGAACGGCGTCACCGATGTCCTGACCCGAGTCTCTAAGCTGGTGTTTGAGGACCTCGAGAAAGCCGTGAGCGCCGCCGTGGGTCCGGACGAAGACGGTAACACGATGTTTCCCTCGGGGGCAATTTAGCTTGAATTGCCAGCGGTTTGTTCCCCGATCGTTGCTCTGTGTTCTTGAACTTGTCTTTGGCCTCCAGGTTCTCCTCAGGACAAGAAGCCGATCCTAGCTGTGGTTCCCAGTCCAGCCACTCCGTGCCACCCGGGTGGGAAGGAGGGCCTCAGCGCTTGTAAGTCCTTCGTACCAATTATCAACCTGACTCTCTGGTTCTTCTGGATGTAATTCATTTGCAGAAGGGCAATCAGCTCCAGTGTTTGGATGACAGCAATGTTATTCCTGTGACCATAGATTGACTTTGTAAGTCGAAACATAAACGCACGCTAACACTGGATACATCTGTTCCCGCTTCAAACCGTCTCATTCCTTTCTTCCGCATGACAGACCGGTGCGCTCTGACCTTTGACCCCCGCACGGCCAACGGGCACCTGTTTCTGTCCCAGGAGTTCCGGAAGGCGGAGCACCTGACCTCCGGGCCACGCCCCGTCCCGGCCCATGAAGCGCGCTTCGACCACACGTGGCAGGTGCTCTGCTTTCAGGGCTTCAAATGCGGACGGCACTACTGGGAGCTGGAGGTGTCCAAGCCCTGGGCCTACCTCGGGGTAAGGGACCTCGCGTGTCGTGTGTGTGTGCGCTGTTCTTTTGTGAGCGGTTCATTAAAGCTCCGATATTCAGGAACACTGGCCGAGTTGAACAGGAATCACGATCTTAAAGGGACGGTTCCCTCCAAAATCAAACATCCATGTCTTTCCTCTGACCCGTCGTGTAAATATATCATGCCATGTTTCAGTGTGAGTTGCCAAGTGTGCCGTAGAAATGTCCACCTTCTCTGAAATATGAGCGTAAATATTACATATAATAAATATATTACATGTATATTTGTTTACATGAGCACCAAAAGGACACAGGCAGCGCTTCTCCAAAAATCACGTCCAGTGTGAGCCCAGTGCTGCAATGAAAATCGTATGAACTTGCAAAACCCCGACGTGCATACAGTTACACGTGGAAACATTCGGGTTTGCAGACGACGCGACTCCGTTTTCTAGAGCCAGTAGTTCTGATTTGATTGGCTGATGGTCATGGATGAACGGGGGAAAGTCTGACAAACTTCATGGATTACAAACAATTATAACTGAGTCAGTTAAGAGGTACAGTTACAAAAAAAGTATTTTGCAGGTGAACCTTGTCTACCATGCACAAATCTGCTGAGTGGTCATTTTGGGAGACCCAGCCATTGCCTTTGTGTCATTAATATTGGCGTTATTGCACAACAGGGTAGCACTTCATTTCTGTAGGTGATCATCTGACTTTCCCTCCAGGGTCTGCTTCCTTTGTGAGGCACACAATTCACTCCCCCCCCCCCCCCCCCCCCCTCTCCCCCCGCTTCTCATCAGGTGACCTACGACACCATCCCCAGGAAGGAGAAGGGCAAGCGGTGCATGGTGGGTATGAACGAGCTGTCCTGGAGCCTGCAGCTGGACCAGCATCAGCTCAGCGCCTGGCACAACGGCCGGCGGGAGACTCTGGCCGGCCTCTCGCAGCACAGCCGCATCGGCATGCTGCTGGACTACGAGGCGGGGACGCTCACCTACTACGGAGACGGGCAGACCAGGCTCCACGCCTTCCACTGTGCCTTCAGCCGGGAGCTGTTCCCCGCCTGCTGGATAGGTGAGGGGGTCAGCGTCACCCTCTGCTCCACATGAGCGGACTCGTAAAAGGGAAGAAGGGAGCTCAGTAATGAGAAGCACTATCAAACAAAGGCACTTGCAGACTCAACATAGAGGACCCCCCCCCCCCCCCTTAAACATTTGGGAGGTTTTGTTTTTTTCCTTCCTTACAATGACTTTCTTCCTTCAATGTTTTAAGCAGAAGAACTGACTGTAATCAGCCTTCTACCTGCAAACTGTCCACCTGGCTTTGACTTATCACACAACAATAGCAGCAGAGGAACCGGTCTCAAACTCTGGTCCCGAAGAGCCTCAGGGTTCTAATACACGGACGACAATACATCATTTCTTCACAGCGTTGATGGAATAACCCTCATTTTAGGATAGATGTCTGCTTTCACGAAGGAAAAGCCCAATCCCCTCAACTCAGTGTGTCAGGCTATTGTACTTTCATGACACAAAATAGATTTTCCTTGTTTCACTGCAATACACATCGTTATAAAATCCATCGAGGGATTAGTTAGAAACCAGAGAGTGCAGTGCTGCGCCCGACTCTGGTCACCTCTGAAGAAATAGTTAGTTTTTGGGAGATGTGCTTCTTCGCTTTCTTGCTGAGAGTTGGATGAGAAGATTGATACCGGGGTGGTGAAGAAGCTACAGCCAGTAGCCGGTTAGCCTAGCTTAGCATAAAGACTGGAAACAGTCTAATTAACGCATTACCTGGCAACCAGTGGAGACTACAGGAAGTAGAATAAATAGTCCACAACCTTCCGTAAAACTACCACCTGTCGTTTTTACACTTTTCTTTCAACGAGTTAAAATCGGTGAGCTTTAGAGGTGCTGGTTGGTGACTTTTGTTACCCGTTAGGACAGAGCAAGGCCAGCTGGTTCCAGTCTTTAAACTAAGATTAGCTAACGTCTGATTGCTGTAGATTTATATTAAGCTGACAAACACTGAGTTTAATCACTCTTATCTCAGCCAGGAAGAGTATTTCCTCCTGGTGTAAGTGTCTCTAACTGACCACTGCCGAGTTTGTTTTTATCAAGTCTGCTCTTCTAATGTGGGGATGGAAATCGATGAAATCCTGCCTGAGCTACACTGGCACACACGTATAGCAGTATGAGAAAGCCAGAGACCTTCTTGCATTGCTGCTAGAAGCCATTTGTTGAGGAAGTCAGTAATACATCACCCTTGCTGTCTGGAAATTCTGGTTATACTTGAATTTTTTAAATGTTATGTTCAAGGACTGGCCTTCAAGTGGGAAAAAAAAGAAAGAAATTGCTCGTTGGTGCGCAAACCCTTCACAACGTTTTTGGTTTCTGGGCAGAATTCCCCCTCAGAAGGATGTGAGCCAGTGCATACTGTGCATACGGGACAATAAGCCACAGCAGGGTGTCGTGAATAGAATTCATTTTATTAGACACCGTCCCGTTAAAAGTACAACGCCCTCTGTTGTACCATGAGCACCGTCGGTGGGCTGAACATTACTACTGAGACTACAGGGCTGAGAAAGGATCTCGGGATTTTAGCACGAATGCACAAACGAGTCGCCTGCCTGTAGTTTTAAACCGTTGATGCTGAAAGTGTTGTGATGGAATCTGCTGTAATGTACAAATGTTTTTAATGGACTTTGGCCTTTTAAAAAAAAAAATCATGAGCACTTAAGAGTGAATAGCTGTGACTTTGAGGCTCAGGACGTCATGCGTCAGGATTTGGGAAGCTGCTGTGGATTTGCACAAGTTGTCAGACGCAGACGAGGACAACCGACTCGGAGAGGGGAAGCAGCACACTTCCAATGCTGTTTTAGCCTCGTGGCATGAAACATAACCCCTGGTGCAGACTCTCGAATATGTTTATGTTGAGTACGCTGATGCACCGCGCTGTGTTTTCAGTGGAATAACCATCAATTTGTGATTTCGCAATGCTCGGTGTAGAAATAAAGGCAAAGAAAGTGTTTTTTTCACATGAATCAAGATCCATTTAATAAAATCCAATCCAATGCATACATGCATGAGTTGAGATCATGCTTTGTTTTCTGTACTTGAGCCATTTTACATGAATTATTCAATAAATTAGTTTGAAATAAATACAGAGCTTTATTATTATTATCGTACACACAGCCATGACAGAGCGAACAGGAGCCCGATGCATAGCATTCTGAGAGTGCAAAGAATCAGCCACAGATACAGGATACAGATAAGTGACTAAGGAGGATAGAAGCGGAGAGACTCAGATACCGAGGTGCTCAGATCAGATTTAAAGACCGACCCCAAACTGGGAGGAGTCAAAACCACAACCACAGGAAGTAGAAACAGCGAGAACGATCGGATGGTCTTGTTCGTTTCTACAATGTCTAAAATGTACATAAGAAGAATGAGAGGTGAAGCAGGCTGGCGGTGAGTCCGACCATTTGTTTTCTCGAAATGTTCAGAGGCATGACAAAACAGGAAGTGACATCATTGGGTAACTGCTCTGCTCTTGCACATTGTAAAGATAATCCCTCCTGGCAGTGCGGTCGCCCCTCGCTCTCTGCTCTAATCCAGGATCAGGGATCGACTGCGTGGGCTCGACGCCGCTCTAATCTTCGTGGTCCTCTCGTCCACTGAAACGCGTCAAAGCAGACCGGGCGGCGCTGCAACCCGCTGCCTTTACAAAAGTTAGTTTTTCCTCTCGGTTAGTGTTCTCGAGAAAATATCTCATTTTGAAAAGTCTACATATTAAAAGCCTGTACACACAAATAATAGAAAAATAAAACACTGCATTCAGCTGGCCTCTGAATAGACTAGCAAAGTAATTAACATTGTTAGATTCATTCTAGTTTAATAGACAGTCATAGAAAAAGTCTAAGTGAGCGTCACAACTCGGCTGAATCTGAAGTTTAGGGTGGCGGTATGATTCTTGGGACACCTGCAAGACAGTTGAATGGGAAATAGCTCGTCAGGTTACAAAGTTTTTGTCAACCACATTGAAGGGAAAAAAAGCCTCTAAATCCAGACAACTCTGGCTTGAACAACCCTCTTGTTTCCCTCAAAGGTCGCTACCAATACTTCTTATTTCCATCAAGTAAAAGGTGCTTCTGTAGAGAATGGAACCCATTACAATATAGGAATAATTCAAATGAATGTGGAAAGGTGTAGGCTGAGGTGGGAAAGCAATGGAATGAAAAGGTGGAACCACACGGACTGAGTTGGAAGGTGAGAGAGGGATCCATGGTGAACAGGAAAACATTGGCCTTCCTGATGTCCGGTTAATGGAATGAAAAACAAGGTGATCCAGTAGGACAGAGATAACAAGAGACAGAGAGCAGTGAGGGTGACATCGAGCAGGTCTACTGGTTCTTCTTGTCTTCTGGTGGGGAGTAGGGAGGAGGCTTGTCCTGTGGAGAGAGGAGTTATCAGTGAAATCTGGTCTGCACTTGCTGAAAGGGTCACTAGCTGGCGCTCGATCGCGGAACTCGAGGAGGATCGATTCGTTTCACCGAGCCATCCACAGGGAGGGTGCTTTATGGGTGGGAAGTACAATTCTGCAACTATTGAAAAGGTCTTTAATAAAAGACTAGAAACAAATTATTTAAAAACGTTCTATTGTATATTGAGCGCCATCCATTCAAGCATTGCAAAAAAGGCCCGTCAGGTCGAGAGCACCCAAAAAGCACCTGAGCGGACGCTCTCATACTCTCAAATTGAAAGACCACCCTCTTGAATAAAGATCAGAAAAAAAGCTCAAAAATATCCTTGCATCACTCCTTTACGTTGTAGTTCCTGATGCACAATAGATACCACCCCATCCATATTAGTGTGTTGCTTTCCTCTGAATCAGGCGGCAACCTCCGGGTCATGAAAGTGAATCCAATGCAGAAGTGCCTTAAAGCTGCGTTCTCTCTAGTGTCCACCAGGGGGCGACTCCTCAGATTGTATAGAAGTCTATGAGAAGATGACTACTTCTCTCTTGATTTATTACCTCAGTAAACAATGTAAACATGAATTCATGGTCTCAATCTCTAGCCTCAAGTCTTCAATACAGCATGATGTTCATTCAGTACATGATGGTCCATTTAGAGTCAAACGGACCATAAAGCAGGGGATGCTTTAGGGCGGGGCTACCTTGCTGCGGGTCGTTACCACAGCATTGTAAAATGAATAAAATAAATTCATCACTTCAGCAGAGTAAAATGTTTCCTTTGCATGTGTATTGCTACATTCAGTGTCGGCGTCCTTTGCATTATTGAGTAACCTGCTAATTATTTTCATCATTGATATATTAATATATATCAGTTTGTCTATAATATTGTCAGAAAATAGTGAAAAACTATCATTTCCCAGAGCCTAAGGTAATGTCATAAAATCATCACATTTTAGAAGCTGGAAACAGAAAATTGTTTGCTTGAAACATTATAGGATTAATTGTTTATCCAAATACTTATTCAGTTATTTGACTAATTGTTTCAACTAAAATTCAGTGGTATATTTTCAAATTCCCTTAAAAAAATCCAGCTCTTAAAGGGAGGAACTCTTAAAGAGTTAGAAACAAAAAGGAAATACCGATATCTGTAATATTGACCAAAACACTGGACAAAATATTAACAATAGCTGCATGCAGCCAGGTAAGAAATTGAAGGAAACCCTAAATAACTAAATGGAGAAACATAACCTAACCCTAACCCACTCTAGAAAGGGCACAAGTGGCAATTCAACAGCTACTGTGCAAAAGGTGAGTGACGCTCACTAGCTCATACTAATATATAATAAATAAATAAATAAGGTGGTAGATAAATCAATGCAACATCAGATGTGCAGCAGAGTGACGGGGAGACGCCTACCTGTGGCAGGTACACATGTGTAGGAGGCAGCGTGGCTCCGCTGGCGCTGGCTGCTGCCTCGGCTGCTTTGGCCTCCGCTGGGACAGAGAGGAGGAGTTTACGGTCAATATAAAGGGTGGCATAATGTGAGGGAGGGAAAGGAAATTAAAAAGGCATTGCTCATTGGCTGATCAACGCATTAACACCTGGAGTCAGAGACTCTTTGCCAGGGAGCCTCACCTGCTGCTGAGGAGGGGAGGTCAGGGTCGTGGGGGGGCTGCTGGCCTAGAGGAGCAGAATAAGGAGGCGGAGGTATGTAGGCCGCAGACGCTTCAAACGCTGGAGGGTTGGGGTAGAATCCACCTGGATAGCAGATGCACAGAGCTGCAGATTAGACCAGCTATACACTGAACATTCTCACACGAGTTGAAGGAGATTTGTATCCAGGTGATAATGAGAACGGCTGCGATTATTACAGCCCCTACCCGGTGGAGGAGGGTTGGGGTAGGAGTAGCCGGGTGGAGGTCCAGCAGGGTACATCCCGTTAGCAGGGGGAGGAGGGTAAGCATAGGCCCCGTTGGCCATGTAAGGGCATCCACCAAACCCAGCAGTCACTGGCTGACCTCTCGACGCTGCAAGACACAAAGCAGCAAGAGAACGCAAGACATGAAGAAACAACGGAGACCAGTCCGCCAAAACGGCAGTACTATAACAAGAATACAAGCTACTGGTAATGTGGCTTTGGAAGCATACCCTGAGCTGCGACCTGCAGCATGTACTGGCCAAACTCTATAGCTCCTCCAGCAGCAAAGATGAGCTTGAACATAGCACTGCCCTCCCAGCCACCTGGAAGCGACAACACAAGGAGGGAATCCCTGGAGTTACTGTGTGCCCCACAGACTAACAGACGCAGAAGACCCTGCGATCAGTGAAACACGTATACCTGCACACAGGTACCTACCTCCAGGCTCTGAGCTGACGGTACCCTTGATGTAGTTGGCTCCCAATACAGGTTGCTTGATCTCACAGCCCTTTATTAGGTAGAAGGGCATCATGAAGGACTGCAGCGCATCCCGCCCTTTAGCCACAAAGATCACCTGAAAGAAAACAACAGCAACTAACATCATCTCAGCACTCACCTGAACCCATGAACCCCACTCCCTTATGAGACTCGGGGAACGCTAAACAGATTGTGTACAAGCTGTCAACGGTGGCAGTAAGAGGCTGTGGCTGAATCACAGATAGCACATCTGGGTCATGTCTCTCACCCGGTATGGAGTTAGGTAGATGCTGCCCTTCTTGCTCTTTCTGAAGGCTTCAGGCAGACTGTCCGCATCGCAGAAGACGAGCTCCACGTTATCATAGTTCATCAACACACTGGGGGACAGAAATAGACACAATCAGTGGATCACAGGATGATTTCTATCACATCCGTTTGTCAATGTACAAAAAATAAATTAAATGTATTTGGACTCAAACACCATAATCTTTCACTTTAAACAGCTTAACACATTAGATCACTGGGTTATTGTGCAACTGTCCAGTTACTAAACACGGCCCATGACTTGGTTTCAGCAAATAGAACCAGAGTAAAAGGATTAGGCCATCGATAGTGACGGGGCTTACTACCGGTTCTGGGTTAGCTGTAATGGGTTTATCATTGCGCTCCGCTATGTTCGAGAGGAATCTGTCACCGATGTTCATGTAAACGACCCGCTGTGACTTGGTCTGGACGGCGCAAAACAAAACAACGGTATTATAGTAGTGCGGGACAGAGAGCCGACAGGAGGCAATGCAGCAGTTAATGCTCCGGCACAGTTACAACATGATTCAGTAACATGTCACCCTCCACAGGTTTGTCTAAATGTAACGTTTCACAAGTAAACATGGATGCAACCACGCGAAGCCTTCTACAGCTGAGCGCAGTGATGCTATAACAGGTTGAAGGCCACGAGTCCGAGACCCCGGTTCCGTAAGAAGCAACCCGAATATTCTGTTAACAAACATGGCGTTTTAAACATATATGTGTGCGTTTGGTGTCGTGTTGCACTGACCACAAGCCACTCTTCAGTTCTGCTTATGTACCATAAAGCACTTTGTTAAAATGACAAGTATATAATGACATAATTACACCAGGTTGCACGAGAAATAAGCTAACCGATGCTAAAAGTTGCCGTTTGGCTGAAGTTAGCGGTAGTTAGCTGTCGTTACTGGATATAAATGTGGAATTTAACGTTAACGTTAAAGTATCTTCTCCCAGGAAGTTATCAGAGGAGTATTACATGGAGTATGGTGTGGTCTGTCTAGTTAACGGTAACCGCTAACGTTAGCTAGCCCCGTTGCACCCGCTACCTTTCACTGTTGTTGATGATGACTCCGCCGGACTCCGAGTGGTTCTGGTTCAGAGTCATGTCGACCGGCCTCCAGACTCTCCGACGACTAAAAGATGACCGGTTGTGTTCCTCTGCCAGACAACGTATCTACGGGCCTTTCTGCCGCCTCGGTAGCTTTCCTCTCTGCGTTGATAACGGTTGTTGTGAAAACGCTGCTCGGTTCTGATGTTGGTGCACCTGCCCTTCCGCCATTCGCGTGAAACGCCCACCGTGTGACGTCACGCGTCCTTAAAAATGAAATGCGTTTACCTGTTTTTTTTACAGTCTTTGTTGTTTATTAAAAGAAAATGTGTTTTAATTTTTCTGAAAAAGTACCCATTATGTTTATTTAATAAATAGTGAGTCGGTTTAAAATGTATTGAATGAATGGTGAGAAATAATGTGTAAGGTGATACAGTCAGAGAAGTCTACACCGAATACACCAGTATTATCCTGGAACCTTCACAGATACACTTAATATTTTGGAGGGATATTTTGAGCATTTTACAGACACAGATATGGACAAAGATATGGACATATTGTTTTCTTTGCGCAGTTGTTAAGACTACTACTACTACTGCTACTATTTTAGGATGGGAATATCCTGGATAAATAAAGGTTGTATAAAAAAATATTTAAAAAATAAGAAGATCTTTTTTAAATCCACATTAATAAAAATAAATGATTGGCTGTGACATGCATTAAAACTTTGTAATTTGTACTCACAGTAACACATTCTGTTAATCAAACAGGAAAAAAGAGAGGCAAATTATACTGTGTTAACTTACATTTCATGTAAACATTAAAATATGCCACAAAATGTTTCCTCGTAATGCATCTGAATACATTCATATCTACATTTGTATCTGTGTTTAAATGCATCTATTTTTAGTTTAATATCGGCACATAAGTTATTGATATATGTTTAGTGCATATCCAGTAGAAGGCATGTGCCTCTTACAGTAAGTAACAGCTCTTCTCAGAATGAGTCAAGGAAAGGAGAGCGGTCAGGTTGCAAAAGTACCCACGTGCTTGTGAAAGATGCCAGAAGATGCAACTTCATGGTGTGGGTTGGCAAACAATAGTGGAGGTCTTTGTCTGTCTCTGACACACACACACACACACGCACACACACACACACACGGTCCCAACCACAAAGTGGGACTGAATGGAACTGACCTTTTTCTGTGTAAAATTATATAAAAAATGTAGAGTAAGTTGTGTCACATTTAGTGGGTTTTGGAGTGATGGTCAGACAAAGCAAGTCATTTGAGTATGTCAACCTGGGCTTTAGAAAATTGTTGCGGCCATTTAAAAAACAAAATTTTAATCAGACATTTTATTGACCAAACAATGAATCAAGAAAATAATCAACAGATTCATGAATGATGAAAATCACTAGTTGGCGCCAAAATCTAAATGAATATTTTCTTTTTTATTGTCATTTTCCAATAAAGATTCCATAAAAATTTATTCAACATCCTGCTCTATACAGCTAAGAATTCTCACTTTACATTTGCAGTATATCTTCTATTTATCTTATTACATCAAAACACTCACACTACATTTTTTTTAAATGGTGAAGGGTTAGTGTAAGAGCTAGCAAACCGAACTAAACAGAATCAACAAATGTATTTAAATTAGTACAATATATGTTAATATATATGTAATTGGTCATAGAAAAGATGATACTGATATACATACAGAAATAAATAAATGAAGAAAAGATATTGAAAGCCTTCGGACACAGATGTATGTGTCGATAGATGTGTCTGTAATTACATGTTAGAGTATTGACAGACGTTACATCTCAGTGCAGTGGCCATAATAGTTTAATGGAATAAATCAACTTTGGAACAGGATCCATCCTGAAGGAACACAGGTAGGGCTGACAATACACAACCCACAGATGGACCGTCTCATGTTACACGCTGTTTCATTACCTCATTCTGCTGCAGTTCCTCATGTGTCGTGTCAGACCTCCACCGTGGATTTAGATTCAGCACGGTATCCATGACAATACTGTAAAACAATAAGCTGGGCACGGTGAAGTGATAAACAGTCGGGGTTTGTGCTTCAGCTGTTATTTTAGAGACAAGATAAGAGAATCCTTTATTTTGCATCCAGACATAATGTTTGAGGGAACCTAGGTGAATAAAACACCATATGTCACAGTTATTCACGCTACCACCTTCTACAGGAAGTGATGGCTTCCGGCTGCTGTGCGATAGTTCATCGAAACACATAGCTTCCACACAGCTTCCCCATATCACACACACACACACACACACACTCGGAGCACAGCAGGCAGGAGCCTGGTTGTCAAATATTACCATCATCATGTCAAGTCAAAGCGAGCCCACCAGCACAGGAGACAACCTACTGCAATCACCTGCACAGGTAAGGACTACGATGCACTTGTATGTTTTGATGGGTCTAAATCATGGTTCACTTTTGTTTCATGTTGGCTCTCTGACTGCCAGTTGCTAACCACAACGATCTGTGACGCTGTGGTGACGGGCCAACAGGATGAAGCTGTCAAATATATTAGTTCATTAACTTCTTTTGCTCTGAACGTGTTCGTTTCTCACGCTTTCGGCTGATCATTTTCTTTTCTTCTCTGTGAAATCCCCCAAAGTGTAAACTTGTCGGATGGGCTGCAACAGAGTTAAAAATCACTCGGAGACACTGAGTCATGTTTTCCAAATGGCTATTTCAAGATGCTGTGACTATGATTCATAACTGTGGATGTATGCGTGGATCATATGACGCAAAACGTGTTTTATCACGGAAAAGACGGCGTGTGTACACTGTGTTTGTGTGACGT
This sequence comes from Lycodopsis pacificus, assembly GCA_028022725.1. Classification (NCBI taxonomy): domain Eukaryota; kingdom Metazoa; phylum Chordata; class Actinopteri; order Perciformes; family Zoarcidae; genus Lycodopsis; species Lycodopsis pacificus. The sequence continues at coordinate 17,824,929 of CM051708.1, forward strand.
GAAATGAGCACACAGCAATTTGGTTGCTGTATGCAAACATTATGAAAAGTGTTGTATGTGTGATGTGGTTGGACACAGCTGTATTTGTATTCTTATTTGTAGGATGGGCGACTGTCATTTCCTTTCAGGTGAATTCCCCTCGTGTGATGGTGGGTTGTTGCTTCAAAGGCACTTTCATTATCAACAAGAGAGGAAGTCCCTTACAGAGGGGGGGGGGGGGGGGGGGGCCTTATCGGCAATCAGAAACCCTCTTGAACCAAGTTGCGGTATTTTAAGGTTTCTTGCATTGTAAGGAGCCGATGATAGGATGAGGTCACCTTTAAATACCTTCTTCACTCAACAATGCACTTTGACATCATGATGTATTTTAAACATAAGCACCTGTATCGTCTGTCTTCCAGGAACATGGCTCGTCAAGACTCAGACAGGTAAACCTCACCAGCTGCTGGCTGCCGCCTTGCTTTTTTCCAGCAGTGATTTCTGTCTGTGTGTCTTACAGAAGATGCATCATTGTTGCAGAAAGGGACAACCAAAAGACACTATTGCGTTGCATTATGGGAAATGTAGAATCCAACGTTTTTTGGAGCTGGGGGTGAAAAGTCCACTGATCTGTACTAAGTGGTGTACAACATGTGAAGTGAATGGTATGGGCCTGTAAGTGAGTGCTTTGTCCCGGCTGACTTTCTTTCTCTTGTCAGTTGTCGCCTGGCAATGTACGAAAACTGGGGTTGACGAGGAAAGCGAGAGAACGGAGGGTAGGTGACACTCTGGACCTTCAAATGCCTCAAATTAAAACCTCAGAATCTCTTGAAATTCCTCTGACAGAACGGTGTAGAAAAATGTTCTGTTCTTCTCCTTTAGGATTTCAAGGAAGATGAAAACCCAGAAGAGAAGGCCCGGAGACACAAGGAGCTTGAGGTATCACCAGTCATGTGCTGTACTTCACGTAAATAAACGTGGTTGTTTTTTTTCCCAAACCGAGCTCTCACTCTGTTTATTTCTGTTTAAAGCTGAAGCCTCTGTACAAAGAGCTGCTGTACACCGTCGCTCATAAGATGGGTAAACCGTCGTCAACTGAGGTCTTCACAGATAGCCAGCTTCACCAGTACATCCGGGAGGTTAACACTTTGGCTTCACACGTTACAGATAACGCCGCTGCCGTGTTGTTGCATGACTGTTTACGTCGATTATCTCGCTCCGTCTGTCCTATCTACCAGGCTTTCACTATGACGGAGTCAGAGCACAGCAGCCTGACGGAGAGAGTGCAGAGCACAGAGGTGAGAAAAAGGATGTCAGCATGTTTGCTCCAATCTCTGCGCCTTCAGCGAGCCCTAATATCCATCTATAGCATTCATACCAAGCGTCTTAACTTTCCACCAACTGCTGTTTAGTTCACCAGTGGCAGAAATGATGTATGTTTGAGGCTGCAATAAGTGTCTGTCTGAGTACCAACGTATCTAAATATGTGACCCTTTCAGCCTCCAGTATACTGCCTCATGGCCACTATAAAGGAAGCCAAGGAAATCCTGGGAAAAGACATCAGTGGTGAGGAAGAATCCTCACGACTCAGCCACAGTTATGTTGACATCGACTCAGTGGATTGCAACAGAATCGGGTGCTGACATTCATGGTTTCCTGATGCTACCCAACGATATTCCCGGACATTAATAGAGTGACTCTCTACAGATGTGTTTCTGTTCTCATGTGGACATTTCATCTTCTCCTTTCACTTCATGTCAACGGCCTGCGGTCTATGGGCAGAAGTCTCTTGCTATCTCTGAGATATGAAATACTGTCATGGTGCAAGTCATCGCACTCTGACTTCAGTCTACTGCAGATGTTGTGTGTGTGTTGAACAGGTTTCAGCGACCCATACTGCCTGCTAACCATAATGGAGGACGAGGAAGAGAGTCGGACACGCCGGTCCAGAGCCAAACCCTCTAAATCTATTCTGAAGGATGCCGTATCCAACGACAAAATCTACCAGTCAGACATAAAGAAGCAGACTCTGAACCCCATTTGGAACCAAACCTTCATACTGTGAGTCTAAGTGTGTATTTGCTGTATGCCGGGTGAACCAGGTAGAAGTTCGTTTTTCTGATTGGGTTTTTCTTTTGGGTTTAGAGAGTTCGAAGACATCGCCGATGCCAGTTTCCATCTTGAGATGTGGTGAGGACGACATCCACAGCTCAAATTGTTCTGCTTTGAAATCTTCCTCTTCATTAGATTCACCTTTGTCATGGATGGATGACTGAACGGGCCTAAGTGTCAGGGGCCACACTGACCGTCACCTTTAACATGTCACTCAAAGAGACACATACCAACCGGGAAGAGACTCAAAATGACCACAAAGAATCAACAGCGAAAAGATGAAAAACAACTACAAAGACACGCAAACGACTACAAAAAGGGACAAAACACCACGGGCAAAGAAACCTAGAAAACACCAAAACAAAGACACTCAAAATGACTTCAGAGAGACAGAAATTGACTGGGCAAAACTACAAAATTACCAAAACAATTAGAAAGTGGCACAAAATAACAACTACGACAGAAAGAATGACGACAAATGGACACGAAATGACGACACAGAGCCTCAAAATGACTCAAAAGACAGCACAGAGAGATGTTTAAAGACTACAAAGAGACACAAAACAAGAACAAAAAGAGGCTGAACAACTATAACATCTGGAGACGGTGGGGCCTTTTGCATGTCTGTGCCCAAGGGCCCATCGTCTCATAACCCGCCCATGACCCTAACAGTGCTCTTTTTGTTTCAGGGATAAGGACGAAGAGGTTTCCCTCACTCAGAAACTAGAGGACATCAAAACCAGCTTCAACAGTTTAAAAAGGTATTAACCATCTCTGTGACCCACACACAAACACATGACCAAGCACAGCAGGTCAACTTTTCCACTTGTACCTGTTTAGGATGATCAAGGATGCCAAAAAGGAGAAAGGCACGGACGACTTCTTGGGGAAGGTGGTGCTAAAACTACAGGTAAACGTTCACGTTTCTATGTCTGCTTTTTGACTCTTCCTCCCAGTCTAATGCTGCTTTGCATCATCTCACTGTAGGATCTCCACTGTACTGAAGACAACTGGTACAAACTGGAGCCCAGAACAGAGACGTATCCTGACCGCGGCCAGTGCCACCTGAACCTCAAGTTCATCCATAAAGCGGTAAAACTAAGTGCATTCATGGCCTCCAGTGACGTTAATGACACCAGCGTAACCGGTGACACGTTGGGCACAATATTGAAACTGGATTTGTGTTTTGTGACCGACAGAGAGACGGGACGCTGAGTGCCGGGCGTAACGCTTACATCAACTACTGTGGGATTCTGCAGCAGTTTGTTCACGCTTACATCTCCAAGCAACAGGTAAAAGGACAAGCACGCACTCTTTCTTTTCAAAAAAAAAATCCCATTTGAATCGCTCACTTTTCGTCCTTCCTCCTCAACTGCCCCCATCTCGTCTCGTCTCCCTCTCAGAGTTCCGCTCCGTGGAAAGGGGCTCTGTGTGGCGAGGCTCAGACTCTGCTGGAGCTCTACGCCACGCAGAATAACCTCTCACCCTTCCTCCAGGACCTGGCGTAAGCACAATGTTAACATCTCGCAGATTTATGACAGATCATATGAGCCAATACCAGTGTTTAGACCGGCTTGTGAGCCCTATGCACACTGGAAAGAATTGAAAATGTAGAAAATGCAATATAAACAGACTTTATATTGCTTTTCACTCTTCAATAGTATCATACATCAGCTTTCAGTCGTATTGTATGAGTTGATATAACGCATTTTTACAAAGTAAACCACACATTATCGATGCAAATATTACCTAGAATATTATCTCAATTTTCGTTGGGTGCCGTGGAATCTTGCAAATGTCATAAGAGCACTGAAAGGAAGCAGAGAAACGTGATCGTTTCACAGATTATCTCTCTCGTGTTCTACTGGCAGGATACAGAGACAGTTTGAGCAAATCTGACAAAAAGTTATTTTCACTAAAGTTACGAACAGCTTGAAGCTTTTGTGTTCTGCACATTTGAGGAGTTCTGCCAGATGTAAAGCACAGCAGGGGAACGCCGTCTAACACGGCACCGCGCACCAAATATGATTACATTTCTTAGAATTAGCGTTCAAATTTTGAAAATGGTGTTCGTTCATATCCACTTGCCAATACACATCAATGCACATGATGATATCATGATTGCGGTTTGCAACATGTCTTCCAACTCTTTGCTACCACAGCGCCGCGTCGTCTTTCTGCTGCACTTCTCAGTGAGTGAGTGTGTGTGTGTGTGTGCATACCTCCAACAGGAAGTGGGTGGCGTACAGCAAGCTGTACCAGAGTTTGGAGGTGGACTCGTCTGTGCTGCTCCAGCAGCTCACCAGCGTCGAGTACCACTGGCATCAGCAGGAGCTGCCGTACCAACAGGTACGAGCGCTCGCGTCACCGTCGGGGGAGGAAAGTAACAAAACACCTTCAGTCAAGTAGTTTAACTGAGTACTCTACTTCCACTCTACGCTCCTTTAAACTTGGACTCGGCAAATGTTGTCCTTTAAAAAAAAAAAAAACTCGACTACATTTATTAGATTTCTATAATTACTTGTCAATTTGCAGATGAAGCTGTGATCTGTTGATAAAATAGGATCCTTGTTGCATATTGCATTACTCAGATTAGTACAAATTAGACCCGAGTAACGTTCAAATTAAGCGTCCATTCTGCTGTTTCACCAACAATGACTCAATAGGTCAATAGGTCGCCATGAAGAGCATTTTATTTTGAATTCTCGAGTATGTATGAATACTTCTATTTACTTTCTTCTTTCTCTCACATCTTTTTGACTGCTCTTTCACACCAGACTTTCCTGGTTCTATTCACTGGAACGTAACGAATGAAAACAGAAAGCAGGAGTTGATATGTAAGCATGCATGAGACTGTGGTAACGGTGTTGCACTCTGTTAACAGAAACAGGAACTCGGGGACTCTCTTCATGGCTTCCTGCAGTACGGACTGTGTCTGGTGGCCAAATACAGAGACATCTTCCTCCCGACTCCCAGCTCCACTCCGAAACTACACACGCTGCTCAGGTACACCTGCTTGCGTTTGAACGGTAGTTTGACATGCTGGTTGGGATCGAAGACACAGATTAAGCAGGACAGGAATGTGTTTTTTGTCTCAGAATCTTGGTCCAGATCTGTAAGACTCAGGCGTTTCAGAAACTGAACCCGGCTCAGTTTGAGTTGCACGATGAGATCACCGATGCCATACAGGTCAGTGGTAATACTAATGAGAGTATTACCGTCAGTATGTGTACCAGAAGCCTTTAATTCCTCATAATATGGCTTCTATATCAGACAGGTACACAGGAGTGGTTCACCATCAAAAAGGGTTTGCATCAGCCGATGACGAAGGTGAGGACAAGCACATCATGAAGGGCTAAACGCTGCGGAGTGGAGGGCGATATGGTTTCTCTGTTGTATTTGACAGTACTACGGTCACGTTGTTTTTGCACGATGCTGACATACAGGAGCTGTCAGAGACCGTGAGCGCCCTCTCCAGGTTGATCGTGGAAGTGCAGGAAGACATCAAACACAACAAGGACGTCTGGAATCGGGTGTTTGTCAGGTGAGGTGGGACAATTGGAACGACTGGAAGTACCGGCGTTGGCTTCTCTCCATTAACAGACAGACATTTTGACTCGGTGTGGCTAATACACATTGATCATGGCTGCGTTCCGTTCGGGTCGGTCTGGACTGAAATGGAACGAGGCCATCGTTAACGTTACTCATTATTAAACCTGTACTTTTCCTGCTAGAACATGTCAAACTCTCAAATTGGGTTTTAATGGATGAGAGGGAATTGGGTGGCACTATTAACAAAGTAAAAAAATAAAAAGTCCTGTTAAATCCTGTTGAGTTTAATGGTATTAAAAAAAAAACATCAAATATTCCAAAAACAAACAAACAAGCAAACTAAGGTGTATTTGTTAACGTTTCTCTCATTACTATAGTGCCGTGCAGGTGGATGTGTTCACTGTCACCTACAAGAGGTTTGACTCCTTGGTACGTGGCCTCAACCTTCGCTCTTCTGGACAAACGTCGTTCTAATCGTTCGGTCTTGCTTCATATCTTCTCACCTGATTCTCTGTCCTCCATAGCTTGCAAAGGAAGTGAAGGAAACCTTATCCCTGATTGAGGGTCAGATGGAGCAGGCTCTAGCCAACAGCCTGTTTCCTGTGTACCTGAGCCTGCAGGCCATCCACAAAGACAAGGCTTTCTTACAGACGAGGTCAGTTATCAGCACGTATTCCAAATCTTTTCCTTCCTGTCCCCACTCCTGTAGGCCCTTCTCTCTTTGGCCAGACGAAGCCGAGTTTCATACTGAACAAACGTCCAAACGTCAGGAGTTCTTACTTGTTCTTTCAGGGGATCAATTGAGTTGACAAACTTTCAAGAGGGCTTCAGAGAGGCTCTGCCCCACTGGCTGAACCAGGCGTTCAGCACGACTCAGGACAGGGTGGAGAGGGCTGTGCAGGTAGACCAGGTAACCCTCGTGATTGTGATGCTTTCCTATTATGATGAACGTAGTATATTTCATCCACAGGTAGCATCATCATATGCTTTAAACTCTCCTCTCAGCTCCAGCCCCTGCAGTCTGGTGCGGTGCCCATAAAGCACAGCTCCTCAGCAGTGGACCTGGTGGCATGTATCCAACCCGTCTGCCAGCTGTGGGAGCAGCTGTCCTGGCCCGACCCCGAGGAGGCCTTCATGCTCATGGTCAAACTCACCGAGGTACAGGACGCAGCGGTCGACGTGGGCCCAATCGCATGCTATTCCGGTCACATTATCTGAGTGAGGGAATCTTTGCTTTCTGTGCGTTTTCAGGATGTGTGCAAGATCGTGGTGAACTACTGTCGCACGCTGAAGGAGAGGGTCAGGGTGCTGTCCGAGAAGTCCGACCACGGCAGGGCCATCAACATGGTAAGGAGGCAGGCCAGGAGAGGGGGAAAAAGGAAACATTTTGCGTGGTATTCACCAAACACATCTCCAATCGTTCTCTCTCCGTAGTTGTGCGTGGTGGTGAACGACTTGGAGCACTTGCGCTCAGTGCTGATCCGACTTCCCACACAGCTGAACTGGGCAGGGCTTCGAGACCGGACCCAGAATGTGATCGGGGAGAGCCAGTTCCACAACACCCTGCACTCACAGCTGCAGCAAGCCCAGTCCGTCCTCGGCCGAGAGATCCGCTCCGCTTTAGACACTCTCGGGAAAAAGGTGCGACGTTTAACACGTGGCGTTTGATCGTCAGTTAAATCCTTAAAAAAAAAGAGAAACAACACGATGATATCGAGTCGAGAGAAAGCTCCTCAACATGACCTCTCCGATCTGCCTTCTTGTCTGCCCTTCCAGTTAAACATAGACATCGAGACTCACGTCCGGAACATGTCAACCAGGCGGAGGATTCCCTCCAAGTCCACGGAGGATGTAGGCGACCGTCACTGCCAGTGCAACACAAATACAGATGCCTTTTGTGGACGCCTGATATCCAGCCTCTTCTCTTTTAGGCCGCAGACCCTCTGATGCGCTACCTGGAGCAGGAGCTCAAGTACATGAATGAAAACCTGGTTCAAGAGAACTTCAACAGGTACACGGGCTACGCGTCACAATTCTGTCATCAACCACGTCGATTTAATCCAGTTTCCCCCTCTGCGCCGCTTAATTGTGTCGCGTGTTTTGTTTGTTTTACCTCTGGCGTCCAGTCTCCTGACTCCTCTGTGGAATAACTCGGTGAAGATCCTCTACCAGGTGGCTACTCAGCATCCACAGCAAGGAGGGCTCATGGTGTTCTGCCAGAGACTGCTGTACACGCTGCAGGTCGGTCCTTCGTCGGTGTGGTTGTCTGAAGCTGGCAGGGCAGAGGAAAGCGTTTGTAGTGAATCAGCTTCAGCTGTGAAAGAATTCCACTTAAAGTACCAGGTTCGAAATTTTAGGAAATATGTCAAGTCGGCTTTAAAGTGCAGCAGGGGTGACGTATTGTTTTTAGGCCAACCCCGGTTTCCTTGAGGGAAAACAAATCCAATGAGATTGCAGAAAATAAGATCTGTGGCAACAACAGGTTAGTGATACTTACACATTTTGGTCAGCAAGATAATCTTTACAAATTAACGCCACTATTTATGATTTATGAAGCATGAATGCAGTCGGCAGTAATAAAAAGCTAACGTCAGGTTCGGTGGTCTCATTTAGCCACTTGTTAGCAACCGGCTTTATTAGGCATCGAACCAAAAACTCACTGCCTTTGAGACGAGGGAACCAGCTATTTTATTCCTGCCCGGTAGGAGACCTTTAGCTTAGCTTAGCATAAAGACTATAAGCGGAGGGAAAGAGCTAGCCTGGCTCAGTCCCGGCACCTCTAAAGCTCACAATTTCACATTTGATATCGTATTTCTTGAATCTGTACAAAGACAACATGTTATATGAGCTCCGTGGTACATTATATTGTGTGCTGTGTGAATTGCAGTGCCTGGAGCAGTGCTTCCTCGCTGAGGGAAACGGGCTCCCGCTGAACACGCTCCACTCTGAGGAGTACAAGGTGAGAAGCTAAAGGCGACATTTCATTCAGCCGTAGATTCATTTTTGTGTTCATTGAAAGCCGTGTGACAATACCTTCTGTCTGTGTCCAGGCTCTCAAAGTTCACCTGACTCACAACTCTCTGAGCAGCTGGCAGCTGATGGAGAAGTTCCTCGAGAGGAAAATATGGGAGCAGGTGAGAGGCGGGAAACGCTCCTCCGGCTGTACGGTAAAACTCATGCTGGTTGTTCAACCGTTCTCTCCGTTTCTCCCGTATGCGCGACAGAACGTGAACAGTTCGGAGAAATACGGCGCGGTCACCCTGCTGGCGTCCTACAGCAGGTCAGACCAAAGACTCAGAGTCGAGGTGTTGAGTGCGGTCAACCTGTTACCAATGGACTCCAACGGTACGACCATGCAGAACAGCTGCAGACACATAGAACCATTACAAATTAATGCTTTAACCTCTCCAGAGGGCCTAATGCGTCGATGCCTTTGCCAGGTCTCAGCGATCCGTTCGTGCAGCTGTGTCTGGAGCCGAACCACGTTTTCCCCGAGGTGGAGCCTCGCTGCACTCGCATCAAGAGCTGTGATCTCAATCCGCTTTTTGACGAGGCCTTCGAATTGTAAGTTGTCGGTCGTTGTGAACGTGTACAGCCACGCGGATGTTTTTGACCTCTCTCGTCGCCATCCTCTGATCTCTGCCTCCTCTACGTCACAGTCTGGTGTCCCTGGATCAGTGCCGGTCTCCGGGGGCTTGCCTGATGGTGACAGTTCTGGACCACGACACCTTGAGGACGGATGACTTTGAAGGCGAGGCCTTCCTGGCCCTCAAGGCCATACCAGGAGTCGCTGGGGAAAGTGAAGGAGATGGACTCAGCTCTCAGCCAGACGCCATCCCTGCTCAGATCCGACTGCCTCTAATGCACCCTAAACCTAATGGTATGATCCGTCAGCGGGTTCAGACCAATGAAGCAGGTTTTCATTTGATCAAGGTCCAGGGCCGCTTTGGACCCTATCTGACTCCAGATGCGAGATAATTGTTGTGGTAAAAATATATATTTTTAAATGAACTTCAAGACAAAGACATAACCTAATGCTGAACCTGTCTCTCATGTTCCAGAGGACAGCATTCTGATGTTACTGGAGTCCAGGAGAGGAGAGCGAGAGGCTCAGGCCTACGTGAAGAAGCGACGGCAGCGAGAGAAACAGTCCCAGGAGGGGATTCATCCCTAACACACACACACACACACACACACACACACAGACACACACACACACACAGACAACTTCCTCCTTCCAAAAATATACAATTTATTTTTAATGATCTGTACCAAAAACAAAGAAATGTCCACTCAGAAGGAAACACTGGTGTCGGATGACTCGTGTGTGTGTGTGCGTGGACAGTATGCTGAGCACGGGTTCACCAAAGACCATCACAGTGATCATGAACACTTTCACATCTGCATTTAAACCCCATGCACCTCACACATCTGTCTGCTTCCTGATGTTTGGTCTAATCAGTGCAAGAGATAAGTATGGCATCACTTAACTATGTGTATATATATATATAATATATATATATTGGAATACATTTGACACACTGAGAAATGTCAAAGATTACTACAAATGTAAAAAAAAAATGTTGGCAGAGAAACCTGTCAGACATTGATTTTAAACAGAAAGTGGGCGGGGTTATAACAAAGGTTTGTACGTCTGAGTTGACATGAAAAGCTTTTAAGTAAAATTAAAAAATATATATAATTTCAAAGACTACACAAGTTGACTGAATACATTTGCTTTGATTGTGTTAACATGCTTTCCTCTTCCAGTTTATGTCGAGGAATATTAGAGAAAACCTGAGAGTTTGAAAAGAGGCCGTCTGTTGTAAATTTAAACAAATATTACTACATTTTGAAATATTGTCTGTTATACAACAGTAATTGACCATTTTAGGTTTCTTTTGCTCGAAAAAACGATGGAAAAAAAGTGTAATTAAAGAAGAAATCATGATTATAAGCTTGACGAGCATCGCCAGCAGACTGGTGTGACCCCCCCCCCCCCCCCCCCTTCAGCAATACAGGATCATTGTCTGGATGACGCTGAATATGCACTGCAAGCGTTTTCAGTCTGACCTCTTGATTCTGTTAAGACCGCTCATAACCCTGCTGCTAATCCGCCGTATCATCCATCCACCTCGAAGGTTTTCAGATCTTTGCTGTCAAGCAAATAAATTTGCCTCTTTTCAGAAATCACAACAGTTCCTCGCGGTGCCCTGAACAGGATGTAAACACACAGCAGTGTGCCACAGCGACTCAACCACTGCAGCTTTACATTCATGTGTGTTCTCACAAAGGATAATCATCTCACCCATGGCTCCTGGTTTACTTCATTCTATACACAGTTAGTGGGGCTTGCTTAAGTAGAAAATAGCGTGTAATGTGGATTGCTCCCAACTCTGGATTATGATTATTGTGGTTCATGAGGACTGTAGATTATCACGAGTAACTGTCACGAGTTCCAGAAAGAGACTTAACTGTAAAACGTTTTGGAGGTTTGAGCACCAAAAACCAAATGCCTTCGACCTTTTTTGGTGACAGCAAACATCTTTAAAAGCTCCGTAAATCAGAAGCTAGGTAACACTCCGGAAATGTTCTTTAGGGCGAGCTTATACTTTAAAACATATCAAAATATGATTGAGAACAACATCTGTAAATGGTTTATCGGCAGGGTTAGAGAAGAAATAACAGCAGGCCTTGAAGTTATTGTCACAAATCCAGAACAGGGGTAAAGAACAGTGTTGCTGGTCAAGAGCATTAGTAAAAAAGTACTGGTGTTCCGCAGGTAACCACTAGAAAAATTATTAATTCTAAACTCCACATGAAGAGCTTTCACTTAGCGACCTGTGCTGGCCATTCGTCAGGAAACGTCGTCTTCAAAATACAAAACCAAATCAGCGCCTGTGCTGTCACCACATCATACAAATGACCTCGACATGATTTCGAATGGCGGTTGAGATCCAAGGCTGGTGTCTGTGGAATCAGGATCGACTGGTTTGGAATCTGTGGTGGTCCGGGGGGGGGGGGTTGGGGGGTCAAGAGAGCTGCTGCTCCAGGGTCTGTTCGGGGCAGAGCGGGCACTCCGTCGAGGCGGAGCAGCTCTCACACTGTAGTCCGTGGCCACAGGGCAGGGCCACCGAGCCCTGCTCGCCACACGTCACACAGCACTGTCTCTGTTTCCTGTACACCACCTAGCAAAGCGCAGAGCAGACGTATTTAGACCTCCTGAACTGAAGCACGTCGGACGATTAAAGGGGACGAGACACAATGTTCTCTGTGAGCAAAGTAAATCTAAAAATCCGTGGATGAGGAAACTGAATCAGAACCTGTTGAGGCCATACATGTTTGGGTTCACGTACATGCACGTCGGTGGTATTACCTGTTCCACAGCATGTAAGCAGTTGCAGAGCTGAGCCTTCAAACTGAGGACCGACTCCAAGGGCAGCCGGTGTAGCAGGTGGAGCTGATGCAGTGCTAGATGGGGGTTGTCTCCGCTCCTCAGGCTCTCCAGCGCCTCCTGCAGGAGAGACGCCTGTCTCTGCGCCTCCTCCTCGGCCTGCTTGGCTCTCTCGGCCTCCATGGTTAACCGCGCCGCGTGGGCTCTCGACTCCTCTGCGTCCGCTTTCACCGCGGCCCACGACTGCAAGACACGGAATGCTCATTTGAAGCTGCAATGAATTCTACCCCAGTCGTTGCAAGGTGTACGAACACGCGGGTGTTTATTAACAGCACTGTCACAGACGCGTGTGCACACGTGCCCCGCTGCCTACCTACCTGAGCTGTGTGTCTCCAGCTGTGGCCCCACTGCTTCAGGGCCCTGTGAGCTTCCTCCAGCTCCTGCTTGAGCCTGGAGGTCTCTGCACCGGGGCCAGAGGGCAGGAGGGTGGGGGGGGTGCCGGGGGAGCCCTGGCCAGAGGGGAAATGCTCCCAGATATTAGTGCTCATACCGTTCAGACCTGCAAAGAAAAGAATACATATAAGCAAAGTCATATTATCCCTCACTACCCCCACTCTAGTCGAATTCTGCCAACCTAAAGAGCTGTGAGATGGTCCCAAGAAGGTGCTTTCTGATTGGCCGGGTTGTGACAGGTGAGCAGAAAAGAACGGCGAGGTGTGCGGTCTGATCGGGGGAGACGGCGACGGGGAGCCGAAAGGAGCGGAGCTGCTAAAGGAGCCGGGGATATTGACTGGGGCGGAACTCTGGAACTGGCTTCCTCCTACAAATGGAGACAAATGATGAGTTATGTTTATGTCCATAAGGACACGGCTAAATGTTGTGTTCATATTTGCATTCTTGTGTCCTTGAAATACCCAGCATCACTCCCACACTGGGCAGAGCAGAGCTGCTCTCCAAGCTCCTCTCCAACACCGACACACCAAAATCATTCAGGTCTAGATCGTCCAGGGCTGACTCTATAACACACACACACACACACACACACACACACACACACACACACACACACACACACACACACACACACACACACACACACACACACACACACACACACACACACACACACACACACACACACAGTTATTTTAGATTTGTATCGTCACAACCGTTTCAAACGTGGATTCAGAATTTCTGCACATCTCCACCTACCGACGACTGACTCCACGGTCTCACTGGTGGGGTAAAAGGGCAAGGCGTTGGCGTTCATGCCCGACGAGACGCCGGACCCCGGGGGTCCGAGAGTGGCGGGGCTGGGTGGGGTGGCGGCCAGACTGGAAGGGATGCTGGAGGACAAGCTCAAGGGGCTTCCCACGGGCAGAAACACCAACAGGTCCTGACGGAGAACAAACATTCAACGTGCTTTTTGAAGGTTTATTCATGCGTCCTTGCAGCGAGAATAATATTAACAAGTATTAACAAGCTGAAAGAATTTTAGAGAGCATAAAAAACTTGAGTTTGATTCACTTTACCTGTTTGCTTTGTACTGTTGCCAATTCCCGGTTGCGCTGCTCGAGAGCAAAACTTCTTTGCTTCGCCTGAAACCACAAGCAATACAAGAGTGAATCTGCCATTTTGTAGGAAGTTTGACATCATTCAACGGGTGACTTTTCTCATCTCAATCCCATTTCTTCGTGGGTCCTCCTCACCTGATCCTCTCTCTCAAATCCCGGCGCCCTGCCGTACCCTCCCTCTCCTGCCCAGGGAGACAGAGGCTCCGCTCGCTCGCTCATGTCCTCACACAGGGACAGAACACTACCCAGCAGGCCGTGCTCCGCTATGCAAGACCCCGCGGGCAGGGAGAAGGGGTCCGAAACAGAACCAGGCCCGTGCCCCATATTGTGTCTGCTGGGACTTGAAGAAGCTTCCTGGGCAGGAAGAGGGTCTGGAGGTCTGGGGGGTGGAGGGGAGCTTGGCGAGGGGAATGGGGGCTCCTCTGGAACAAAGGGCCCTGGAGGAAGGTTTGCAAAGCAATCACGTCAATCGAGAATATAATGGTGAATCGTAAACTGAATCATCAGACTTGAGGACTTACTTTCAACATGAGCAAAGGCACAGAAGGGCCCTCTGGGACAGCTGCCACACTGCTGCATGTCATTACACTTTGTGGATTTATAGATCTGTGACAAACGGCAGCAAATCAACACACGTTGATATTCATCCCTCGTGACTTCTGGTCTAAATTCTATTGCGGTCTTTGCCGAGGCAGACAAACCTCTGGGTGGAACTGCTGTTCGGTTCTCGTGTGGCAATACTGGCATCCCTCTGCTCCCTCACATTTACTGGGATCCCCCCACTCCTCACTCTGTTTCACAGCTGGACAAGGCAACGCTCTGCGGCGGCGAACAACACATTTTGTGAAACGCAATCGCAACTGGGCAAAAACCAATGCCACCATCTTCAGATGTTTTCCCTTTACCTGTATTTGTGCTTGTGCGGGCTGCGCCTCCTGTCTTTGCTGTTGTGGTAGTACGGGCAGGCGTAGCCTTGACGGCACAGACGAGGTGGTTTCTTACAGAGCTCCGTCTTGTAGTGGGACAGCACGTAGTTGTTATCTAAGGAGTTGAAACACAAGAGACGCAGAAGGAGACAATGAGGCGAGCAGATGATCAAGAGTCACCTGATCAGACGATTCACAGTAAAAAGATTGGAGATCCTTCAAACAGAGAAAAGGGAGTGAGGCTGTTTTTTTTGTATTCTTTACGGCATTTAAAGGGTTAAAGGGGAAGACCACCTTAATTAACCATTACAGTGTACAACGGTTCAACCAAAGCTGTGAGCATGAGCTACTCTCTCTCAGGTAGGAAGTGTGGAGCTGCTCCATAGACGATGAATGGGAGACCCACAGACGGTTTGAATTTTTTTTAAATATATTCACGAACGCCATATTTCTACTGTTTACCTCGCAATTAAAGATAATATAGTAGCCACTGTTTAGAGTCTTAGATATCGGTGCACTTTTTAGCATTGGGATAAGCCTCCACAGTCAGGGATCAGTTACTCAAACTGGACTTCCTGGTTCATAGGTCATGTGTCACCGGTGCCCGTCAGCAACGGGTCCACAGTGTGGACACGGGGCTTTTCTTCGGCCCGAGCGTTAAAGTGGTGTAAACCGGACTCACCTTGCCAGCGTGGCTCCTCACTCAGTATCTTCTCTATGAGGGCCGTGCTTGCCGCCTGTCCCGACTGTCCGTCTCCTCCGCCTCCCTCTGTGGGCCCCGAGCCTCCCTGACACTCCATTACCTGCACTTCTCTGGGAAATTCAGTGTAAAGAGATCCCCCGTCAACAACCACAGCACCAAATACACAAACAGAAACTGATAGGAGGTCAAAGGTCGATTGGTTAGGTGGTGAAATTAATTGATTTTGGCACCTGATGTCATAAACAGGGCTGCGCAGGTCATGTGACCCGTGGGCAAAGGCACAGTGGGAGCCGTTTTTGCTACAGTGGCCTTTCGCGTCCGTTTCATGAATACACGATCCCGTCTTGTAGTAGCGGAGGTGGTACCTTCGCTCTGTGTCACCTGCTGTCCGATGTAGAAATGGGCATCTGGAACACAGAGACATGGACACAAACGTAAAGACACAGTTATTTTGAGGCAAATCATTTACAGTATGCATACACAACGTTGTATGATTCTTGCCAGAACTTACAAATACAAATAGCACTTAACTTTGCCTTTATAAAGGTTGTAATCAATTCCCACTCTCTGTAACTAGGCATTTTAAGACATAAGCTGGAAGAGGAATCTTTCGCAATGTTCCCTGAGCGCTCCACCAAGTGGTTCATTAGCACGTATCGTAGAGATCACCCCTCCCTCCATCTTTTATTTACATTCCCCTCGTCTGTGATCGTCACCAATAGGGTGTCAAACTGATCATAACGGCTCTGCACATTCAAGTCTAAAAGAATCAGACGGAGTGGGAGAATGGCTTTGTTCAGGTGCTAATGCTCACTGTGAAGATTGTCCTCCAGCTCCACTTGTAACCGAGGACAGGGTGTGTCCTCATCCGCTACTTGCCCGTCTTTCACCCAAAAAGCCCTTTGACGTGCAATTTTCCACCCATTCTGGTGATTCACTTGAGCAATTCAGGATTCAAATGTAAAAGCGGACAAATGTTACGAGATGAGACATAGACAAGGCTTTGGATAGCAGCAAGATTTAACCATTTAGACCAAGTAATTAACCGTAGTTGACTTTTATACTCAAATACCCACGACAAAAAGTGAAGCGGTGTGTAATTCACCCAGACGTATCACACTCAAGTCGCCATTTTCATCTTCCCTTGTACAGCGTGGGCCGGTTTGTGCAATTCAGTGCAAAAAACAAGACGAACACAGAGGTCCCTGACAGTCTATGTTGAACGCGAGGCTCTGTTGAGGGAGGCTCGTGATAAGCAGAGCTAACGCGATGTGAAGCGGCGTTTGTACGTCACACTCACTCATCTCCATCAGGGCAGGTGCCCGTTCCCTCGTCATATTTGGTACAGTACACATCTGGGCTGTAGTTGAAGGTCCCGTCCCGCCTGCGGATGGGTCTGCGGCGCCGCTGGTTCAGGAAGTGCCAGTGGAAACAGGAAAAGGGCCTATGTTGTGTACACTTATGCTGGACGAACAGGGGGCACTGCTCAGTTCTGAACTCCTTCAGGTATCTGGGGGAGAGGGGAGCAACAAGAGTGAAACACGTTTTTTTTAGAAAGTGTAACCGCCTTTTGAAGTTTCTTAAGCAAGTAATAGTGTATTTATATGTATTTACAGTGTATTCAATAGCATTGCTCACAGTGATGCTTTTCCTAGTGATCCCTATATGTCTTACCCTTATTCTTCCTCTTATTCTCTGCTACTGTGACAAACGTGGTCCTCCGGAAAGCTTACATACAATGTAACTAAACTTCCATTAAGTCCATGCAGCAGTGAGACACATTCACAAACTTAAACGGTGCTGTGGCACAAAGCGTGTAAGAAACGGCTACTCAGTGAGTACGTTAACGTTAGGCCTCTTTTATCGAGACCTGCTGCAGTTAATAAGCACATTATCGCTCAATAGGCTTGGCCCAGTCATGTTAAAGAATGTGAAGCTCATAACTCACTCGTTAAAACACAATTCAGCTGTGGTTTAGCGTAAGCAACTACACGTGAGGTTGTGTACATTTGGCATGCTAACCCAGCTAACTAGCTACGTACGTGTAATGTTGAGGTTTCTCGGGCTGCACGTTCAACACGGTTGCGGGAGATGTCGAGCCCCCAGCGGGCGAAGACGAAGAGGACGAAGAGGGTCCCCCGGTAGTCGTCACTGCCGAAGATGGCGGGGGCTGTGCGTGTGTTTTAGACATTTTTACCCGTTTGAAGCCCGACAACAAGAAGCTTGTTTTTAGCTTGCTGGCTAGCTATTCTTACTAGCGTCTAAATCCGCATTCTACAACGATGTGAGCTTGCGCAAGGCAGGAGGAAGTAGTAGCAGAGGGACAAGCCGGAACTGTGGGGCATGAATTCATAGCTGTATGAACAGCAATGACAACTTAACTAATGTTTGTGAAGATCTCGAGACACGTACGAGATTAGATCCTTCACTGTGACACTGCATAACAGAGCTACATACTCATGGGTTGTAGAAAACCTGGGGACATTAAAATGTTCACTTGTGTGGGTTCTTCTTTTTTTAGGTTGGCAATCAACGGTTTAGTGCATTACCGCCACTCACTGGTATGGAGTGTGGATCAGAATGTCTAGTATTTACAAATATATATATTAAAAAAACTCCCATGATCTAAATAATATTATTGTGTGTATAATACTGAAAATTGTCCTCTTTTTGATTTTATCTGTTTGTCCAAAGTGCGCTTTTAGCTCGTTGTGGTTTATTATTTGCTTTATCGTATTTACTGGCTGTCGCCACTGACGTATGGGAACCAATGAGGGCGTAGTGTTTCACCACCATGACGTCACGACACAGTACTTATACTCGGCCTCAGCCCGCTCTCGTCACATATTGTTTAACAGCCACTAACCGCAACTGTCTCATATCGACCGACGTCCTAAAGGTAAATATCACAGTCGTACCCTGTCGATAATGTAACGTTACGCGAGCTACTTGTCGATAATAATGCGAATTGTATTTGCGGTTTAAGTTTGTGTTTACAGGCGTTGTTTGTCAAAACAGGCCGACATGCTAACGTTAGCGTTAGCTCGACATAGAACAATGGATTATCTTGCAGTTCATGTTTTGGACTTGAATGTCAATGTTGGCTCGTTAAAACGAAACTAGACTTAGTTCACGAGTTTAATTACTAGAGTAAACCGTCGAGATCGAAGCCGGATATTTCATACAGAGACAGCTGGTGAAGCGTTAATTGTGTGTGTGTGTGTGTGTGTGTGAGCTAATGTTGCGCTGAATTGATGCAATGTCGCCTCAGGGTGAAATGAGAAACGTATAAAATGGCGAGGCCGAGAAGCCCAGGCTCACTGGCTTGAGCTGTTAAACGTTTCAAGGACCGAGAGTTTTGACGCTGATTGCGTCTGAATACGTGAGAGCATTGCAACTTAAAAGGCCACGGCGCCAATTGCAAAACAACGAACTGATATGTGCTCAACGCTGTTATGTCTATTGTGCTTTTATTAAGGCCTTACTTGCCGTTGCGCTGATTATGGCGGTAGAGCGTAACGTTACCGGAGCAAACACGACGCCTCCCAGTGGTGCAGCCTGGGGGGAGGGGAACTATTAACCTGTATGCTAGGCGGGTTAGCATCTTAGCTTGGTACTCAATACCGAACCCTTGCGGCTTGTTGCTGCTGCGTGAGCATGTTGCCGAAAATCATTGCGACCGAATTTAATTCCACTGGTTATAATTTTCATTTTTAGCAAGCACGAGATGGCACGTACCAAGCAGACTGCTCGTAAATCTACTGGAGGAAAGGCGCCAAGGAAGCAGCTCGCTACCAAGGCAGCCAGGAAGAGCGCACCGTCCACGGGAGGAGTGAAGAAGCCCCATCGTTACAGGTAGGGTGTAATGACTGCACGCCACAAACTCTAATGTGTGACATACAAACATAGTTCCCGTTTGTCATAATATTTGACTAAATTAGTGCTAATACTTATTGTTAATACTGTGCTAAAATATTTTGTGTAGACCTGGAACTGTGGCTCTGAGGGAGATCCGTCGTTACCAGAAGTCCACAGAGTTGCTCATCCGCAAGCTGCCCTTCCAGCGTCTGGTCAGAGAAATTGCACAGGACTTCAAGACAGATCTGCGTTTCCAGAGTGCAGCTATCGGAGCTCTTCAGGTAAAAACCCCGATCAGTCATAAGCATGTACTAGTGGGGCAAAGGTAGTTATGACTGCGAGGAATCTAACCCTTTTTTCCTATTCTCTTTCAACAGGAAGCCAGCGAGGCTTATCTGGTGGGTCTGTTTGAGGACACTAACCTGTGCGCCATCCACGCCAAACGTGTCACCATCATGCCCAAAGACATCCAGCTGGCTCGTAGGATAAGAGGAGAGAGGGCCTAAGCGGCAGATTATCCTATTTATCGTACCGTTTTTGTGGACATTTTATTTCTTGGGTATTTTTTTACAAGTTTTCTTTGGAGTTTTTGTATTTTAGATCAAGATCAATCATTCCGTACGCCCGGGTACACTTAAGATAGTTGGAAATGTTGTGCAGTTAAGAGTGTCTTGCCTAGTATTCCATCCATTGGGTCATTACTCCAGCCATCGCGTCACCCTTCAGGCTCATTGTGGACATCAGGCTCCACCTTGGGATGGGAGTTGTCTAAGGGATAAATTCTTCACATCTTCTTTGGGGGGGTCCAGGGTCTTCACCCACCTACCACTCATCACAAAATGCCAGCATGTCCTGCTCAGCCGGTCTCACTGCAGTGTTGGTATCTGTTGATACTCTACACTCTGTGACTGGGAGCATGGCACCCCGCCCTCCTGTATTTTTCTGGACTGCTTTTTACATGTTTTTCAACATAAACCTTGGCAGCTACATTTAATACTATTTATGAAAATGTTGTCACGTGTCTTTCTATTAAAGGTCTTTATGAGTAGAAAGCCTTGTGTGCTGTAGTTCATTGAAATGAATTTGTGGCGATAAGTCGGTAAAGTAGTCTTTACATACGCTTTACATTTATTTACAACCAGACATGATGCAAGCGTTTGAGTTCACTGAGTTGTCATACAAACCACGCTGTATGCTTGAAGCCAGTAGCTGTAAGAAAACACATGGGCATACAATTCAATGGCTCTTAAAATGTAGGTTACAATTTGCCTCTGTAGAATGCACAGCTGCTGTTCCTCACCAATACGGTAGACTATCTCCTCACACTCCTTTGTGCTGCTTGCTCTGAGTGCAATGCAGCAGAAGCCTGTGGACTGAGGGGTCTCCGGGGAGTCTCTGTGAAGTGAGCCAATCACACGCTTGAATGAGAAACTCAACCAATGACAACAGACTTGATGGCTTACGTATCGCATCACATGTCTCTATGGAGACCTGTGACTAATATCGCTGTGTGGGATTGAATGCTCACAGTGGCAACGGTACTACTTACGCCATGCAGAATGCAAATATTGTGTAGTCCGGTTGACCAGATCTCCCTACACATGAAATCTCTGGGTAGTGGTGCTCAAACACCTGATTTAAAAAAATAAATAAATAAAAGCAGTTCAATCTAACCATGTCGAGCAATAACAAAGACCTGCTTAACAAGTAACTATCACATGCTTACCAATTCACTGTTTCTGTCTGTGCACGTCAAATGTGTTTCCTTCACTGCTAGGAGCGCGTCCTGTGGGAGAAATTACACTGAGCTCATGTTGTTGACGTGTGCTGTAAGCCAATGTGCCCTGAGGCGGCGTGTGCAATAACATTACCTTGCTGGGCAGGTTTTTTTGCAACACTTGTATAATGGCGAGCTGCAGCACCCCTTTGCCCCCACGCTAAGAAAGGATAAGATCGGATATTGCCGCAGTTATAGAAAAGACTAGCACAGCTACAGAGATTGAACGTATATTTAATTGTAAAGCGGTGAGTATTTACCATTCCGATGTTTGCTTTTCCCAAGTACTGCACGATGTACACAGTCCTGTTGAGAGGTAGGTCAGTCAAGAGTACACCTAGCAGAGTCTTGCCTAAATGTGATGGCCAACTTGCCTTCTCTCTTTGGGACCCTGTAACGGAGAGGTTCTCTGGTCCTTGGGGGGTGACTGCTGGGAGGGAGCAGGACCGAGCTGCATGGCGGGGTTCTCCGTCCTCAGGGCCCGCAGGAGCTTGACAAGGGGCCGGTACACTGTCCCATCCTGAGCCCGCCACCGCAGAACACCGATGGAGAGGGGGCAGCCCTTCAGCCGGGAAAGAACCACACCTGCCTGGGAGAAACCAGCAACCAATCGTGAAGGCTTGTCCAACAGCAGATGTAAACCCTTTGAGAGCAGCAGGTGTTTTTAAATTCTAATTAATGCAAACACTTATAGGGTTTGTCAAGGGTGTGCCTGGCCAGTGTCTCATGGGTTCATGAGAGACTACACAGAGAATGTGAGCTGTACTCATTGGTTCTCTGTGCATAGAATCTAATGTACTAACGGCTGCGGTGAGACCTCACACACCGTCATAACGGAGCTGTGTGACTTGTTTTTTGCACCTGTTTAGAATTTAATGAATGTCCCCAAATTACATATACTTATAAAAATGAATGTGTAAGTTAGTTAGTGCAACCTAGGGAGGAGTCTATCAAGTAGGGATGGAAATAAGTGCCCGAATATAGGAATTATTAAAAAAATAATACCAGCTACACTATGGTGACATAGAAACAGATGTGATGTCTATGAGCCTTATGACTTTAATATATGACACTGCATGTGTGAGGATACCTGTTTATTCTTGGAATTCCTCAGCGAGGTGCCGTTGATCTCATCAATGATGTCACCAGGGGAGATAAACTTGTCGACGTGAGCCTGTCTGCCGGGCACCAGGTCGAGGACGAAGACGCGCCCACTGAGATACCTGAGAGGCAGACAGAGACGGAGGGAGGTGATGCAGCAGGTTGGACGGATGACTGTATATGAGTAGATATGCTTGATGGATAGAAAGTACTTTATAGAGCGGCGGACGATACAAACCTCAACACTATCCCCACCTCCCGACAGGGCACCACTTCATATGTCTCACACACCTGGAAACAAACAGAAACAATCAAACGACCGTCTCTCACATTCTGCTGATCATCTCTCTGCATCTTAAAGTTCCCATTGCGACTAAAATCCAGAGTAATATTCTTGTGATGCTGAGTGTTCCGAAACAATAATCATTGTATTTTTTTATTACCGGTAGGAGCCAACTCTCATCCAGAAAACTGCAATTCTGTGTAAAGACACCGGAGGTGATAATTAGTTTAGAGTCGTTTGAAATCAAAATTATTTAACAGACAATGTCTTGTTATGTTTTGGAGGAAAATCCTGTGTGGCTTGAAAAGTTTGAAAAATGTTTCCTCAGCACATTTGCAATTTTTAACGGCATAAATAAAAAGGAGCCGAACTGGCCTCCATGTCCAGTTTGAAGTCCATGTGAGAGAGGACCAGCAGCAGCGACATGAAAGGCTCTGGAAGGGAGAGAACAGCGGTGATGATGCTGGACACCGAATGCCAGCGGTGACAGGAACTTCCCCCGCTTTGCTCAGCGTTGGGTGAACGCAATCAAGTAAAAAGCCTCACCCATAAATTGCTCATTCCTGAGGATTGACACTTCCGGGCTGTACCACTGGAGGGGAGAGACACAGTATGAACTGAAGCGGTTTCAGTCTATTAGTGAGACTCATGGGCATCTAACAGTGCAATAACTAAATATACTGTATCACAGAAAATGTATCTGACCTCCAGGACTCTGGGTGTGTGCAGCAGGTGTGTGATGAACTGTGGCAGAGCCTTGCGGATGAGGGCCAGTCTGAGCAGGTAGCGGCCCCGGCCCTGAGCTGAGAGCAGCTTCCTGCACACTCTGGTCTGCTCCACCACCAAGGACAAGGCAGACAGCCTGCACGCACATCAGCACAGACAACGGCTATTAGCAAGGATTGAAATAGTGCTATTTTTGTATTGTTTATTACAGTATAAAGTATGGCGCTAAAGCCAGTTAATCTAGGATGTTGTTACCTGCCACAGGCATCTTGGCGAGTGAGCTGTTCAAAACACTGCCAGTAGTCTCTGTGCACCAGACTGAGAACTGGTTCTGTAGGGAGAGCAAACATGCACTCAGTCCGTACTGCAAAGATGTACTTTACATGTGTTATTGTGTTATTATGAAGATTTAAAAAATACATCAAACTCTGCCCGTAGTATTGTGTTTTACAACCACGCAAAGCATAAACTGACACCCCGAAATATGCATGCCAGGTATACAAGCTTGCAATATAGCAATTTGCTCTCAGCAATATGTATCGCATTGGAATAAATAAACATCGAACAAAAAGTTCAGAAATTAGTGTTTGGTGGATTATTTCTCTGTTGTAACAATGCAGAGAAATAATCTACCAAACACTCATTTCCGAACTTTTTGATGTTTATGTACAAATGTGGCATTTTTTCAGGTAAGTACATATTATGGGATACTAACGTTGGAGCCCCTTCCTGAGGACCAGCTCCAAAAGCTCACAGCAGGAGGCGAGGTGAGGGTTGGTGTTTGACACAGTCCCTCCACTGGACTGCAGGTTCAGGACACACACTGGGAGGGGAAATTAAAAAATAAAGCAATTTGACTGTCGACCTGTTGCATGACCAAAAATATGCACATTTTTCATTTAACCTGCGTGATCATCGACATTACACACATCAGTGAGACTACAGAAGATGCTGTGCAGAAGATAAAACGGACTGAAAAAAATAATAACATGTTTTTTTTTGTGTGCAACAGAATTAAAACTCATAGTCGTTTGTTTCGGCAAGCATTTCGGCATAATACGCGCGGATATTAAGCAATCGGCTGCCTCCGAAACATGCATCCAGTCTTAACGAGCACCTTTTTATTGTGCATTCTGTTATAAATCCCTACCTTTGAGAGTGCCGAGTAGAGGGTCTTTTGGAGCCATGTTTGGTGGACCAGCTGTGAGTCAACAGACACACGAAGCCTCCTGTCATTAAAGCACAGCGACACGCGCTGTAATTCTACTTCCGTGAAGGCTCGCTAACTCACGAGACACCCTCCTATTCCTCAGTCAGCAGGCTACCTGGCACAGAGAGCGGGGCTGAACTGGATACACCACTTTAGTTTGTCTTTGAAATAAACAACGTAGGAGGCTTATAGACGCCCTCTGTGCCTCTAAATGAAAATATATCGATATATGAAGTGTTTATTGGCTGTGGCGACGTCTGCTTCCACACCTAAAAGCGGTCGTGCTGCCTTCAGAGACTCAATATAACATATACAATGTAGCCGTATATATCAAAATTAGCGCGGTTTATTTGCTAATGTTTTATGTTAAACTGAAAAGTAGCTAACACAGAGCTATGCTTTGCTGCAGAGGCTTATTACATGTTGTAATGGTTGTTGTACAGGTTTTTGGGTTGTTGTTTTTTTTTTACAAAAATGTAGGACTGTTTAAAGAAAAAGTGAAGTAACGTTAGGCCTATCCACCACCACTACAAATTCACAGCTAATTAAAAGAATACACAATGATAGGCTATAATACATTGCTTTAAGCTAACCCACTTACTTTTTATTTTAGCTAACCGCCATAGGCACAAGACATCGTTAGCACGAGATAGACATTGTCTATTGGCTAATGGCGCTTCAAACTGTTTACTGAGAGCTTGTAACGGTGCTAAGTTTAGTCAAACATAAACCAAAAATGCATATACAAGACAGACTGTGGGACTACCTGGCAGGAGGTATCCGTGTGGGTGAAAGCTATGGCGGCCTCTCGCGGCTCTTCTCTCAAGCTGCAGCTCGGTGGCAGATAAGAGCGCGCGCTCCGTCTCACCCGCCTTCAGAGGAAGAGCGGATGCAAGCGGCGCATCTCCGAAGGAGCTCGGAGCGCCGAGTGAGTCAGAGTTTAGCGAAAACATCTCCGAGGAGCTGCGCAAAGTTGTCTGCGGAAAAGAAAATTCTCCCATAACAAGGTCAGACTTTAGCCTTTTTTTTCTCACAAAACGTTCATTTTAGCAGCTGCCTCTAGGCGTAATTAAATCACAATTAATTGTCTGCATGTTCGTGGTTGTTGCCCATCTTTGGAAAACAGTCTCATGCGCATGAGGAATCTTTATTCGTAGCATTTGAAAATGACACGATTTTGACGAGGGAACAATAGAGACTACTAACCCCAAAATGTAGATGTTGATATTTTAACGGTCTGTCAGATATTATAGAATAATACGTTCCCTATCATGTGTTATGTTTGTTGCGCACGGTGTATTACGGTATTGTTTTGATGCTGGTCTGTCAGTCCCAAGATAGAACGTCTATACGTGGCTGTGTACAGCAATAGCACCCGAGGTAATCCTGGATTTCCTCTAAATCTTCCTGCTCCTCTGCCACATACACGCTCTCCCTTCACTGCCAAAACAATAAACCCATATGTAACCAGGAGTTATGGAGACTTTCGAAAGGCAAGTCATGCTGTGGTATATTCCCTTCTTTTTCACGTATTTCACATTGAGCAATAGGCCTACAGTTATCTATAAATCCTTTAACAGGCTCAGTGGCACGTGCCATGGCCTCTTAAGTTCATATGGACCACTTGCATTGACACATTACTCTTTCAAATTTTCCAATTACATAACAAACGTTGAGCATAGTGTGCCCTTTCAAGTCGTTGTACTTGGTGACCACCATCATGGTGGAAAATCGCCGCAAACCTCAGAAAAAAACATTCATGTTTGTATCATATTCTCACAGATGCGGTCTAATATTGCGCATTAAAAGGTAAACTCTCAGTCCTGACCGTCCTCCAGTTAGATGCATTTTCTTTGCCAAAAGTCCTCAAACTCTCCGTCTCATATATTCTGTCTTCAGCCCTTGGGAAGTCAATACCGGCATCCTTTGGCTCGGCTGTCGCCCCTCCATCACAAGAAGGAACAGCAAATCCCCCCCAGCGCCATCAAACTGGCATTCAGGGGGCTGGACTGCTGAATCAACAGCAAACCGGTCCAAAGCACCCCGCACCCTCCGCAGTGATTTCTTTTTTTTTTAAAGTGCTCTGCGCTGCTGTCTCACATCTCCTTGGGAATACATTTGCAATTTCAAGGCCATGATCGAGATGCATCGACCCACACACAACAGGGAATCCTGCTACTGTGCATACATGTCTTTTTTTTGGTCTGGTTTCTACATTTTGCCTCTCTCTTTCAGGTTGTGTGTGTGTGTTTTGAGTGGGCGGGCTGTCTCTTTTTACTCTCTCACCAATGCGTGGGTCCTCTTCCCCCCCCCCTCCTCACATAATGATAGCTCAGAGTGCCAAATAATGAGCTCTCTGAGGACTGCCAGTGCAGAGCTGTGATGAAAGTTCTGCAGTGCTTTTCTCTCTCGCTCTCTCTCTCGCTCTCTCTCACTCTCTCCACGCATACATACCTTTTTGCCACCTCTCGTAAATCACAGATTTCTGCTCTCTCATCGATTTATGTGGGTGACGCGAGCCCAGTCAGCTGCACTTCAGCTCCAGCTCTGGACAGAGTGTGTGCCAGCGTACTAAAGCTTGTTTTTATTTTTTATTATTGTACCACAGGGCATCCGCCTCCCTCTCCGGCTGTACCATGATGAAGGACTGCCTGCAGTTCCTCATCGAGCCGGCCAAAAAGCTCAAGATCCGACTCAAGGTAGGGTCATGCAACTCTGTTCTCCAAAGGCACAACATTTGCTGCAACTACATTTCTTAAACCTTGCTGGTTTTCTTTGCTCCAGGAGTCTCGTAAGCGAGTGAAACTTGAGAGGAAGGAGCCGCTGGTGGAGAGTCAGTTATTTATCATGGAATTGGCCCGAGAACTCAACAAAATTTGCCAGGTGAGCTCTCCTCCTCCTCGACAAGCATGCATCCGCAGGATATATCTCATCTATATTATGTGCCCTAGAGGTCAAACATCCTCGGCCACATCTGGACCAGTGAGGACATCTGGCCGGCCGGTGTGTGTCGCGATTTCATCGTGGAGTGGGCCGCTGTGTTGGAGAAGAGAGTACAGGTACGATCTACAGTTGCTGCTGTTGATGTCCAAATAAGTTGATCAACTTTATTTGGTTCCGTTTTTGCACAAAAATGCCTCGAATTGAAGATCAATAATAGTTGCCGATTATGTTTGTGTCAACCCACTAATCGTTGCGGCTCCACTTCAATGTTTGTGTCCAGCCGAGGATCATCCTGTCTGACTACCAGCATGAGAAACCACAGAAGAAAGACTGGAAGGGACACCTGCTCTGCATGCTGGAGGCCGGGGGGGAGTGCGACATGGGGCCCCACAAAAGAGTCATCATGGACTGGACGCGGGGGATCAAAAGCAGACCTCAGGTGGCTGTAGGATGGCGAAGGCTGATGCGCCTACGTGGCCGCTCGGCGATTAAAGCCTGACCCAGTTCTGATAAAGATGATTAAGCTAAACCTCGCCCTTGACAATCATCCCATCATACTCAGGTTGCGCGCTGGTGTTAATAGTAAACACCTCGATGAGTAACACTGACCATGTTCGTTGTCTCCAACTCGCTGTCCCTCTCCAGCCCACCGTGTGGCCGGGCGAGCCCGTGCTCATGATGCTGGACGACCTGGAGTTCCAGTGGAAGAGGGGCCGTCTCCCCAACCTGCTCCCGGCCGTGGAGCTCGTCATGCTGGCCGTGATGAACGCCGACAGCCCCGTCAAGGTCTGTCCACAACATACCCCCCCCCCCCCCCCCCGATTACATTTGTGTTGAACATTCTCCTGGAGAAGTTGGTTTACTCTTCTCCACTTGCATATTACCGTTGATAAGATAAGCAGTGTAATGCCACGACATCCAGTCTGGCTTATTTCTCCATCATCATTGAAAAGCCCACCTTTGTGCTGCATTGTTTCTATGCACATGCCTTTTCGTGTGTGTGTGCGTTTTTAGGAGGACGTGACTAAGCAATGGCTGGTGAGGAAGCAGAGGAGCCAGAATATCGGTGAGTGCATTCTAAAACATCTCTTGTTAGCCTTAAACAAAACCAAGTTATGGAGACATCCGTCAGCGCTGACGACACTGAAAAGCCCACCACAATGTGTGTGTGTGTGTGTGTGTGTGTGCTAATCAACCTCTTTAGCAGTGGAACTTGATGAGTCACTTTCATTAGAACGAATCAGGATCGATATGTGATTTAAGGATAGTGCGTGAAAGCAGGCTGGGAGGGCAGCATGAGGGAGGATGAATGGAACTCTTGATGGCCTCCTTGTGATCACAGAAATCCCTTTCTTCTTTTCAGACGCCGTCCGCTACATCCCCCACAGTGGTGAGTAGAACTTACATCACCAGGGCTGGGCTGCAACTAACAATTAGTGTCGTTAGTGATCAATCTGTGGACTGTGGTGATATGATAATGACTATATAGCACAATATATTGTCGTTTACCTTAATGATAAAAAAGATTATAACCTTTTTTTTAATGAAATACTTCTTCTTTACAGTGTGGAATTGGATTTGCGATGCTGCAGGTATGAAAAACCATGGCAATGAAATCCTCTCTGATCCTCGTTATAATCTGTTATCAGACTTGTAATATGCTCCCCTCCCCGGTCTGTAACAGAGGACGTCACTCTGGACTCTGACTCGGCCAACGCAGACCTGCTCATCTCCGGTGACGCCAAGCGCATGCGCTACGGCCTGGAGCGCCGCGAGGTCCCGAGGTGCCGGCGCCGCTTCGACGGCTGGTGGTGCGCCGCGGGCCGGGAGGGCTACGCCTCCGGACGCCACTACTGGGAGGTGGAGGTGGGCGAGCGGGACTGGCGGCTGGGCGTGGCCAAGGCATCCGCCAAGAGGCAGGGCTTCCGCTCGCTCACCACCGACACGGGCTACCTGACGCTGCGGCTGGAGAGGGGCACGGATCTTAAAGCCCTGACGGTGCCCGCCGCCCCGCTGCCGCGGAGCCTGGTGCCCCGGAGAGTAGGGGTGTACCTGGACTATGAGCTGGGCCAGCTGTCCTTCTACGACGCGGAGAAGCGCTCCCACCTGTACACCTACAACGAGAAGTTCACAGAGGAACTGTACCCCGTGTTCGGCACTGTGGAGGTGGTCAAAGACCTGGTGATAAGGCCTGCGGACGTCAGACAGCCGTGCCTCTGCCCCGGGCCCTGCCTCTGGAACTGAACCGCTCAACACACACACACACACACACACACACACACACACACACACACACACACACACCGTCCTCAGTCCTGATCCTCAGTCCTGATCCTCAGCAGCCCGCAGAGTCTGTGCTTTTATTCTGGTCCGGTGTCGTGATTTTTGAACCTCGTGTGCTGGTTCTGGACTCAAGGCCGGACTCCTCCTGCAGGGGTCGCCGTGTGAGGTCACACGGACGAGAAGCACCATCATTCTGCACGTTCTGTTACTCTGCTGTCATGGAGACACACAGTGTTTGACTATTTGTATTGTAAGGATGAAAAGTCCTCACTGTCCAATGAGCTTTGAGAGGGTTTAGAAGCCGTCAACCCAAAAGTTCTCATACCCACAATGCAGATATGGATGTTTTTTTTTTAATTACTTTTTTTAATTACTTAAAGCTGAAACTTGCAAACTAGCTTCACAAATGTTATAAAAGCATGACGGCACTGTGACAGGATGTGCCACCAGCTACATAGAGCTTCAGTGCAGTGAATGTGGGCTTGCTAACGTGCAACAGGCAGATAATTACAGACTGGGTTGATGCATGCGATGAGTTAAGTCTCGCTCTGTTTGCTTCTTTGTCTCCTGCATTATTAAGATGCCCCCCCCCCAGAAATAAATGCAAATGCTCCAACTTGTCGTCAGTGGTCACAGATGCAGATCTAGAGATCAAATGTTCCACAAATGTATTTGTTTCAAATCTTTATTCTGCAATAGAAGACATACAAAAACAAGCCTGTGCTCAGATGCTTAAAGGTAAGTGATACATGCTGATACAAGGTACATGAATACTTAATTTTTGGAGAGAGGTTCATCCACATCAGGGTTTTTCTCACAAACATTTCCTCTCAAAGTATGTTTTACAAAAGCCTCCTCGACTTGCATTGAAGCAAATACAATCTTTCTGTCTTTTCGTAACCATTTCTCTCAAATATCAAACTCATTGTTCGAATGTTGATCCATCAAAAAATGTGAAATACAATGTGGCCTTGCAGAGTAAAGAAGCACATAAAAAGAATCAACTTGAAGCAGTGTATACCACGTTGTTAAGTATAAAATATCTTACGAAATGCAAAAAAACATCTAATAGATTTCTTAACGTGTGTTGTAAAATCGTTCTTGTCAGTAAGGAAATGTGCATATAGATGACGAACACATGCACCAACCTGTGTTTGAGGGAATACTTCTATATTTGGCATTACATTTAACGTCAATCTGCTTAAGTAAAAATCTTAAAAAGTATTAAATATGCTTGGAACATTTTTTTTTTTAAATCACACTTTAATATAATACAAATCTATGAACAAAAGTCCCAAATCCACCACTTTTATGTTTTCTCGTGAGCACTCAGGATAACACCGCTCAGGTGAAAATATGATGGACCTCATGAAACATCCACAACGATTTCAAGACAATCTCTCCCACACCTCGAGACGACGGGGAAGTTGAAATTTGGGGGGGTTTAACCTGAAACAGTCAACACACCTCTGACAGACAGGTGGAGGACGGGAGACAAGGGGCCACGGTCACTCTGGATTACTGACCCACAGCCAGATTACTGGCCCCGATTTAAAGCTGTCGTGACAGAGGGGCGGAGTCTAAAACTAAATTATTTGTTTAGTCAGTGAAACTCTACTTACGATACAGAGATACAGAGACGACCATTCTCCAATTCAAAATTCAAATACATTGATTAACGATGGGATATTTTGTTGTACTTTTAACAAAAAACAAGGTGCCAGAGTGGATTTAAAAAAAAGCATCAAAATAGCAAAATAGAGCTCGTTTATAAAAAAAACCAAAGTGTTTATTAACTGGCCCCTGACCTATTGTGCTTTTGAAAAAGTGGCCCCCGGGCAAAGCAAGTTGAGTGTGGAAAGAAACCTCAATGAAATACATCAGACGCAACCGTGAAAATGAAGGTAAATGTTAAAATCATCCTCGTCAATGGAGGAAAGTGGCCATGGTTTGTAACAGACATGAGCGAACGGCCTCCTCTCCGTCTATTTATTACATGAAGTCGTTTTTTGGGTTACAGAATCCACGCACGCATATAAAAACATACACAGATTCGCGCACGAGTACTCTGAAGCCGACTCTTTTTGAAAGAGAATCTCGGGTACGGCTCGTCATCGTGGTGGACCTTTGGCTGCTGGATTTTGCGCGTCGTTAAATAAGACCTTACGATTCATAAAACATCTTCTTTGTGACCGTGGTTCCTCCCATCATGCTCCGCTGAACCACTTCCTTGGTGACTTGACGGGTCACCATGCCGCTGGTCTCTGTGTGATGTGTGGTCATCATCGACCCATCTGTTAGAAGAGAGCAGTTAACGGTTGAATAGATTTTATTTGTGTTCGTAAAGGGGGACGGAGCTGAAACTGAAGCTTCGTTTGTACCTGAGAAGAAAGGGTCCTGCATCATGGTGTGGGAGACGTTGGTCCGCGTACTGACTTCTGTCGGCATTTGGAAAACTTCCCTCCTCGACATTGATTGGCTGTTGTACTGAGACATGTCGCCTACATGGAGCGAGGGATGAAATTAATACTTAGAATATTGTTAGCTAAATCATCACAAAAATAATGGCCTCATTTCTACAACATTTGCTGTTGAAATTCATGGTTCCCAGAGGATGAACCGTAAGGGTTTTGGTGCCCCTTAGCTGTTAAAGTGTGTGCAGCATTCAGGGGGATCTCTCAGCAGCAATGGAATAGAATAGTCATAGCTATATTGGTGAGGACGGCCTCTGAGGGAGACGAACGCCATCAGCAGGGTTTTGCACTAGCCGGCTCAAGTTAGCGCAGTCTTGTAAAGGGAGGCGTGAGCGGAGGGGTATTCAGTTGGTCACCACTAGATGCCACCAAATCATTCACACTGTCCCTTTAAGTACCATACTCGGGTCACTTCGGCACATATTTTACACAAGATGTTGAAATCGAATGGCCTGATTTTCGTCAAACTTGCTGCAAATATTGATGATGCCCAAGATGTTTTCTCTGGCGCTAACATCAGGCTCAAACTTTCCGATTACTTAGAAATTTACTGAACACATGCAGGTCCCTGAGAGGATGAACACTTTCCATTTTCTACACTCTACAAGCTCTGCTCCAGCGTCCCTGTGCAGATGATGTCCCATAGTTCAATACATTCATGCTCCCACGGGATAAACCGTCTTGTTTTAGGACCCTGTGGTCTTTCCTCTAGCGCCATCACAAGGACACGTTTTGCGATTACATTCCAACTTTTCTCCAGCAGTCCCTATTGGGAGTTTTTAGATGAATCTGTATCAAAAGCTTTGTCGGTAGGATTCATCTTACTTCCATCCTGAGACTCGATGGTGATGATGCCCTCCCTCTCAGGACCGAAGCCCTGCGTGGTTCGAGCCTGAACTTTGAACTTGTAGGGAACGTTCTCAGTCAGGTTTGGGACGGTCAGACTGGTCTCAGCACTGTCCCCGCTCACTTCGAAGGAACGTACGTCTCCTGGAGGAAACAATAAACACAGGTCAGAAAATAGTATAATTTCACAACAAGGATTTATGGGAACCTAGACAATGCACAAACCAACCACATAAACATATATCGTTTCTTTCTTTCCAGCCTCACCTCCATCATGCAGCTGTTCGCAGGTGACTACATATCCCAGGATGTCTCCGTTGGGTTTGCGGGGTTTCTCCCAGCTGAGCTGCAGGGAATCGGGGCTCAGTGCGGTGAAGACCAGGGGGCCCGGGGCACTGGGAGTGCTGAGAGTAAATGGCGAGCCTACGGGGAAAGACGAAACAGAGAACAGAATAAAAAGAGAGGCGTTGTGTATCTGAAACGACATAAAAGCAGTCACCGTGTTGAGAAGTTGCGAGACAAAAATCCACAGAATCGGTACCTGGCATCGGGCTGAGGGGACTCTTGGGGTCGACAGCGGACTCGATGGTGATGACCCCCTCTCTCTCTGGACCCCAGCCCTCCTGGCTCTGAGCCTTCACCTTAAATAGGTAGGAGTGGTTGGGCAGCAGGTCCTGGATGATTACAGCGTTCTCTGCTGGGTTCGTCACATTAATACGCTTCCCCTCACCTTCGGAAGAGGACACCGGTTGTTTAGCATCAGCATTAAATGCTCAAAAAACACATTTATAAAAAGATTCAAATGAAGTTCATTCATTCTATCCGAAAGCAGCAAAATGTAAGTTCCTTATCACAGAAACGGTGAAAACAAATGGTCCTTGCAGGGGTTCATTCACCTCCACTGAGCAGCTGGTAGAGGACACAGTAGCCCATGATGTCTTTGTCACAGCGGGGCTCCTGCCAGCTGACTTTGAGGGCAGTGGGACCGAGAGCAGAAAACACCAGTCTGCTAGGGGTGTCAGGTACACCCGGAGACAGTCGAGCATCTGATGGATCAAGAGGCGAAAGGACAGGGAAGTATAGATTGAATCTATTCACACAAATGGCACTTTGCAATACTTCTGACCCTTTTCCAAAGCATTGTGTTTTTGTTTTCTTTGATTGTTTGAACAATGTGTGGAAGCCCTGAGGGGCAAGAGAGGAAAAAAAATAATAATTCTGTTGATCCATTTTCAGTCCAAGGCTGATCTAAATGGTTTTCTTTGAGCAGGGAGGAAGAACACATGAATGCTTTTAGTTCTCTCGTGGCCATGCACTTGAGCCTCGTGTGGCCAAAATGAATATTACACTAACAAACACTTTATAAATATATTATCCAGACAACAAAAAAATGTTTCACATGCCAAAAAAATTGATGTATAAAGAATATCCTGTCAAAAACAGTTTTTCACCTGTTTCAAGTCATGAACTCAGGAGGGAAAACTATTTGGATTGGGTTTAGATAATTATTTGTTTTCCTCTCTTGACTCTCAGGGCTTCCGTAACAATGAGCTGAAAGATACTTTGCTTATCATTTTCCGTGGGTTCCTCATTACAAGCGACCACTTTCACATTAGACACAGTCGTTTGAGCCGTTGTTAATACAAAGTCAGTGATTAGTGCAGCTTTAATTAAGAAATAACCACATTAACTTAGCTTTTGGATAGCGACCATATTCGCCTGCTTTTTTCGGTTTAACTTGTCGACTACATAGCTGAACGCTTTGCTTTCTTTGGCCTACTCTCAAATCTCTGATGTTTTCTACCCGACTGAATTACCGTATAATGTAACAAAACATGGATTCAAAAAAGCTAATTTTCAGAGGGAACAGGAATGAATGAAAACAAATGACAATCTAAAAAGCAGAGAATCAACTGAAAACATATGGTTTGAAAAATAGTTGCCAGTATTGTAAAAATGAGTGATTTGTTCCGTCAAAAACCCATAAAACAGCAAGGTGAGATCTTTAAAGAGGAGATCAGGGAGGGTGACAAAGTACGAGACCAACACAGAGGCGGGAAGAAAGATGACTGAGGAGGAGTCGCATTAGGCGTCACACCCAGCAAACACACCCAGTGCCTTCATGCAGACTCACCATAGAGCACCCTGTCCAGATTAGAGAGGGCGTCATTGACTTCTGAAGACTCGGTCCTGGCCCTCGGGCCCGTAGACAGGTTGTAGCTGAACTGGCTCTGAGAGCTGCTCTGCATCCCAGCGTAGCCGAACCCACCTGATGGCGCATTGAGCAGGGGAGGGGGCAAAGGAGGAGGACGAAGGGGGGGGGGGGGGGGGGGGGGGTAATGAGAAGAGGCAAGAGATGAAGGAAGTGGCCCAGTAGGAGAGAGAGGTGGGCAGGTCGGGAGTGAAGTAAAGAAAGAGGTAGAGTAACACAAACAGAGCAGAGTTGAGACGAGGGGAGAGAGGGAGAAACAGCGATAGTCAGCAGAGCTCCTGCAGTGTGGATAAGCCTGCTGTGCAGCCAACAGCCCCAACCCCGCTAACAGATGTCCAAGCCGTCGGCCTCATGTGCTTGCAGTTTACCTGCCGAGGTGTCTCAACTATTGCACTCCAGAGATCTGGAGATCTTTCTTTGACGAGAGAGTCGAGGGCTCATCCAACGTTTACTTCGGGATAAATTCAAACCCCTGCGGCGGT
This sequence comes from Lycodopsis pacificus, assembly GCA_028022725.1. NCBI lineage: Eukaryota > Metazoa > Chordata > Actinopteri > Perciformes > Zoarcidae > Lycodopsis > Lycodopsis pacificus. Next base: position 17,860,364 of record CM051708.1, read on the forward strand.
CCGACGCTTACCTAGATCTGGGAACTTGCTCGACACGTCTCCCATGATGATGGAGTCTCGGATGTTTTCGTCTGCGTAGCCCCTGTTCTCCGAGCGCTTCCTCATGACCACCTCTGACGTGTGGACTCCTCCGATCATGTCAGTTCTGCGAGAGCCTCCTGCCAGAGGAGAGACGGACCAAAGATAAAGACAAATCAAATCTTGACCTTTTGTCCACGTTTTTCTCGATGCAGTTGCTGCCGTCCCTACCTGACATGTAGGTGGTGGATGTGTCGGTCATAAAGGAGCCGCCTGCCCCTTTGTAGTTTGAGCTCATGACGGATGTGTCGGTCATAAAGGAGCCGCCTGCCCCTTTGTAGTTTGAGCTCATGGTGGACATCGGAGAGGACGAGGAAGACAAGTTGCGCGTCGCTGATCCCCCTGAGAAAAGGAAGTTCTGGTCCCATTTCCCATTCATCGTGTAATCTGTGAAACACCACAACAGGAGCCAGGAGAGTCAACAGACGAAATATAGGAACATTTAGCAGTTAGCATTCGAGCATTCTGACTGGAACAAAACAGGGCCATTGATGTCAAGCACCCAAAAACCAGGCTCGGCCAAATCTATAGAGGAAGCACCAGCAGCTTGAGACCTGCAGCTCTCAGTCCTACTTGTGCCACTTACAGAAACAGCAGCAACATTCTAGACTGGCAGATGTGTGCCGTCTACAGGCCAGGAAAGGAGTAGCTTCTGGAATGTTGTCGATGGTGCCACCTGCAGCCAATGAGTGTTGCAAATGCAGGTTTCTTTCTTTCTTTCTTTCTTATCGCAGCTGCTGAACTGTTCGTCTCGTCTGTTGTTTTCGTAGAATTGTCACTATTTCTCCACATAATTTAAACGTTGCACTACTCTTGTGGGTCATAGATGGTTGGAGAGGAACAGTCATTTAAATTAGTAACTAAGAGTCTATAGCCACTTTAGCGGCTCTGACTAAATTCTATCAGCATACCCATGTTCATGATATTAGCATGTCAGCTAGCTAAAGTTACCAATTTAGCTCTGAGCAAAAAGTGAAGGCTGATGGTAATGTCTTTAGTCAAGGCAAAGCTTTACCACAATTGATGCCAAATCAGCCAATATTGCTGTGGGAACTTTGAATGGTGATGGCGCAAGATGAAAAGTTAGGAGACTGCCATGGACACATGGGTGCCATGGACATCTGAATGCTAATCCATCAAAAATGTAAACCTCATAATGGCACTATAAGACAAAATAACCAAAGTCATTAGGATTCATCCACTTGAGACCGTGCCTTTCGGTCCATACAGATTTTTCAGTCTGCACAGAAGTAGTTTACCAACTTGCCATCCCTTAAGCCACGCCTCCAGTGTCGCTAACAATGCAGCTGCTGCTCTGCGAGTGGCCCAAGGTTTAAAATTGGAGAAGTTTTAGCCTTCTTAGCCTGTAGGTGGCGACATCAACGTGTCTTCACCCACAGATCTAAACAGTTGCTGCCATTACTTCGGCATGTGGAAAACTCATTTCATACTGGCTGTACAGCTGGCCGAGTGTGAAAAGGTTTCGTAGGGTGCTGTGCATCGCACAACAAATACGAATATAGCTGCAAGGAAAAACAATCAACAGCTGCGAGGAAAGGCGTCGTCATTGAAACTGCGCTGCAGTGATGTATTTGAGTAAGAAGGCGTTATTTCCATACAGCCGCACACACACCCGACAAGATGCCTCCAGATCACTACCTCCCCAGTGGGATGGAGAAAGGACAGACAGAGAGACCTGGAGAAGCCTGCCCTGCCCCCCCCCCCTCCCCCGATCATCAACTGGAGGTGGGGCAGTTGATGCCAGTGCTCCTCTCTGGGCAGGTGGCGGGAATACAGATGGGAATAGGTGCCAGCTAGGGGCAAGGGGACAAGGACTGAAGCCCGAAATTGAAATGATTAGACAAACGTTGATATTTCTGACAGGATCGAATCACGAAAAGGCAGAGAGAAACGCCGGCTGGCTTGCCGGGCACCTGGCTGGCCGTGCATCATAGCTGCTACATGCTAGCGGCCCGTCTGTCTATCTGTGGCTCTGATGGAATGGTCTTCACCTGGCAGGGGCGTTTGGGCGTAGCTGGGGCGGGGGGCCTCATCTGAGCTCGTCTCTGTGTCTGTGCTGAGCCGACTGGAGATGACGTCCACCCGCTTTTTCCACGACACCTTACGGAGATCCAGGTTGGACCCCACCAACTTGACATATTGCCAGCCTTGTGTTTGGGGTCACAGGGAAGAAGCAAGCAGGCGAAGGATGGATTTGTAGCGGAGAAGTATCAAGGCTTGGCTTTACTATACATTACTTTCCAAGAAAAAGCGATCAAACACATAAAGGGGATTATAAGATACACTATGGAAGTATATAGATGTCGGTTTATGTCACAGAAGCCCAAATTGTCTTCGCATTAACCTCCAGAGAAAAGAGCACAAAAAAAAGGCTGCAGAAAGCAGGAGGGTGACAGCAGATTTGACGAGGGAAGGCCTTGCAGTCTGGGATCGTAAAGCACTCCTATCTGGGGATATATTGGAAGCACATTTTGTTGCTGCCTGGGGCTTTGCCTGGAGGCAAAGAATGCTCGCCAGATGACGCGAGAACGAGGCCAGCCCTGAGCTTCACAACTCCTCCAGCTCCTCCTCAATGCCACTCTTTTAAAAGTTAGGAAGAATATTAATGTCACAGAGAAAACACTGACAACTGAGAAAGAGCCAGAAATCCCGAGGTTTTCAAAAAGAAAAAAAGTCTCACAAGCTGGGTGATTTCCGACAGCACAGCTGTGACCAACGTTTCGTTCCCTCTCCTTCTGACGGGGCAATGACACCACAACGCAACAATACTGCATGAAGGCGTGGGCTCAACACTTAGCTACAAGAACAAAGCAAGGTGCACGGGAGCACTTAGAATGTGGAACATTTGGACCCATAGTGTAGTGACAGCTCACACTCCAGCAGTCTGACATCCATCTTTCCAGAGCAGAAGGTATAGAGCACTAGAACAATGAGTTCACGCTGTCAGCTGTTATAAGCAGCTGGGTACCCACCTTCACCAGAGACGCTGGGTGTCTTGGAGCCTGTAGGGGACCTCAGCACCTCCTCGCTGTACATCAGGTAGCTGTCATACTCGTCTCCTGCCTCTGCATCCACAATAGGGATATCTGGAATGATGGGAACTGTCGGGACAGAAAGAGAGGAAAATGACTCTCTTTTCAGGGAACGACAGAGCGACTGGAAGTGTTCCGGAGGTGTGCTTGCCCCCCCCGACTTACTGGACAGAGGTCGAGCAGGCTGTGACGCCAGGTTGATGGTGGCATCTTTGAAGGGGCCCCAGCCTATGCTGTTCATGGCACGGACCTTGTACTGGTAGGTCTGAGCGCTCTGGAGGTTTTCAATCAACAGCATTCGCTTCTTGGGGTTGTCGATCTTTACTTTCTTAGCGGCGCCCACCGCCTCTGTGAGCAAAGCATTGCGAGATTGGTGAAAATGACATCACGCAACTACCTGCAGGGCGTTTCCTGATTTTTCAGGTGGGACTCTTACTCTTTTCGTCGTCGATGGGAGTGTAGATGACCTCGTAAGCCGTAATTTTGCCGTTGGTCTCGGCAGGCTCTGCCCAGCTCACCTGAGTGACAGTCGGACTGATGACATTAAAGGCCAGACGTCCAGGTTCACCGGGTGCTGGAGGAAAAACGTATGTATGTAACAGTATGTTCCACAGGATTGGCAGTTCACTTTAATATAATATGTGTCTCCATAAATTGTGGAAGTTATGCTAGTAATGCAACATCGACTTCATGTCGACATAGTCAGCACGACAGATACACGACAGTTTCCAAGCAACTGATTCAGACATTGCTAACGTCTTTCCTACGTCTTGCATTTAAAGTCATACACTACAGCCGTTTAAATATGCATATGAGGCATTGTCTTATTAGATATATGCAAGTTTGCATAACTTTCCAGAACAGAAATCTGAACATTGGATAAAGCCAGGTCCAAACTTCTTATTTCATTTTGTTTTAGAGTCCTAGATTAATACAGAGGCCATGTTTTTGCCATGTTTTCAGTTATTAAATGCTCTATATAACAGGATATGAATGATATATTACCAAATATAAATGTAAAAACATTCAGACTATCGACAGGAATGAAATGGAAAGTAGGAGCTACTGAAGTGGAGATTTCTGATTTCTGAGTCTGAGAAAAAACGAATTAAAAAATATGTATTGTAAAATGACACACATTTGAAGACAGTACAGGTGAATAGGGTAAAAATCTTAAACTAAACTATATCAACATGAAGCTTGCATGAACAGCAGTTCACTGAACTCTCAGTAATTACCATCCTCAAGTGTTTGACAGGGAACCATTTCTGTGTCGTAGCCATCTCCCATTGCGTTGTAGCCGCACACTCTCGTCTCGTAGTCACAAAAGGGGTACAGGTTGGTCAAGTCAGCTTGAGTAGTCTTCACATCTAAGACCTGGGCATCTTTCTCTGGGTCGCCATAGATCCAATACTTCACCTGAAACGAACGAGGAAAGATAAGACTCAGCGTTTCAGTGCTCATTGTTAATGATGGTCGTGAGCCCAAGTTGAAACATCTCAGCATGTCGATTCGATTTGTACCTTGTACCCCATGGGGTTACCAGACGCCGGGTCCCAGTTGAGGCGGATGTTTCTGGGTCCAGTTGCTTTGGCCTTAAGGTTTGCTGGGGCTAAAAGGCGACCGCCAGGGGAGGTGGCTTTTGGGCTTACGAAGCCCTTCCGCTGCACTTGGGAAATCTCTGGTGCAGGAGCTGGAAGAAGTGACAGGATGAATCAAACAGTTACCAGCTACAGTACCTCTTTCTCAGAATGCTCCCTTCTCTCATCATCTAAAATCTGAAACGCCACCACGACAGGAACTCCACAAATTGCCAGGTTTTTGCAACGAATGACTCCGGGTCTTACCTCCGTCAGTGACGTTGACAAGGGTGGTCTTCCTGTCTCCGACAGAGGCGTTGCTACTTGGGTCATACAGCTCCAGTTGGATGGTCTCCGGCTGGATTGGGCCAGGGTGGGCCCTCGGATCGATCACTATGTTCTTCTCCGTCTCTCCAGGACTAAACTTCAGAGGGCCGGCTAATTCAAAGCGCTTGGCCTTCTTGGTGCGCCACTTCACTGTGGCGGGGCTGTCCTGGTTGCGAGTGCGGACCACAGGGATGGTGTAGGTGGGATCAGATGTGCTGAAGGTCTGGGTGCCCTTTTTGAACATCATCACACTGGGCTCTGGGTGAAACAAGATAATGTAAAGGAAGAGAAGAAACCACAGCAATCAGTGCTTTGGGCCGGAAACAAAGGTGAGTGGCGCTGATGTAAAAGCCTCTCGCGTTGTTTTTCACCTGGCTGGTCTGTGATGGTGATAGTAGTTCTCGGGTAGCGTCCCAGCTTGGCGCCCTGCCGCGGGTTGCTGAGATCCATGACAAACTGCTTCACCTGTTTGTCTTCCAGGAGGCCATCTTTCTCGCTCAGCTCCAGCAGACGAACAGGCACCATTTTTTGGGTCTCATCAGGATTAAAGATCAGGTCTCCTTCCATAGCCACATAGTCCTTAAACACACAAAAAGAACAGATTAGGAATGCAGTCCTAGTCCTCTCACTTCACAAATGCCAACTATAGATAGCAAAGCCCAAATGTTGCTGTAGGTGAGCACACCAGCTCACCTTCTTATCCTTGGCTGTGAGGTCCCGTGTGTGGTAGGTGACCTGTGAGCGTCCATCTGCTAAGATCTCTCTGCTGATCGGGATGTTGGCAATTCCGTCCAGCCTGCTGTAGGTGTAGGCCGGCTGGAGGAACGAGAAGACACCGGTGGCTGGGAAAGAGGAAGAGGAGACTCCATGAGAGCAATTCACAGTGAAGACAAAACACTTCTACTGACACGCAAAGTCCGAGGTCTCTCACCATGCTCTTTGATGATGGTGATGTTGACCAAACGTTTTCCAATCTCAGCGATGCCCAGTGGCACGTCATTGGCCTCCACCTGCAGCTGCTTCTTGTCATCGTCTTCATCCTTGACGAAGAGCGGCACGTGGACGTCTACCGACTCCACCCCTTCTTGGAACTCTATGGCTCCTGCGGCCTCTGCAGATGGGAGAGCAAATGAGACGACAAGATTTATCGCGAGATTGATAACACGGCCATGTTCAGTTGAGATCAGGAATTGTTTCGCTTAACGTCGCAACAAACGGAACATTTGAGTTATTGATTTCATCCCCGCACGGAAATAGTTAACAATCACCTCGGTCTGTGGCCACAGTGTAGTAGCCGGGCACCACCATGAGATCATGCATTTTTCCAGACTGGACGTTTTTCTCCGTGAGCTTGACGAGATCAGGGTAGCTGCTGCGAGGAGCAGATAGGACGGTGTCCATGATGGCGTAGTCCTGCCTGAAGAGCACAGGAGGGGCAGAGAAGTTAGCAATGCATGACCTCCGCATCCTTCAAAGGAACTCTGGCGATGTGCTGTATTGTATTTCATTGTGTCAATCAGAATGTTACCTTTTTCCAGCATTTCTCTGCATTCTGCAGGGAGTAAAAAGTATAAATTAAAACTTGTTTTGACGTTGGTATTGTGATATGTTGGAGCAAAGTGCTGTCCCATTCGTATTTACACCATTTTAAAAAGCCCTGAGCCTCACACTCAACCATTGACATCAGTAAGTCCCTGAGGGTTTATGGCCTTGGGGGGGGGGGCATTGGGATTGGGCCATGCTGATGCTGCTCAAAAACAGCACTTCCTGGTTCTCAGCAGAAAAAGGCATCCTAAACTATGAGCGCAGAAGATTTTATGGACGAGGCAACACTTTCCAGTGTTTTGGCTGACTCGGCTATTCGGATGTATTTATTTGAGCCGGAGTTTACGGCCGAAGCAATGCAGCGGAGAGAGGCCAAGGCTGCGTCAGCCATGCAAGAAGATATGGCCGGCAGAAGCTCACGAGCAATGCATCCTGGTACATGTAGGCACTGCATACGAGCAGAACTCAGCTGTCTCGCTCAATACAGCCTTCAGTCGACTACATTTACCATCAACACTGATTGGACATCCACATGAAAAGGTTTCTTTTTAAGGACGAGTAGTTTCACACATCTTACCTGAACGAGGTTTTTTGCACCTTCTGGGCGCCGGGGATCTGCTTGTAGACCTCATTTAGCTGGACGGAAGAACAAATGAAGTACTCAGTGACGCAGTCGTCATTCATACACTCGTGTGCCCACGGAGAAACGAAAACACACTCACGTTATCGGCAACTTCCTTGCGGAGCTGTTCGGCATCTCTGGATTCGGGACGAGACAGGTTCTCAGCGAACAGCCTGTTCAGTCGGAGAGAGATCGGGAACTGGACTACAAGGGGAGAAAGGAACCATGAAAACAAACAGAGGTAAGAGTAACATCATCTTTAAATTCAGCATCATCCTTGCCCCTAACTTCTTTCGTAAGTTTATAGTGGCTGAGCACTCACTGGTCTCTTTCGGGTTGGGCTTGATCAGAGCCTGGGGGTGATTGGGTGATCGGTGTACGTTATCCGTGACCTTCCAGCGAACCACATCGGTCCCTTTGGGTGGGCCGGTCCTCACCATTGGCGTGTCCAGATGGTCTGAGGTGAGCAGAGACTGGCGGAGCAAATACTCATCTTCCTTGAAGCCAACCATACGACCTGGAGAGAACGCAACATAAGGGTGACGCAAATTCAACATGGTCCCCAGATGGGAGGATAAGACACCTAAAGCAACATTGTCACGCGTGAGTCCTAAGAAGAAGAAGAAGAAGAAGAAGAAGAAGAAGTCTTACCTGTCCTACAGCAAGGCAGCAGGGCAAGACAGCTCTGTGTCAAGAGAAGACAGAATGCATTACTTCCACTGAGACTTAATACATATTCACCATCAATGGGTAGAAATGGGAGTGTTTTTACCTGGCAGCAGGTTTTGCAGCAGGCACAGTATTTCCAGCAGCAGAGCAGCAGAAGTGCCAGCAGCAACAAGAGGAACAAGAGGAGCGGGAGCAACCACAGGAGGCTGGCAGGGGGGCAATCTGAAGGTTGGGCACAGAGAGTCCGATCATACAGAGCGCTGCTGGCTCACATCACTCCTGTCTTAAACTCATTGCGCTGGCTTCCAGTTAGGTGCTTTTGGGTAGTTTCAGTCTTTTCAGACAGCAGTTGCTGCCGCTTTTCACTTCCGGTGGCGTCTAGCTATGCATACAGTTTTGGTGTTAATTGTCCAGGTTTTAAGATGTCCATCCGTCACCAGAAACACAATGGAGTGTGGTGCTCACACCTTTGTACTGCAGGCATATGTCAGCTTTCACATGTTGGATATTTCTCTATATCGTTAATATCAACACCTAAATGAGCCACGATCAAAGTAAGAAAGAAAACTATGACCCCGTTGCTCATGGTAAGAAGTTGGAATCGAAGTATTGAGATCTACTTTGAAAAAAACACTTTCTAAAGCACAAAATGACAACGGTCAAGTGTTTTAATAAATGATACATCAGCTGCTGAAACGAGAGCACAGAGCATCATGTGATACATATCCAACCTGCAGCTCACCTTTCTTTTTGAGCACCTGGACCTCCAGGGCTTTACCGCGGGAATCTTTCAGGGTTTCGACAGTGTAGTTGTAAGTACAGTCGTCATCCTCATCACGGAAACTGCACGATTCTAAAAACGTCTCCGCTGAAAGCACATACATAGACACACGTGAATGTTTGCAGGCAATGCCGATGTAGTGTCAAAGGTGGCATCGTCATAACAACCTCAAGGACGATGATGTGCATAGTGTAGTGGATCGTGTATCGTTCAGAAACCAGTCGGTTTGCTCCTTTTAGATGTGCGTACCTTTTTTGAGTTCATCCACCAAGACAATTTCGAATGAGCACTTGTCACATTGTTCTTTCTCTTTCCTTTCTCCTGTCTTCCAGGCCTTACACTGGACACAAGACCTCGTCCCCTCGCACACGCCCATCTGGGCCTAGACACGAACACACACACACACACACACACACATCAACAGAAGGCCAAGCGGGGCTCAACGAATGAGGCATTGAGTGTCGTTGAAAAAGCAAAAAAACACGACAAGAAATAGTAGGAGCTGACGTCATCAATACACAGGTCTATACATAACACCCACTCACCTCGAAATTTGGCTCACAGGTCGCAGTCAATGCCATATCGGAGTCAACACACTTACAGAGGCCGCAGACACATTGACCTCGCCCGTTGCAGACGCCCTGGTGCGGATAAAGACACAGTCAGGCTCCTGAAGACGTGTCAGGTGACATGATAACGTCCTCTATTGACACCAGCTGCTGGCTCTACTCACACCCCTGCTGTCCAGACACGTCTGGGTGCTCTTGGGACACCCGCAGGCATCGCCCGTCCAGCCCTCGGAACACGCACACCGACCCATGACACAAGAGCCCCGGTCTGATGAGAGACGAAAGAATGAGATTTAACTGCATTGTGAGTGGTGTGGGGGCAAATGGTGGGAGCTGTTGTTGAACAATAAATTACTAATAGTACACAGAAAAGAAAAATGAGACAAATGCAGCATGATGAAGACTTTATTTGTAGTAATATTATTATTTGTATGTTTTTTTAATTAATCAGCTATTGTAATTATTATTGTTTTAATTCATTTAAGTTTTCCAATTGTATTTATTTATTTAAATTTTTCTTGGGTCTTTCCACCTGCCCCTGAGGTTATGCAAACATACGGAACACACAGGCGGTGAAAGTGACACCATGTAGACGTTCACCCTCAATTACCAATTAAACAACCACAACTTGTCGTACCGTTGCAGAGGAAGCCGCCATATCTTTGACACTGGGTCTTGTCGTACTGACAGAATTGTCCTTCAAACTGATCCGGGTTGTTGCACACGCAGGTTCCACACTCCTGGCACTCCCCACGGCCTGAGCATGGGTCCTTCATTTGCGGACCAATACACTGACTCTTGTCCACCGAATGTGTTTTAGAGCAGTTACAGAAGGGACCCACCCTGAAGGAGACACGGAGACAGACACAGACCTGATTGAGCCCAGAGGCCTGGAACAGTCCCTCTGGAGGAATATTCCCTGTAAGAAATAAGAGTTGAAGTCTCACCAGCCACCACTGCACTGACACTTCCCACACACAAGGTCTCCCTGCTGGCTGCACCTGGCTGCATTCGGGATGGGAAACTGGAGGAAAGGTAAAAGACGCTGGGGTGACTCCGCTGTACAAACAGGTGTGTAAGTGGCTTCACCTCAACTTTTCTGTGCGCTTCGGTGTCAACCTGCGTGCCTACCTTCTCACATTCGCAGATTGGACACAAAATCGAGGCCTTAACTTTGAGGGCAGCGTTGAAGGTTGTGGGTTTGACTGCCATTATCCCCTCTTTTATGCCCTGATCCATCTGGCAGACAAGTTGTTCGTCGATCATCCGCTGGGCTGTGAGCCGCATTTTGAAGTTGCCCTGGCGAACACACACACACACACACACACACACACACACACACACACACACACTGTTAGAGCATCTGTGTGCACTTTAAGCATTTAGCTGTCAGAGTGTGAGCACTAACAGAGTTAGAGCAACAAGTTCGGACAATATTGGTGATGAAAATGAAAGAGCCTGTAAAAGCTGAGATAAAAAATAATTGAAGTCAATCATTAGTTTAATTGGGCAACATTTTGAATGAACTAATTATTCATTTCATGGCTGTATTGTATACACATAGACAATAATTCAAATGTTGGTAACAGAATGAATCCCTGTCATTTTTGGCTACAAAATGACTAGATTTCAGGGAACATTTACATTTCTACATTTCTCCAAATCCAACACTATTTGAGTACAGCTGTACCTGATACTGTTTACATATTTAGTTGAATATAGAAAATCTACATATCTGCTTACAATTACAGGAAGAACTTGCTTTTTGTTTTTGTTTCTTTGAAATAGATTTAATTTGACGCTCGAGGTGGCTGCCTTTTTTTAACTTATTGATCTATTTAACTTTTGTCTTGGAGTTAAGGGAATAGAGTCGTATTTCTAATTATGAAAAAAAAGTTTTTCTGAAATGTTATATGTAAATATGCAAATGAGGCATTATCTATTGCTGAAGAGAAATCTACAGACACAAATGGAGAAAGCAGAAAAAAACACCTAAATATTTAATTGTGGATGTTTTCTGTCCACTCGTCTGAAAGAAGACGAAAAGTAGCCCCAAAGCTGAAAATTGACCAGTGCATGAAAAAACAAATGTCTTTGGCTTAAGAAAAGAATAAACACATTGGATGTTAGCACAAAATATCAATCTAAGTAAGGACTATCAGCTTTAAGAAAAAACAATTGGTCTTCTAACTCCATGTATGTTTGTGTTTTTCAGTTTCTTCTTCTTACTATTTCGCCAGGCAACAAAGTAAAGGCCCCGTCTTGTTCGCTTCCAGCGACATTGAAGAACTTTTCCTTGATAGCGCCGGGTGTGTTCTCTGCGCGGATGCTCATCTTGGAACGGATACTCTGTAAGGACAAATTAAAAACGTCAGCAGGCGGAAGTTTGCACAGCCACTGGACTCGATTGTCCACAGAGTTGCCATCAACTGCAAAAAGCCACCAAAAAACGTCCTCTTCTACCGGACAATTGTCAGAGGAGGGGACGTCTTACCTTGAAGGCAGTCTCCATGAGTTCCAGGATGTTCTTAGAGTCTTCTTGCAGCAGACCGATTTCAGCAATGGGGAAGTACTCTTTGAGTTTCTAAACAGAGAAAATAAACCCATGACCTCAACTCTGACCTAAAACCTGACTCCATGGTTCAATGAAAGCCCACTGACCTCGTAATAATCGTAGGAGTGGTCGGTGACAGCAAAGATGGGAATGATGTTGTGTTTGCCCAGCAGACGGACCAGTGTGGGTATTGAAGGGTAATCCTGGTCTACATCCTTTGTGTATTTGCCATCGTTGTCGAGGTGGCAGCCCTCGTCGTTGCGCTCCAAGATGCCCGACAGCACGTTGGCACCGTCTGACTCGTAGTGGAAGGCCGACTCGGTGGAGAAGACCAGGAGATGCGTGCTTTGGTTACGCCAGCCGATCTGCTTCTACAATGAGAATATCAATCAAATGTGAGCGGAAGAAACGGTGGTGAGTAAAGAGATTCAAAAGAGATTCAAAGATGCAACCGTTGCTGAGCAGAAGCCATTGTGGCCAAAAGTAACAACTACAATCACGACAGCATTGCGTGAACTTGGGCTTGAATGTGACAGATTTATATTTAAAAGTCTGCCAAACAGAGAATTAAAAGGCACGTTTTAGCCTTTTTTATCATCTATTTTTGCCACCCACATGTAAGCACTGCAACATATGTTTTGTATTTAACATTCTTACAAACCCCACAAACTGTAGCCTGCAATATGGCATCAAAACCTCCTTCGGGGGCGTCCAGGTTGCCAGATATCTTCTCATTCTGGAGCTTATTGCTGAAGACATCCGCGTCGTTGGTCAACGGGATGACGTTTTGGAAAGAGAACGGTGGGTCGCTGTTGGGCCACGGCTGCGCCAGTCTGAGCAGGTGGAAGGAGGATGGACGTAAAAAGAAGAGCGAAAAGAGGGAATGGCATTTAGGTTAATCTACGGTATGGCAGCGCTTAACTTCATTCAACGTGTTCATGTGACGTTTTCCCGCTTACTTTTCGGGTCTCATGTCCGTCTGGGGCTCGATCACTTTGTCCACAAACTTTCCAAACCCGATGGTGTAGTCTTTTGACAGCGTCTTAACAAAGGTAGCTACAGGAAACGCATTCGCCATCAGCATCAACGCGACAACTCGCTCGACAGTCGGCACAACAAGTTGCCAATACAAAGACGCTCACCCAGCCCGTTGCCCATCCTCTTCAAGTTTTCCAAATCGTCAGCCATAGAGTTGGAGAAGTCCATGAGAATATATAGGTCCAGGGGGCCTTCGGTCGGAGCAAACACTTGGAACTCAACCGTCTTCTCCTCTCCGGGCAGAAAGCTCATGCTTATCTGCTGTGGATACACTTGGGACAGCTGACGGTTGGTGTCGATTTGTTGCTTCTGAGCAGCGAGAGGGGAGACGGAGAGGAAGCGCAAGGGGAAAAAACGTCACGACGTCACACTTTTTGATTTAGAACAACAGCATACATTTGAGACTAAAGAATGATTGGGAGAGAAAAGAGAGTGATGAAGACTTACTCTTTCAATCTTCATGCTGCTGCGATCTCTGATTACAGCAGGACTGCAGCCGTGGGCAATTATATTCTCGTACAGGTCGCAGCGAGGGCCATTAAAGGTCTGAGCAGACGGGAAGTTTGATTAGTGAGTCCTGTTTCCTTTACCGTGCCGAGTCTTTGCATAACAATCACTTTTGTTTTATGCAAAATGAAGATTGCTTCTGTGCCTGGAAAACTCCATCCACTGGTGCAGACCAGGCGATACAGGCGAAAGCTTGAGTTAAGTTTTTTGTTTTTTTTTCTCAAAGAACGTTTATCACAACGTGACTGTAGTTTCAAACCTTCAGTTTCATGTTACGACAAGTACTCCGCCTTCAGATGCAGACCGTAACATGCAGCTGAAAGCTCCCCCCAAAAAACGAGTAGTTTGTGGTTAAATTGTCAAATTATAAATTGGAATTCTGTGGTCTTGCTTTCATGCAAATCATTTCAAATTTTTGGACGTCAGCACATCGTACCAGGGCAAAGTACGTAGCTGCCATCCAAGATTCAAAATACGAATGAAGTGCATGGTTTGCTAAAGAAAAAGGCAGTATCTCTCCCTGAAGAATGTCAGGATTTGTCTCAGGATTGACAGATTTTAATCCAGTTATTTCTCTACTCCTGCTGTTTTGTGCTCTCACCTCATCAGGGCAGTAGGCACAGCCTGTCCCCACCTGCAGGCATTGTGAACAGTTCCCGGCCCTGGCAGCGAAGCAGTAGTTTTCTGGAGGGGGGGAGGGGGGGGGGCAACAAAGTGAGAAACAAGCACATGAAGCATAGCTAGAATACCTGCAGTAACACTGAACAGGCTTGTTTTTTTTCCCCAATAGTGTTCCAGACTAAATCAATGCAACTGTGATACAGTAGTAAACAAAAAGGGAGATCAAGAGATCAAACACAAATATCTTCCACTAATACAAAATGTCATATACTGTGGCCATCAATAATATTATAATGTCTGCCATCCACACAATAGTCTAAAATCGTGAGTATATTATATTTTGGATCAATCAATTATTTAATCTATAATTCCTGAAGTTAGTGACAAAATCAATCTTCAAAATGTCCCTGATGATTTTTTACTGTATAAACAGGAAAGGAGGAAATAACTACATCTCAGGTGCTTGAAACAGAGACAGTCACGATCTTTCTCTGACAAATGACTCAAACAAACAATTACTGTAAACTGCAATCTAAACTTTCATTAAAACTCTAAAACTAAACAAATATGGTAAGTGATCGATCGCCAACTATCCTGTTCAGGCAACTGCTTGGATATAAAATGACATGTGATTAAATAACTTGCAGTGACATAAAGTATGACTCAGGGCTTCCTCACCTTCGGCATAGCAGGCGGTCAGCAGGACGGCTAGCAGCCCCACTGAGAGACGTAACGTCCATCTCCCCATCGCCTTCCTGCCAACACAAACACATACTGTCATACTTTCACATGTACAGTGTACAGCTAAAGCCCACTGGTGGAGGGAGGGAGGGGGGGGAGAGAGAGAGAGAGAGAGAGTAGACTAAAGGTGTAACTTGAACCACCTGTACTTTCCCTCAGTCAAGCCCCGGTGAGAGTGAACAGGCCCAAACACTCCCCTTACCGTCACCACAGTCTGTGTAAAGGAGCAGAGTGGTGCAGCACAGCAAGACACTCTGTACGTTCAGAAAATAACAGGAAACCTTTTCAAACACTCCCCTCGTCAATAATAATCATTTTCTGGAAGAGTCTATCTCGCCATGTGGACAGTTTTGGTTCTCAAATGTTGATATACTGTATATATATATATATATATATATATATATATATATATATATATATATATATATATATATATATATATATATATATATATATATCTTGAGATATATATATATATATATATATATATATATATATATATATATATATATATATCTTGAGATTTCTTGATATATCTTGAGATTTCTGCTTACACCCCAATACAATGGCGGTAAATGGAAATTTGCACTGAAAACGCTGTCGACAGATTTCTTTGAAACGACTTTCTGTGAAATAGTCACTTTGAAAAAACTGTCAACATTACCGTCTCCATTATATTGGAGCTGGAAGCAAAAATCCCAAAGACAGACATCTCAAAACTTGGGCCTATAAAATGGCAAGATATCTCTTTTTTTATTTGAAGTCAAATATGACCGTGCTCTCTATATCTGGATTGAAGTGCGAAGTAATGCCTTTCATATACAGTTTTTAAATTGGTGCACCATCTGCTGTAGCTCATTTCAGATAGAGACCAACGACAGAGAGCCTGTTGAGACATGATACAATGAGATAGAAAAATAAGGACATAGAGACGAATGCAGGGTGGGACCTGGAAATATACTGGGCAGCATGCCGCGTCGACTCTCCACAATAAAACCACATAATACTTTTATGCTGGAATCTTGGATAGAGAGCAATCTGATAAACAGAGAGCTGCAAAAAGATAAAAATAATCAAAAGATCTCCAGTAAAGACAGAAGGTGGAGAGCGAACAGAAGGCACTATGTGGCACGAAATGTCTCGGTAATTGTCTCAGTGGGCAGAGAAATGAATAATGATGATTTGTACTCGGAGGATTTACAACACCAGAGAAGGAATTTCGACTTGAGGCGAGAGAAAGGCCTGTCCGAGTTAAAAACACAGTCTGACAACACATGGGAAAGGCACCTTAGCACCTCGCTGTGAGCTCGGGCTGACTACAGGTGTGTGTGGATGAGTTCATGCAATGCACTGTCACATAAATCACTGACTGAGATGGCTCGGGGGGAAAGGAAAACAAAAAAACAGAACAGACCAGCTCCTATCCTCTAAAACTCGACCAGTCACAGAATAAAGGAGCTGAGTGGAGAGAAAAAAGCACTTTGTATTTTCCCTCCTTCTCAGACGGAATCGCAGGCGTTCATGACTCTGACAATAAAACTGGGAGACACAAATTACAGTAAGCAAGAGACAGAAAATAGATCTGAGTAATCCATGCTGCTTTTTCTCTTTGGTCTGGCACAAAGAGAGTAGTTGGTGTCTCTACAGACAAATCCCAGCCTTCGAAGCTGTCGCTTCATTCCACCTTAACAGAATAACACAAAGCAAACTAATACAGGTCGGAATCAGTGGCCGTCCGCTCACACACACACACACACACACACACACACTGCTTCTCTCCTGTTCGTCTGGGTTCAGTTGCGTTCACCTGTGTTGCATTGTAGAGCGCGCTTTGATGTGGGCAGCCATGCAGAAAGAAATAATAATTGAAAAATAAATCTGTCCAGAGCCTTGAGTCATGCAATTCTAAAACCACATGGTGAGATATGAAGTTACACAACGCGCGCTTCAGAACCAACCACCTTGCTCAAAAGTTGCGCAAATGTGAGCCATGCAGAACAATCGGAACATATTACGGGAGAGAGACGAACGCGTTTCAAGGTGGATGGTGTTGAAAACAATGGAGCCATTCGGAAATGTTGCGACTGGATACAAAGAGATTAGTGATCAAACAAACCTCTTACTGCGCGCGCTCTCGCCCAGTCCAAGTCCAAAAGTCCGACAATAAATAAGAAAGAAAAAAATTCCTTCTTGTTTGACCCAAAAGTTTTGGGAAAAGTTTGTATCCACCTGTAGAGAAATAAAAAAAAAAAAACTTCTTCTCCAAGTCCTCCAAGTTCAAAGTTCCAAAAAGAAGTCTCTTGTTCCCGTACAGTCCGTTGAGTTCTGGTCAAATATTGACCGACTTGTCCTTAAGTTCAGCTGAGTCGAGAGTGTGTGTGTGTGTGTGTGTGTGTGTGTGTGCGCGTGTGTGTGTGTCTCCGCGTGGGTGCAAGAGTTTTTAAGTGTGTACGGGAGAGAGATATGAGAGACAGTGAGACCGAGAGCAACCGAGTGAAAATGACTGTGTGCTGTGATTGTATCCCTACTTTAGCTTCTGCACACCCACCCACCCACACACACACACACACACACACACTCTGCCTACTTTTTCCAGGTGAGCGGCTGTGACGGAGAGGGTTAACTCCCTTCCTGTACCTCTAGCTCTCCCCCGCCTAGAAGTTAAAAAAGCTCCACACCTCTGTGTGTCAGGGCCCCCCTCCCTTCTGCATTCCACCCCAACAGGAGTTCACCTGTATGGGCTTGAGGCTGGGGAGGCAGGCCCCTCCTTCCATGGCCTCCTCCCAGGCTCTTGGGAGTGGCACACAGAGCAGAACACTGGCTGCAGGCGACGGGAAACGGCTCCGTGACTCCTGCGTTTACACAATCGCACACTCGCACCGACGGGCACATTTTCTGCTCGTCAAATATTTGCGTTTGAACGTCATGATTGCCACGTGTCATTTCTCCCGTTTCTTTGAAGTAAAGACACTTACAAGCTTACAAGGCTAGAGTGGCTCTGGTGGCCAGTACATCTTGATACACTGATACACTGGTCATAGTGGTAGTAGCCACTGTGGTTAAGGTTGGGTTGGGTTGAGGAAGTGGCGGAAGAAGGACTCAGATATTTTACTGAAGTAAAGTAATGTCACAATGTAACTCTGTTACAAGTAAAAGTCCGGCATTTAAAATCAAAATCAAAGTAATACAATTAAAACATACTAGAAGTATCAAAAGTAGAAGTACTCATTTTGTTGAATAGCCCATATTATATCATTGGATTATAAATATCAATGTATAATGTACTACTTCACTTTACGCTTTAATATTCAATATTACATGGCTGGCTAATTTAAATTATATATCCACCCGGGGATCAGTAAAGTCTTATTGATATTTATTTGTTGATTAGTATTTTGATAATATTTTGTATTTTTAATCTGAATCTGATGTAGCGTAGAAGTATAAAGTAGCAGGAAATGGAAATACTCCAGTAAAGTACAATTACCTAAAAATGTACTTAAGTACAGAACTTGAGTAAATAGTTACTCTCCACTCCTGGGTTGGGCAACTAAAACTACACAGTTAGTGTTAGGGAAAGACTGTGGTCATGGTTAGAATGTAACTATCAAAGTTAGATACTTTATACACCCTACCGTTCAAATGATACCAATCATAAACAGATATTTCCTCAATTTAAACTCCAAACCTTTAACATGGCCCTTTTTATTCAAAGCAATTTTTGACGAGCCACATTCCTCTTAATTATGTCTAAACCGAGCCTGGTTGGTGAATCATTTTGCGATTTCCCTCTGGCATTGATAACTGCTATTGCGAAAGCTCCTCCTGGAGGTCGACTCAGCTCATACTCATCTCTATGCAGATGACACACAGATGTACATTTCTTTACCGCCCACTGATGGAATCAGATTGGTTTAGTGCATTGATTATAGAAAACGTGTGGATGATACTCCACAGGTAGTAATTAGTGCACCAAATCAAGTTTTAACTCCTTATAATTAATCCTTCTTATTAAAGTTTATACGGTGCTGGTCACATGGTACATACTCCTTAATTAAGTTGCATCTAATCAACTTAGCACAAACATTACAAGCTGAACACATGGGGCAAGGCGTTATACTTTTGGTCTTTTCTTGGTTTAGGTAATCAGTAATAATGGCCCGACCGATTTATATTTATTTTGCCCGTTGGTCGCTCATAATCGCCTTCTTTTAATCCTTTTCCTGGAACTAAACCCTTAATCTATTTTGGTTGTTTGATCATTTCTTTGTGTTGCAATCTTGGAAGGAAGCAGTAGGGTTAGGGGTTAGGGGTTAGGGGTTAGTTCCAGTGAGCGTTTATTTCTCTGTGAAGGCCTTTCCTCTCGTCTCCAGCAGACCACACATCAGGTGTTAAAAGGTTATTCTCAACCGCCGCACTGCACCCCATCACACACCTCGCAACTGGACTCACACAGACTCTGATCCGTAACCATGGTGAACCTGGGACTCTAATCTGGGATTCGAGGAGTTAACATGACTCAGAGGAGAAAACAACCTTTTCCCTCTTCACTGTACATACCACACTGGGCAATCCCAACGGGGACAGTCAAGCTCCTAGCAACCAGATCTGGTTTGATACAATGGCTAACTTCTGTCGAGGAGGGGGGGGGGGGGGGGGGGACAAAACCTCTGCAGAGACACCCCCCCCTCCTCCTCTTGCTTTCTTGGCTGACACTTTGGCAGTGATGCCAGTCTAAACAGCCCTTTCTCCTGTTGAAGGAGGAGCCGAAGGGAGTGGCCCACCTACTTCATCATTTTTGCTTTCAGTAAACATAATGACTCCCAGCAGTTAGTGTGAGCAATATGTGACATATGTGCCACATATTACATGGTATGTCTATTGCAAATGTGGGAAATAGAATCTCTTGAACTTATGATATAAAATGCATCATAACACAGGAGTTCCTACAAGCAAAATATGATTGAATCAACAGTAAATGACTGTAATAAAGAGCTGTAATCATTCACTATTTTACACTTAAACTTACAAAACGTTATGCAATGTAATTTGTCTATAACCCACATATGAGGCGACGTAGTTTAAAGGGCGACAAAGTCGGCATAGGGAGGATGGGTGAACGGGTCAAGCAAACGCAGGACTTTCACCCAGGAGACGGTTGTTGGTGTCCCGTCGATGCTGACTTATTTTAACATATACAAAGTGTTGCCTGAACAACAGGTTCGGCACTGCAGGGGCTTGCAGAGGCGTTGTAATGGATCGTGTTGCTGGACTTTTGTAAGAGACATGAAAAGTAACTTTTCGTAAGACATAATACGTACAGTACGAGGATGAGGATACGTTGTATTGACATCAGATGCCCAACGTAGAAACCAAATTGAAAGTGCTTGTTATGTTTAATGAAGAATACACATTATGTAATTTCAGTTCTGATTCACACACATCCCTATAATGTCTATTTCCCAGTCCTCATTTAATCTAAAATATAAAATCGGCACATTGAGACAATATTGATGACATGTTTCAATGGTGAAACATGACGCTTAAACAATGTGAATTCACTGGCTTTTTGTTTCAATATGAAAGCTGTGACTGCTGTAAATATCCAAGTTTTATTTCCAACCTCATATAGCAACCTTTTTTCTTATAAATTAATTTTACAACCTGGGACATCAGTGCGTGTTAAGAATCCCCAGAGAGCCACCACGAGACCACAGTGATCTCTTTCATTTAAATCATTACAGTACCAAATCATAAATTAAAAGATTCAGTTTTTACTGTTCTGTAAAACTGTAAAAACTGTAAAAAGTGAAATGAAGTCGTTCATTGACCGCCTGAGCTTTTATCCGTCCAGGGAAGACCTGCTGATCAAGACGTCACTTACTGTGATCGAGGTGCTGCCGAGGTGAACCGGACCTCATCAGCCCAAAGGACCGTCGACACGCGTTCTGTTGGGAAACCATAAGAATCCAAAAAAACAAAAGAAAAGAAGAATTGTAGAAGTTTTTGGATGCAAAGTGAAATCCCGAAAAGAAAGTGTCCACTCTCAGCTTTAGTTCACTTCAAACTGAGTCCAGTCCGTGGCCAACTCCACCAATTTACATGACAAAAGCTGCACTTCTTTGGACCAGTGAGGTCATTCAGTGCATGGCGCCCCCCCGCTCCCCCTCATTAGACACAGAGGAACACCGACGACATTTCAGGGTGAGAAAAGTGAAACTTTCAGACGGTGTTGCGACTCAGAATAATGACGAAAACACGACGAACGTGAGTATTTTACACGGGAAAAGAGGAATGTGCAAACTAAAGTTGGATATGACGGCAAACAATGTCCCAAATGGACAATGCAAAGTGTTCGTGTGATATGATAATTATTACAACCCCATGAACATACCATAGTAGCATAATATAGGGTAGCTACCATATTTGCTGTGCTATCGATGCTACATGACATGTAAATAAAGACCGACAAAGAAAACGTTCGTGTTTTTATTGAGTTGGACTATAGTGGCGGGAGCCACGGACTCGGATTGAATCCTCATGTTTTGCTCATATTTCTAATTAGTCTTGTGTACACACCTGAGTCAAATCTGCGTGACGACAGCGGGTGGATGGAGAGCTGGTTGAGGGGAACGTTGAGACCTGTTCAGCACAAATTGTACAATTGGGTGCGTCTCGCGGGCTCACCTGCAAGGTGTGCGCGCGCTCACAGGAACTTGAGACACACAAACGCAGTGTTGCGGATTTCATAACGGTGAATCATCCCGATAGCATTTATTCAAGGACATCCTGTGTATCTGTTGCACACAGCATTGAGTTCACACTCTCTATGGCACCTTATGGTGTAAAGATATCATATTTATACTGGAACTAATCCACTTCGTGGAGAAAAAGGAAATTTGCCAATACATTTTTAAAAAGTGGCTTAAAAATACCAAACGCCTGAATTAAAACATAAACAGCATACAGAATTATATGCAGTAGTTTCTACATCATCATGAATACTTTCATAACTCCACATTAATGCAACCAGCCAGGCCTTAATACATTGAGAACACTTGTTCACTATAAAAGTTACTTTTTTAAATGTAGTGGTTTGTGAGAAAGGCAATTCTATACATGTGCGTCGTGATTAACTTTCAATAATCAACCACAAATGTAATTCCTGTGAGGGAACCATCCACAGGTTGCACACTCTGACTCACGTATTTTATCTCTCCTTAATCAGTCCAGCTGGGAGTCTTTATTCTGCAAATGTGGCCGTCATCTAACCATAACATACCAGACGGTGTGTTGAAGAGACACTGCATTTTTCTCAGTGCTGTATTTGAATTCCGGGCTCTGCAGAAACATGTTAAGAAACAACAACATGGGCAAGCAAACAATTTGAGCACATCTCAGCATATATTTTTTGGTGTTTAGTCGAAAGACTGCACCCACATTCCCTATCTCACAGAGTGAAAAGGTCATGAAAAAATATTTGTAATACTTGTAACGGTAATCAATCAGTGGGAAAAGCTGTGCTTCAGCGGTACTCTGACCTCTTACTGCCCCCCCCCCCCCTCCCCCTCCAGATGTGGAGACTGCGGTGAGGAAGAGCACAAGTCAAAACTCCACCTGGTGCACACATGCATTCCCTGAGAGGAAAGGCAAACGGTGTGTGTGTGTT
The DNA here is from genome assembly GCA_028022725.1 of Lycodopsis pacificus. Lineage (NCBI taxonomy): Eukaryota > Metazoa > Chordata > Actinopteri > Perciformes > Zoarcidae > Lycodopsis > Lycodopsis pacificus. The sequence continues at coordinate 17,882,718 of CM051708.1, forward strand.
TGAGAGCCAGAGATTCTTCAGTCTTCATCCCGTGTAGAGCTTTGCTAGAACGGTGACACAACAGAAGCTTTTAGGTCCTCATCTGGCCTGAATAGCGGTTCCATGCGCTTCACCCTTCAGATAAAGTCACTTCAGTGTGCTGGTCGTAAACAGTCAGAGATGAGAAGAAAAACAGACAATAATCCAACTGAAAAGACAACATCTGATCCATTTATTCCTCTTATCATCAATACATATGTACAAGTGTAAAAAATATCTTACTTTATAGTCGGTCAATTTGCCAATGATGGGGAAAAATCAGCTGATGCACATATCGACCTAGAACACACAACTGCTGCAGGATGCATAGAACTCCTGCAGCAAAACTATGAACACGTTTACAGATATTTCTACCAGGTCTGTTTGGGACCTTCTTATGCAAACACATATAGAAAATAACATAATGAATGTTTTACAAGCATGAGATATGCATGCACCACACGTTCAGGTTTTCAGAGGATCTATTGAGTATTTTCAGCAAACAGCGAATTTGGCTTCATGAGGCAATAGTGCAGATACAATCCCAGAGATAGACGGCAGTGACGTCTTTAGATCAGTCCACGTGTAGCAGAGGGGATTTGTACGTTGGTTGTAAGAGTCCACGAGTTCATTTGAGCTCTCTCTCGGCTTCCTTCCACATACGTAATGAGCGCAGGACAACACGGGCCTTGCAGCTTCCTGTCACTCTTATAGACTAACACAAACACAGACGGATCACTGCTTCGCCTTCTTTAGGATGGTGCCCACCGCAGAGATGACCGTGGTCTTGGTGCCGCTGGCGGTGGTCGTCACGGAGACGACGGCAGGCAGGGTCGCCGTGGTGGTGATGAGGGCGGGCTGGGCCAGGGTCACAGGGATTGCAGAGTCCCACTTGCTTTTCCTCTTCTGGGCCTCTGCTGAGGAGAGGAAACACGGGGACGTGAGCTCAGGATTTAAAACCGCCAGCTGCACAGGACGAGCTGCACGGCACGATGCCGAGGAAAGGCCCGGCGTCGCTTCAGGTAAAGGTACCCAGTGGAGTTTTGACCACTAGCAGCGCTATGGAGCAGTGTGTTTAGTGTAGTTTGTGCAGACATGCGCGAGCCAGTCCCGACGTCAGCTTCCACGCTACTCCGCTGACGGTAGCGGAATTGACCCTTCGCTAAGTCCCGCCCCTCATCGCGTAATATCGGCCAGCTCAAACCAGGGTCCGACATCTATCCGGCTCTGCTCCATAGACTCTCATGCAACGGCCTCAGATGTTCTGCTGCTTAACGTCGTGCAACAGTGATACTCGTCACCCGGACAGTTTGGAAGTTTCTAAAACGTCACGCCTCCAAGTAAACACCTGTGGAGCTAACATTAGCAGAGTACGTTAGCACATCTTTATCTAGCGTTAGCACTTCTATGCTATGCTAGCTACTGATGGTATACTGAATGTCTACACATGCTGCTTTAGCTTTTTAATGACTGCAACAGTGAAATAAGATCTATTACAGAAACAGTGTTGTTCCTTAATTCCGTTTTCTTGTCTGGATCTCCAGGTGATGCGGAGGTTCACTTTTACACGGTGATCTGTAGCTTTAGCTCCCATCTTTATCGTTTTAACTTGATTTGCTGATGAATGTGTTTGACATCCTCTGAAATTGCTTTGTTGTTTTTTCATGAATGAGATCATATATATATATATATATATATATATATATATATATATATATATATATATATATATATATATATATATATATATATATATATATATATATATATATATATATATATATATATATATATATATATTCATTCAGGGAGTGCAGTTCGTGACAGTGTGGGCTCCATGGTAGCGGTAGCGGGGGGAACGGAGATCAGCGAAGGGTCAATAGGGGTAAGAAACGTAGCAATGCACCAACCAAGGCAGCGCGAATAAGACTGCTAGCTAGCAAACATGCTGTTAAACAATGTACAACTATTATTATTGAAATTTTTAATAAAACCAACTTAACTCCACAGGGCCTTCAGTAACATGACTTCATCTTTCTGTATGAGTAATTGCTTTCTGGCATTCAAACATAGGTCTGAGTTCCCTAAATGTTGCATAAAGACTATTTAATCGTGACAGGATTATTGTGGAGAGAGTTGCAATGCGCAAGTGATGTTTATATAAATAATAGAAAATATCAAATAGCCTTGGCATTAAGGCAGAATAGAATTTTTTGGGGGAAGCAAAAAGAAAGTATAAACTCATACAAAAAGAATCGCTCTGAATCATCACTTAAGACTCACTAGAAGTGCCTGCACCCTGCCTGTATTTTCTTATTTTGTTGTGTTCGGGATGTTTCTGGGCGTCGGCCTTTATGAAAACAAGTGCCAGATTGTCAGCACGGATTCAAGAGGAAGCTACGGAAACGGCAGACGAAGCTCATTTTGTTCCGAATAGTTTTGCCGACAGATCTTAAAAACCACTTGGCCGTGTGACACAATCGCCGGGACGTTTATGTAGCACGGTGCACTTCTGGAAGGAGCATAATCCGCGAGGCGCTGCGGTCATGGCGGATGTTTACCTGAGGCCGTGGTGGTGGCGGTGCTGCTGGTGGTGGAGGCTGCTGTGCTGGAGGGGTTGGTGCCCTTCTTAGTCCCTGTGACAAACTCAATCTGTGAAAACGCACAGAACGTTAGGCCGCTGATTTAATTACTGGCGCTGCTGGATGTGTGTGACAGTTTTATTTTTTGTTTTAACCAACAACGACAACCTATTGCTGCTTGTCAACTCAAGGGGCACATCATCAGCGACACCGTGTGCAAACGAGGGGGGGGGGGGGGGTGGGGGGTGAAATGACTCGTTCCCTCCGTCTCCGTGTCATCCTCACACCAAAATCTCGCCCCTCTGTAGCCTGCACAATAAAGCAGCTCCTGTAGGGTACATGCTCCTTCAAGTCCAGTTCCTAAACTAAGGCGCAGGTGCTGGAATGACGCTGCTGATCGTAGCAGAGTGCATCACCTCGGAGTGATTATTCAGCGCAACTACCATCAAGCAAAAATAGCAGGCAAAGAAAGACACACTCAGGTGTTTTTTTGGAAGTGCATTCGTACAGAAAAACAGTGAAGAACAGGCATGGGCACGGCTCGGCTGTAAAGCTGTACCGGGTTGGGCCTGAGCTGCAGCGACGAGAGAAGAACTTGGCAATGCAGTTTTCTGCGTGTGTCTGATGGAGGACGTTGGGCAGGAGTTAAGTGCAGCTGGTGGAGACTTGCCCGTGACGCAACAGAGAAGAGATCCGACAGCTATTCTTTTTTGTTTTGTTCTGATAGTCAGACTCACCTTGGTCCGCTCCTTCTTGGCTTTCTCCAGTTTGTCCATCTCCACTTTCTGGGCTTTGGCTGGAAGGATGAAACACACACACACACACACACGCACTTGTTTGTCGAGTTGTGTTCACACGGAGCTGGGAGGAAGAAGTAAAAGTAAAAGCAGCTCACCTAGAGCTTCGTAGTAAGAGTCCTCTGACCAGCCGTGAGGATCAAACATATCCTTCGGGTAGTTCGTTCCCAGTTCATCTATGCTGCAGAACTGGATGAGCTTCTCGTAAATGCTAAAACACAAACAAAGATAAACGCTGATAAGACACTTTGTGGTACATTGTTGTGTTGCAGGTGGAGACAATGAGGGAGCTTGTTAAGGTTTGTGTTGGTTTGGATGTGGATGTGTGTGTGTGTGTGTCTTGGTTTGGATGTGTGTGTGCGTGTGTCGGTTTGGGTGTGTGTTTGGATGTGTGTGTGTGTGTTGGTTTGGGTGTGTGTGTGTTGGTTTGGGTGTGTGATTGGATGCGTGTGTGTGTGTGTGTGTGTGTGTGGGGGAGTGTTGGTTTGTGTGTGTGTGTGTGCGTGTTGGTTTGGGCGTGTGTGTGTGTGTGTGTGTGTGTGTGTGTTGGTCTGGGTGTGTGTGTGTTGGTTTGGGTGTGTGTGTGTGTGTGTTGGTTTGGGCGTGTGTGTGTGTGTGTGTGTGTGTGTGTTGGTTTGGGCGTGTGTGTGTGTGTGTGTGTGTGTGTTGGTTGTGTTGTTTGGGTGTGTACTTCAGCTGAGCTGCGTACCTCGGGTTTCTAAATTCTTTCTTTTTCTGGATGTGGTTGTTTGTGTCAAAGTCTCCATGGAGCTTCCTCTCGTACAGCTTGTGGATCTTGTCCTGTTGCAAAAAAACAAATAAACAAATCAGCAAAGGACGTGAGCAGACAGCGGGTCGTCATCACCAGCTTCCTGCACACTACCAGTGTCAGTGTCACCGGATAATCAGCTCGAGCTGGAGCGAGGGTCAGTGTGAATGGAGCTAGTGTGTGGAAGGTTTCTGATACCTTTGGGGAAATATTTGACAACCACGTTCCACTGAGCCACAAGGAGCTGGCAGGTGTGGCCGGGGCACCAACAGTGATAACTGAGGCCCAACATGGAACAAGATGGAAGACGGGACTGCTGCTCAAAGGAGACGCTCATTACTGCTTCGCCATTGTCTTCCATAACGAGCGTTTTCTGATCGGCCGTATGATAAATCACATTTTAAACCAAATGAGGACAAGAAACCTATTCGAAGCATGCCTCCGTTCCTCCGTGCCCTCGGGGCAGGGATATCCAGGCTGTTCAGGTGAAGGTGAATCATTAGTTGCTCATCTGATAGGCGGGGGAGTGCCGGCCCCGGCGGGGATCTTGCCGAGCTGTGCGCTTACTAAGTCAGCAGTGTGTCCTGACCTGCCTCCGCTCCTCCGAGAACAACAACCCTGGCTGCAGCGAGACGCACCGAAAGAGAGCAGCGCTGGGCGACGCTTTAATCGACAGAAGATGACACCGTGTGCTGCTTTAATTAAAGGGGGAGAGTCAGAATTTATGTAGCCACCAGAATGCATTTCTAACCCCCGGAGGGAGGCGAGGGGAAACTTCTAAATTTCTCACTTGGAGAACAGGTTATTTTGAGTGCGTCGACGCCAAGAAGACTCAAAGCGCTCTGAACTTTAACTCGTGACCGCAAACTCTAAACCTTGTGCGGACTCCAGAAGGGGAGAGTGTTTACTGTGTCTGCTTATGAAACCAACCAGTGACGAGTCTTCACCCTTCGGTAGTATACATTCACTAACTGCAAAGTGTTTCTCCAGCACACACACACAACAAGCCTCCAGACATGTTAAAACACAACACTGTGCACGGGGACTATTCCAGCACGCTCGCAGTGAAAACCCACAAACCCCGGCTACATTCACACGCCCTCTCTCCTCTGGTCTGATCAGCAGACACAACTGTGGCCTTCAGTGGATATAAAAAGCCGCTCGCAGGAGACGGCAGCGCAGTGTGCTCAAGTGGAGGCGTGTCTACCTGTAGTTGGCTCGAGCAGCGTCCAGGGGGCTCGGGGGGGATCCGGATCTCGTTGGGCGACATGTTCCTCACCTTCTCCGAGAACAGAGCTGGCAAGAAGAGACAGAAACACAAAACATGAGCACTTGTGCGTTCTCACCTCGGCGGCTTTTCCCCTCCACGCGCCGAATAAGAAGCCGTTGTTGTGCTTAAACAAAGTGAAACTGTTTTAGTGTTTGAATTAACAGGAGGGGGGGGTGGATGTGCACTGGAGAGCAAACTTGAGTTAATCAAACAAGGGTTTTCACTGTGCGATAAGCAAACACTGCTTGAGGAATTCCTGAGCATCCTTGGTGTTCATTATAACCCTGTGTGTGTGTGTGTCAGTGGTTCTTTTAGGGCAGGGTGTGAGGAGTGAACGTTCGTGGCCAGGGAGTGGCAGTTGTTTGGGCTTGTGAGGAGAAGGGAGGCTCCCCTCCCTCCTCCCCTCTGGACCAGTCTCTTGTTTTGCTCTCCCTGCTCGACTTGCCTCACTCCGCTTTCTCTGACTGCGGGCCAGGCATTCTTCAGTGTCACCATACATCCCGATCAGACACAGAGTCTTCACCGTCGTTCAGCAGCCGTCAATCACGCTCGGAATAAGTGCTGCAAGCTGCGTGCGCTCTCTGTGTGTGTGTGTGTGTGTGTGTGTGTGTGTGTGTGTGTGTGTGTGTGTGAACGCAGGAGCTTGGCCCTGCTGACGTTCTGCGCGAATAGTCAACAAGTCGAAACTTGCCGCAAGTAGAGCATTTTCTGTCTTTTAGCCTTGCTGAACACTTTATCATAAAAAAACACAAGAGGAACATTCCAGTCACGTACTCGTACACTTTAAGTGGAGTATCATCAGCAAGCTGAGCTGTGAAGTGTACAGGAGGGTTTTTTTCTTGTTTGGGGATGAACAATACTGATATCAATAATAACTCTGAGGCCGATGACAATCTCATTGGTTCTGCAGGTATTTGCCGCACGAAATCCAACAGCTGCTGAGACAGCACAGCTAAAAATAAACACGACGGACTTTCAAAATGACCTTAAACGCATCTGATCAGCCGACATATACGCAGATATGACGCATCTGTAAGAAGCTAATATTGTCGATTACATGGCGCGAGTATCGCCAAATTGTCCCGCACCGAAGGCCGTCATCGAATGTGTGGACAAATTAGTAATGGCGTTTACTTCGTTGATAGTTCCCGCTCAAGTTGTACGGCTACTTGTGTTTAAAGCAATAATGGAGAAACTTGGCTGATTTGTAGCATAACAAAAGGATTTGGTAGAAAACAAAGAAAGACATCGTTAAAATTTCAAAAGTTACCCAGCTCTACCCACTGACAATGCGTTGGCACTTTTGCTACGGTTGACGGACTGATTTCTTTCTTTTTTTACGTGCAGAAAATGTAGCCGACATGGTTCAGTCCAACACGTTCTTCAGCGGCCGTCTCTCTGTGCGACAATCTGCCCGCTGACATAAACACTGCTGGTCCTCAGGGGCGCCGTCCCACCGACGCTCTCTTTCCAGCAGGCCTCCATACTGCGGCCTCCAACGATAAAAGGCTTGACAAGGCAAGTCTGGTGAGTCAGAGGCATTAGCTGTGAGCTTGGTATTTCAGCTAACTCTCACAGACAATTACACACTGTAGCTGCAACAGGGGGCTCAGCATTGTTGAAGCCCGCTAATCTGCTCTAGACATCGGGAGACTTAGTGGATCATTTTAGAGCCTTCTTGGACAAACTCTAATTTAAACACCAGAATAAACTCTGGGGCCTCCACAGTAGCAAAGGAAGTGTGAATAAACCACAGCGCGTGCGATAAACATCCCCGTTTATAATTCGGATCAGTGTGAGAGGAACGTCCTCATGTAACAGCAGAGCTGTCAGGAAGGACGTGGAGACACACTGAGCAATAAACAGACAGAGAAAAGATTATGTCCCTGCAACAGAATCGCCATCTGTCCTCGCGAAAAAAAACAAAAAACTGACAAAAAGTCACAGCCTGTGCCCCGAGGGCTCTTTTGGGACAGACGGACAATGTCTTCAGTGAATGGACAAAGAGCCGTCTTCAGCCTGCTGACGGGAGGCCTTCTGCCAGACCCACTGTGACCCACTGTGACATTTACCGACAGACGACACAGAGGAGCCACGCTGCGCTGCAGTAATGTGAAGTGTCAGGGCCGGGAGTCACAGCCAATGGTGGCCGTTTGAAAACTAAAAATTGCTCCGGAGCGTTTCCCCCTTTTCCTACGAGACTTCTTTTTATGGCTGCAACAAACCGGAGGAGTGGGAGTGGCGATGACCCGTGGGCAGAAGCCACCAAGTTCACTCGGCTACTGCCGGCCCGCCAGCTGGGAGCGTGTCGGGAGTCCGAGGGGAAGGCTTCTTACTAAAGTACACTTTTAGAACACAACAGCAGCGCTCAAGAATGCAAAAAGCTGTGACAATCACCCCTTTTGTGCAGTTTTGGAACAAACTAGTTGCATCAATCATCTCCTACTTGGATTAATCCAGGCATTCCCTTTCAAAATAAAACCATTTGTCTACGGGGTTCAATCAGCATCATATTATTTTGATTATTCTAGTCAGGTCTCCACCCTCATTGCAACACATCGTTCCATGTTTAGTTGTCTGGTGTTATTTTGCAGTGCCATGACGGATGAGGATGAGTGCAGCGTGGTGTAGTCTGTGCATCTAGCCCCGGGCTCGTATAAACAGCAGTGTGGGCCGTTCGTGGTGTTTCTCGGACCGGTGTGTGAAAAGCTGCTCCCTGTATCACTCATATCCTGTCTGATCTGATGCCCACTGAACACACCTGTACAGGTCAGCCATTACTCACCAACCGTGGGTCATAACCCACCTGTCAGTCAGTGGACAAAGAGGCTTTGATAACTCACCCGGGTCTAGTTAGTGATTCATGCGTTCAGTGCACCAACACCCAACTGGCACAATAAAATGTAAAAGTCTGGTTCTTACGCCGGGCACTGCGTCCGTTTCATTATACATGCACACCGATCCAGAAGCGTCATTCTGTGTGGTTCTTATTGTCATCAATGACTAAAGCATTTCCTAAAACAGCTGGGCACTGTAAACACTGTAAACTTCACTAAAACAAAAGTAAACAGGGCATTTATTGGGACTATTTTCTGCTGCAAATGAATACAAGGTTTCTGCAGGGCGTACAAAGTTAAATTTAAGACTGTTCAAGACTTTTTTATTACCATATAGAATGCGAAGGTTTCAGGATGATACTAGCAAAATATAATGAAGTATGATGGAAAATCAGTAGGGCCAATGGGGCCTTGAATTATTTATTAGTACGTCTCATTGCACAGAACTTTCCAGCAGTAATAACTCTTAATCATAGAACTCATGAAGTGAATGTGACCGCGGGGCAAGCAGCTAGCAGTAGTAACAGTGTTTGCTACCGGTTTAATGCTGCCTTCACAATCCACTGAAATAATACATTTTAGTATTATTTAGTTAATTGTCTGTATTCCTGTGAAGCGGGCAATGAACGCATGGCGTCAACTGTACGATCAGCGAAGCAACGTCAGGAGCAACCTGCCTCTGCCCTTTAAAGTGGCCTCGTGTTTTACCAGGACGGTAAAAGACGCCACATGTATCCCGGGCTTTACATTACTGCCTATGGCAGGCAAGAGGCAATACTAACACTTGTTTTAACATTATATATATATACAATACTTAAAGACTTGTAATACCTTCTGAGGCCTTTTTAGGAGAGACTTCTCAAGACCTGCCCATCTTCATATTAATAAAGGTTGAGCCAGGTGCGTTCACACCAAACACGGCACGAATTATTCGCGCGAGTAGATCACATACAAAGTCTATGCACAGACTCGATGAGACTGGAGTGATGCGAATTTGCGATGGCACGAATTCATGTTAAAACGTCCCAAATGTATGAGTGTGTGTGTGTGTGTGTGTGTGTGTGTGTGTGTGTGTGTGTGTGTGTGTGTGTGTGTGTGAACTCACCAACTAGCTCGTTGGGGTCCTTTCTTTCTACTTCTGGGATCTGTAAAAGGAAAAGAAGAAGAAGAAGAAGAATGAAGAGAGGGAAAGAAGAGAGAAACAGAGATACATAGGGTATTTAAATCTCCTTTGAAAAAGGAGATTGTGATCATCAACTACTATCAGTGGAAGAGATTATCAAACCATGTTCCCAGCTTGGATATAGTGGTGGATTACAAGTGGGTTGGTGAGGTGAACTGGCCGTTCTTGTGAAAGATGTGGAACTGGAAACAAAAGCTCATTCCATAAGTACCCGAGTCCTACAAATCACAGATGCTAAATGCAATAGACGGCACCGAATGGAAGCCGACGGGTGAACAGTTTCTAAGAAGTAATAGAAACCAGAAGAGTAAATCTAGGCAGCTTCCAGTGAATGCCTGAGCTCGGCAGCAGCAGCAGCAGCAGGAGGAGTCTTGTACAGCAGAAATATGCCGCCTGTTGTGCCAGCTCTGTGGGCAAAACACAGGTTCAGCACAAAGGAACAGGGCTGGTATTCACGGGCATCATGTCGTCACTTAGCAACCGCACGGGCACATTAAAGAATTGCCCTGAAAATCACGAGGACGAGGACGAGGAGCGAAAGACAGCGGAGCATGCTGGCAGAAATCCAAACCAAAAAATTAAATAAAAAACGTCACCTGCTGTTTGAGAACGAGCCAATAAGATACTCTTCAGTTCACTGATCCACAGCTGAAGGAGGGTCAAGAGGTCACGTTAAGCTATACATGTTAAAAGACCCGTCTTGCTCAAACGAGATGATTTTACAGCTTCGAGTTCAATGCTAACAAAGTCATGCTAACACGCCCACGGGAACAACATGCTGATGTCATATTTACCAGCTTCAGCAGCATTAAACGCGTAGAAAAGTTACGGTCAGTTATGTAGTCATTTGGTCGTATACTAGGCATGACAGCGCTATACCAAAAGTTAAGGGATCCTTAAAGTTATATTCTAGAAAGATTTAATATCTGATTCCTCAGCAATCCATCCAAGAGCTGTCAAGATATCTCACTCTGAAACAACAATGTAAAACTGCTGGTGGTGCTGGAGGAAGAGTCGGTGATCAGAATTGATCGTCTACTTCGGATCGTGAACGTCTAATAGAAACATCATGCCAGTCCATCCAAAAGCTGTTTCACTCTGGATCAAAGGTGTGGACCGACGCTTGCCAAAGGACACAGGAGCTCTGAAGCTCAGGTTAAAGGGAGACCTCCCTAGTGCCCACTATGACGCCCTGCTGCCCAACGACATCGAAAAGACAAACACTTCACAGAGAGCCCTGAGATCACAGACAATTCCCTCAACGCAAGTGTTTTAACCAAGCAAACAGAAACCCTTCCAACACCCCATAAATAATGCATGAGCAGCAAAGCTCTTCCCCAAAGGAACCGGGCAGAGGGCCACAGACACATTTCAGAGATTTCATGAGAATCCATTGGCTCTGGTTAAAGGAGATCAAAGTGTTGTGAGGTGACCTTCTTATCTGCAGTTAGTCAGAACTGCATCACCACGCCAACTGCTGTTCAGAGCCAATAGATAACATAGATGAGAAAATACAGAGGGAGGACAGAATGTCAACTAATACATCGGAATCTGAGCCAAAGCTAAACAGCATCGTGTTATTCTGCTGCTACAGGCTGCAAATGAAATCATATATCAAGATATTATTATTGGGCCTGTCACGATAATTACGTTTTAGACTTATCATACGATACATGGATCGGACCGTGATCACTTTTGCTGACCTCGATTTTGCCCATTGCGTTGACATAAGAATGTCACGGACATCTTAGCCGGCATGCTGCCAGAATAAACAGCAGGGTTCCCCTCCCGTTACAACACTCGGGCATCTTCATGAACAAAGCCATGGAGTCCATTTCATTCATTGTTTTGGTTGTGTGGATTTATTTGCTTTCGGTTTAATTTCTTTAGAATATTTCAATATTTGTGTTCACATTCCAATGTCTGAATATTCTTAGAAACTAGTCACTGCTCTCAGGGTAAACTTGCATTATTAAGCTATTATACATCAGTGGCATAAAATAGATGGGAGATTTTTGGCATATCGCCAAGCCTGGGCTACAATACACACCATATGTGTCAGTCAAATTATTGAATATCATTTCTTCAAATTAAACCACATCGCTTCCATTACTTCCCTTGAACTGTTGTTTCTCTTTCATGAGAATAAAGCTCCACATGTCCAGTCCTGTACTGTTGGGAAATCACATCATGACACACAGCGTCACAATTACAATATCACAAAATCTGTGCATTGCCAGCGCTGTTATCTCGGTGGCATAATGAAGAGACAAAACTCTGCCGGACCCGCAGCTTATCAGATTATAATCAAGCAAAGCCTCACACAGAGTACCGGTAGACGTCGTCTGACTTGTATCGTTTCCGCTTGTTGGGTTTGTGACTCACTCTCACCTCACTGACCTGCACCAAACAGTGTATGCAGGAAGCTCACATGGCTTTACCCCACACCCACACACACACACACACACACACACACACACACACACACACACACACACACACACACACACACACACACACACACACACACACACACACACAGGGTGGGGTTAGTACGGTGTGCAGGTTCAAGTCCATGAGCCCTTCACTTCAGAGGAGGTTTCGGACTCACATTGAGAACATGACCTGGTGTTACCTACGTTTGATATCGGAGCGTTCAGCGACATACATAAGCCCACAGCACCACCTGGTGAGCATGCTCCTTCATAGCACGGCTTTAAATGTGCCATCCCTTTTTGGTTAGTCACGAAAAAAAATGGGATCCTTTCACAAATCCCACACCAGGCGGGTGTTCAAATACCTCAACGTCCTCTGTGTCCCTCCCCTCGTCGGAGTCGTCCATTTCCTATAAAAACAAAAATGCAGAAGGTTAACACCGTAAGGATCAAAAGGGGATCAGAGCAGACCGGGGGGGGTTGACACCCAGCAACGGACTGAAAAACTGTCTATATATACCAATTATAGTACTACAAAGTCTTTGTTAATTAAATGAACATTACTAACATTTTGGGTGTTTGATGCCTTTAAGTATTTTCACAAAAGGCACAAATGTTTATTTGGATTGCTGAAAAATAACTTAAAGGGGCATTCCACAAATGTTACATTATGATAGTCAGTTGTGTAATATCTTGGGGCTTTAGCTTTCTGGAGCCTGGAAATGAACACTGAAGATGTCTTTACGGTCATCTTGGCTTTGACGTGACACCTCACAGCAGACCTGTGTAACCAACTGCTGATGCAAAGGGTTTGACAGTAGCAGGTGTTTTGGGTACTCAACGGCCTAATAACAGATGCTGGTGATGAGTTGCATTAAGGTAGGAGCCTGTGTTTTTGGAGCTTGACCCATACTTGGGACTAACGGTCAGGATATCTCGGCCTCTGCTGCTTTGATCTGTCTCGTGCGGGTCACTTCATGAAAGTGCAATACCAAACCGCCTTTAATTAAAGCTTCTGAACAGCATTACAGTGACACTGTAACAAGATCGGTGCTTTGTACACCCAGTGTTGCATAACTGTGTCAGAGTGGCATTGGTTCAGCTGCATGTTTATTTTTTGAGGAGGCAGTTATGTTGTTGTATTGGATTCATTCATTATATTTGACTGTGTTTCTAAAATGTTTGCCTCTTCATTTATGTAAATGGAAAGGACTAAATAGAAAAACATCTATCTGTAGAATGTAGTCAAATAAAACAAATGACGCATGACAGACTCGGACATAAATAAACCGAGTTAACACACAAACAACTAAAACCAAGCCTAAACATAAAGGCAGTATTTACTGCAAGACCTGTGTACTGCAGGGCATTACGTCACAGAGATGTTTGAACTTTTCTGGCCACTCTGTGTACAAGCCATCAGTTCAGCAGGGATGCAGAGAGGGCACATGGTACCTAGCCCATATCAACCATGTTATAGTTGTTAACCTATATCTATTTAGAAGTATGAACACACACACGAGTACGATACGAGAGTTACAATCTACAAGTAAATGTGATATGAAATGTAGGTCCTCTGTCGTATTAGTCACTGTGTGTAATTTCCAAGATGATGTCATTAAAAATATGTATTGTTTTGTGTGCCCAACAATCCGAAACCCAACGATATACACATTACAGTTAATATAAACACAGAGAAGCAGATTTAAGAAGCTGTAAACAATGAATGTTTGGCGTTTTAGCTAGACTTAAATGATTACTTGATTTCATTTTTTTGTATTAATTGAATTAATATCAAAAACAATTGGATCATCGATTATACTGCATCTTAAATATTGGAAATTGTGGTTGCACTTCAATGTAGGAACATTTAAAAGATATTAGTTTCCAAGTTGAATTGAATTCTGTTGTGATGTTTGTGTTAGAGAGCCAACTCTGATGGATTAATAAATGTAATAATACATCTAAATCTCAATGTTGAACAAAACAACCTTGATTGTAAACACAGTACAGCCCTGGTTTTGTGTAATAACAGATATTTACGGCAAAAAAAATCCATACTGATTCATTTTGAAAACACTTCGCAGTACTAGTACTAGCTGTGTTTAACGTCAAGGGGGGGTGATGTGACAAGATCCCCTTCACTCGACACGATGAGACATGTTGCAAGCTGATGATTACACATTCTGTGCAACACGTCTGATCTTGAATATGATGTGCTAATAACAAAACAAAACAGCATTGGTGCGATCCTCTCAACTTTTTCATTCCTCCCAAAGTTCAGTGAAGACTCAAGTGTGCAACATTAGACCCACTCACAATGAACATGTCAAAAAGCATCAGATTCTCTACCACCACACCCAGTTAATACGTTCACCCAAACACCAATGGAATCCAACTGAATGGTCAACTCACAAACATGTTTTGAGCTCCGGTACTGACCGAGTGGCTCTCTCGGCTGTCTTCATCTGCGGACACCTTCACTTCCGCACCCTCCGTTCGGTTCAGGTCATCGTCCCCATAGCTGTACACCAGGCCACTCCCACGAGCCTCTGGTGATGGAGAGCAAGAGACAGAGAGGCAAAAGGGTCACCACACAGAAAACATGTCAGATCACTACAAGTCATTAGCTAGCAGTGCATCAGGGCTACAGGAAGACACAACGAAGCCATACTTCATTGCCAAATATAATACATCTAGTACAAGCACATCATAACATTACACTCTTCTTAGCCTTAGAGCTAAGAAGTTAAACCACAGGAAAACAAAAGACCTCTGTTGTTGAGCGCTTGACGTTTTTTCTATATTATGTGCCAGGTAACATCAACAAGACCAAAACAAAACCAACACCACCCTGTTGAAATAACTTTGTATTATTTCACAAACACATCTTGAATATATTCTACACTTTGTCTGTAAACTAGCTACGTTCACTGTTAGCTACAAGCTAACGTTAGCTAGCACATGACCACATAAGACTCCCACAGCAACATAGACAGCGTTTTACAGCCACGTAGGACCAACGGAACTATTACATGTGTTATAATGTACCTGTCTCTTCTGATTCGGGGTCAGAGTCAGGCTCTGAATCGTCTCCATAGTCTGCTAAAGAGGAAAGCAGAGCGCTCTTTTTACCGCTCGCCATTGCCGTGTCGCCTTATGCGTCGCATAAACCCCCGGTCGCAGAGTAATTACGTCAGTCACATTGTACCGCGTAAGAGACGGCGTAGCACCGGGAGATGTAGTCCTCATGTTTATTTGGCGACGCTAAAAACCTACAGTCTGTGGCTTAACTTAACAAGGGGAATACTGTGAATATTGTTGATAAATGAGCAACATTTAAGTATTCCATTTTAGACCATAAATTGCTCCTATAAAGCCAAAACACTACAATTAGCCAACAGAAACAAACCAAATAGGAAAATGCTTTGACCCCCACCCTTGAAAGAGTACACAAGAGAATAAACTACTTCTACTTTTCAGAAGCTCCAAAGCTCCTCGGAATCAGCTTAATAGGAAAACATGCGCTCACAACTTTCATATTATTATTATTAATATTAAAATTAGCATTATTTTCTGCAGGTGTCAACATGACCTATTAAAAGTAGGTGGCAGGCTGGCAACCGGGCATCCGCTTTTGGTTGCCAAAACTAAAATATAGTTGCTATTTTCAGTCTACTTATATTATGAGTAATTACGATACTATGCAGTTGTACGTCAGCTTAACAATGAAAATGTGACACATATACATGTCATGTGTATGGATTGTTCATGCTTTTTCATTTTCCATCCAGCTCAAAGATGTCGGAACACTATTCCTCCCAAGACTACACAAATTTCCTTTTTGTTTTTCTTTCAGGATCACCTGGTTCTTGATCTAATTTCCGTATATGTTCGTGATGTTGCAGGTTGTTGAACTTTTCCCGGCACCAACTCACATGCAGCTTTCTCTGGTTCTTTTTTAAATCTCACTAAAGTAACAAATATTTAAAAAAAAAATGTTTTTGAAGGGTGCACGCTTTGCAGTTTGCTGTCCCTATTTTTTATATTTTAAATCTAAAAAAGAAATATGAAACAATCACTTATTTTGTACAATGGTTATGAGTAAATTAATATCAAGTGCTACAAGTCAAACAGTGAATTATATTTGAAAAATACATTTAACAAAAAGTTATGTTACTGTGGGCCTATAGGGAAGTAATGTTGAAGCCTGTTGGCTGAAGAGTTCATGAAGCTAACTGACAACACATTTAAGTTCATGTGAAATTAAATGACGGAAGATTTCATCACAACGATGAGGTCCCACTCTCTTTATGGTGTCACCCGGCACAAATACAGAAATGGAAAAACAGCAGAGAAATGGGTCCCACTTCCACCACATCTCAAAAAACGTGGACAGGTACATTTTGACTAATTCTACATCAGGTCGATGATCATTTAACAGTATGAGTCAGTTCTCTTCACAAGCGTCTAGATCACCCCATCCTTCTTCTTCTTCTTCTTCTTCGTCTGGTTCTCTCCCTGTTGGCCGCAGCAGCATCCGTACAGCAGAGCGAAGACGACCAGAGACAGAGTTCCGAGCACAAACACTCCTATGACCACAGCACCGCCAAGGGCCCAGGGCTCCTGACGCAGCCGGTGCAGGAACCATTCCACCCAGTCCTCAGGCCACCCTGCGGGGGTCTGCTGCTCCGAAACACTGCGCCGGGAAAATCAAAATACAAGCTCAAATGGAGAATCTGGACGTTAGACTGATGAGGTAATGTTGTTGGATACCATCAGCTGCCACTAACAATGCTTTTATATAACCCGCATTACATGCTGCTGATTAAAATGTCTGAGCTCTAAAGCCTTTCAAAAGCTGACATGTTTTGATCGGCATGCTCCACAGAAATCTGCTGAAGGTAACCACCATTGTCACCCAACACGTTCCTGTTCAGGAACTCACCTCTCCACGGCCATGTCCCGCCAAGTGGTCCTCTCACGGCTCGGTGACTCCTAACAGTGGCTGAATATACTGTGTGTGAGAACAGGTGGTTTCAGCTACGGCTCCGGTCCACTGGCAGCCCTGGAACTGTCCCAAACATTACAGTTTACTACCAGTTTGTGCACCGCGGAGGCATTCTGTGAAACTCCAATGGCTCCGACTCTGCTGACACCTTCAGTGCCTTTGTGTGGGCAGGGCAAAGTAAAAACAGCAGCTCCTGGTTAATGTTTACTCAAAATATTGACTGGTGATAAGGTATGCACACAGAAGTGCAGTGTTTTACTGGTGGGATTTAGAGCAACGCTTATCTTGAAGCAAAGTAGAAGCAGTTATTGGAATAAAGTCATGCAGGGTTTAGATGGGGGATCAAACCATGCTTAGATAGTTCAATCTGTACATTTGATCGTGTAATAAGAAACTAGTCCGTATTATATTTGTTTTTTTAATATATATTGAACATTTTTTACATTTCAGTTGCATCCACAAATGCAATATTGCAATGCCTCAGTTAATAAAACCACACAAAAAAAACAACAACTATGTAATATAACAAGAAGACATCTGTAACGGTTGTATGTCAAACAATGAACGGGTCATATTTTCAATTGGCACGTTGAGGAAAACAATAGAAGCCCTTCACTTGGCCACCAGAGGGCGCTCTGTCTTTTTTTCACTGGCAAGTTTCTGTACTACACAAGTTGGAATGTCTGTGCATGTTGTTTTTCTAATTCCCTTGAAAGTTTTTTTATTGTTGGGAAAAGGCCTGAGACGAATCTGCTGATTTATAGTGGCATGGCTCTCTGGATGAGGATCCAAGTCTTTATCCCGGGTTGCTGGAAACATCATGTCCCCCCCGTCCTCCTCCTCCTCCAAGAAATTCAACGACTCTGTGAAAGAGCATTCCCCGTTGTGTAACTGTGTGCGTGGGATGGGAAAAAGGATGGAGGTTGAATTTACTTGGGGAGTCCGCTCTCTGTCTCATCCTCAGACAGGCTGTACTCTGGTGGCAGGTTGTTTTAGCTTTCCACAGCAGAAGCATTGGGTGCAGGACAACACGATCAAGAACAGGAACGTGGCTGAGAGGGGAGACAGGAGTAATGTAATGTGAAAAGGGGGTCACCTGTAGTGACGAACCCACAGAGAAATATCAAGTGACCCTGCGGTCCCCCTCAAATATTTTAGCTTCTTTCATTGAACATCAGTGAACGCATCTTTGTCATATATACTTTAGCTAATTAGACAAAAACTCACCAACAAACAGGATGATCACAAGGAAGGCCCCCAGCTCCAGATAACTGGCCTGTGGGAGCCCCTGCAGTTTGATCCACACCTTCTGAAGAATATCCAGCACCTCCTCTTTCACCTCCGCCATGCTGACTCCCAGATGCAGGTCCCACGAGCAGATGTGACAGAAAGCCTCAGGTCTTCACAGAACTAGCACAGCCGCACCTGAAAGACACAGAGGGCCCGCTTGCTTGAGAAAAGATGGTCCGAATGTAGAAATGAAGACGTTATTTTCATCCACAGCTCCACCCTTCGCTCCTGCAATTTTATCCTTCCACCCAGCAATTACCCCTCAAGCCTGGTAAGCACATATGTCCTTCATCCCCAAATACTCTATGTGCTTTTGTGAGTACCCCCTCATTATATATCAGCACCTCTAATTAGCCGACTGATTAACTTAGGTGGGATGGAGGTGTGTGTGGCTACACCATGTATACCTACAGTCTATGTGATTCCCTGCTCCAGCCTGGTTACATTTGTATCCACACACGGGAGTCACCGTCCTGCATGTTCGGTGTAATTATATGCAGGGCGGGCTATTTCAGGACTGGCATTTCAAGACTCAGGCCTGTCATCATCAGTGGAGCAGCTGTGTGTGGGTGAGATCCCACAGGCGGATGCTAGACGGGCTGCAGCGCACCAGATACGAGATGTATCACCGGGCTGTGAAAATGGCAACAGGATCTTGAAGACATCCAGTCATCAGATGGTCATCTTTGAGCTGAATATACACAGGGAGTGGTTTGCCAAATGAGTCAAATGTTTCATGCATTGTGACTATCTTTTTTATTTCATTTTTTCACATATTTTTTACATATTACCTTTAACTTCGAATAAAGGAGTAATGGTCAGACCAACACGGTGCACTCTACAATGCACACTGTACTAAGTTATACTCTACTGGCCTACAAAGGAAGAGAGCAGTGACTACAGAAGAAGTGAAGATGGTAAAAAAGGGTTTCAAGTTTGCAGACTGGCCGGAAAACTGCATAACACACAAAGAGCATATAATGCCTCATTTTAGGCCTTTTATGCTGATTGTTTTACAACATTTCCATAGAACCTGCAGTACCTAAAAAACACAGATAGTCCACCCTGACTTCTGATACATCTTTGGGGAATGGCAGCGGTATGTTTGTGAATATAAACTATATCTTGTTTTAGTAAGAGCATATCCATCCTCTATTAATGTATCAAAATCATTATAATAATACCTAAATTACCAATTAAGTATTTTTACTATGTGATTGAACAAACCCAGTTGAGTGAACTCCACCAGAATCAATGGAAGTTACTATTAACTTGCTCCTGCTAAGCTAGCAGGAGTTTGTTATCGTGATTGTATTTATGCTAGCTGACGTTACTGCCTCATTTAACCAACGTTGTGTTGTGGAAGAGCAAACTATCTTACCAAGATGGGGGTCCGTCAAAATAGCACGTTCTGCGTTACAAATAACGGCGAGGGGAAACAATTACGCTAGGTTAAGTAAATGAGTGTTAGCCGAGGCTAACCTCTAGCTTGATATGACGTTAAAGTTCAAATAAAGTTAACATTAACGCTACGTCTTGTTCGCCCGAAGCAAAGCGGGTATTATACCGCTGGACACATAATTAAATTTAAAAAGTATCAGTCGTTTAATTAACAGTTTATTTTTTAAATATCAGGAAATATAACGTTAGTTACTGTACCTCAGAATTCCTGGCGTTGCTAGGCAACAGTTCAATAGGATGGAGTACTTTCACTAAGGCGTCGCTAGTTCAGCTAATGGAGCCTGTAGTAATACTGTACTATACTACACTACACTATAGGCTACTGCAGTACTACTTTCTCACTATATGAGCAGGAGAGTAACAGTAGCCTGACATAAATCAACAGACTGGAAGTAGACACATACAGCACATGCAAACAACATGGGTAATCGTCATGTTGTGTTATGTACTCTTAATTTATTTGTGTTAAATACACTGTTATTAAACGGAAATACATTATTTAAATTAATTTAAATGAATCTAGGCGTCATCAATTTGTTCAGGAAGCGTCGGCTATGTCTGTTACCAGACACCAGACAGCTTCCTTTCATTGATTTCAGAGGGTTTTTCGTCGTTGTTTTTTGTGGTTAGCACACTGTCACCACTTTTGTCGATGAAAGAGTCTGCAGCTCTTACAGGAAGATCTACATTTCCTGACATGACCTACGCAGTGCAGAAATACTGTGCCCACTGGATACACCGTTATTGAAGCTCAATTTGATTTCCAGAAATCACATCCCAATGTTTCCTCAAATGTGCATTAAAATTGCTATATATGCATACATATATATGCATGCATTTGTTCACGTGTTTGATTTTCTGGAAGCCTCTCATGCTGATTGTGAGTTAGCCTGAAGAACGTCTGACCTGTGCTGCTGACCCTCTCTGCTCTGCCATCAGCTCCTCTGGTCTTTGTCCTTTTTTACTGCACTCCCACACCAAGTTTCACAATCAGCAGAGAACATGGAGACCAAAACATGCTGCAGAACTCTTACTGTAATGAAGAAGACAATCACTTCTTTGTGTTGAATCTTGAACTTTAAGATGGTGTAAATAAGCGTGTGCCACTGAAACAAGCTTCTCTAGGTTTTAATTCCGCTACTTAGATGTTTTATTTTACTTGCTGAAAATGACAACTGCCTTTGTATGCAAAAAAGAACAACCTCCGACTCTTTATTGACAAGCACCATGGAAGTAAAAAACAGCCTCTTACCTCTGAAGTGAATGTGCTTCACTTTAATAAGAGCGTCACTGTTTCCACATGTCTTCTGTGCATGGAGAACCCAACTCAGCTCGATGCACAAAACCGTCCCCACGATGTTTCACAGACCACGACTTCTTCTTCTTGTTTCCACCCTCCCCCTCTTCTCATTCGTTGTTATTCTTTTCTGAAGTTTCTTTGCCTGCTGGTCTCAGCCTCCTCCTCATCTAATTAGCTCTGATCCAGTTCAGACCGAGAGACCAGCACTGGGTGTTTGGAGGTAATCTGACTCTCTCAGCAGCCGTGTATGTAGGACTGCAACTGCTCCTCCTGCGGTGCCTGTTCACTTTCTCCCACTCACTGACTCCTGTTCTCAGGGAGTTTGTGTACCTCCTCCCTCTCCTCCTCCTCCTCCTCCTCCTCCTCCTCCTCTTTTCACCCTCCCTCTCTCTCCTCCCAGCCTCCCTCCAAACAACTTCCAAAACACAGCCCTTCACTGCTGCTTACGCTGTCCCCCACTCACCCTCTGTCCAGTCTTTACATCTGAACACTCATTCACTGTTTTTTCTCCTCCTCCCCTCTCTCTCTCTCTCTCTCTCTCTCTCTCTCTCTCTCGGTTTGCCAAAGACCAGCTGTGCCAGGGCCCCTTTTTTTGTCTTCAGTCACCGTGGAGGCGAGGCTCCCTCTAAAAGGAGTAGGGTGGGGGGGGCCGGGGTGTGCATCCATCTGGTCTCCCTCCAGCTGACTGTTTTTCAGGAGCAAGTACGTTTGCATTTGCTCCTGACTCACTGTTGTTCCCCACAGCTGTGCACTCATGGGAAGTTGCACAGCAGACATGTTCAGTAACGGTAACTGTTACTGATGCAAGTCCTGCATCTAGGTAAATCAAAGGGGGGGGGGGGGGGAAGGGTCTCACAAAGAATGAGGGAAAGACCAACGAGGCTGCTCCTTTCTCTTCGTTGTTTGTTTTCTGTCCTAGCGGCCTTTCTGCTGTGCGCTTTGATGAAAGTCAATTGTGTGGGTGTTCACATGCATTAGAGGATATTTGGACTTTCCAAGCTGATCCCATGTGCATCAACAAATGGCTGTTACTCATTTCCCAAAAATTCACCAGAACACTCTGCAGAGTTCCTGTTATGGAAGCGAGTTCAAGTGGAAGCTGTTGAGAGGTGAAGTTCAGACTAAAGCTATGCGTCTCGGCCAGATGTGGTCTTGTAGTGTAAAGTAGTTCATACAGTCCTGGAACTCTGTCCACTTTTCTCCTTTTCTCCAAAGACATTTTCCCCCCAGATTACAAATATGAATAGCAGTGCATTTCATTTCCCATATAAATCATCGAGTGGGCCGGATCCGGATTGACGTTTGACATCCTGAGGAGATACATATTTAGATAGATGTGTTATGTGTTAGACATGTTAACAGTAGCTGGATTAACACTAATTTAGTGTTCATTATACCATCTCTCCTTTAACTAGGTTTTGGTCTACATACCAGCTACTGAGGGAATTATCTGGCTGCTAAATGCTTCACCATGTTCACCAGCCAGTCGCTGGGGGAAGCTCCAGAGTTGGGTGATAATTGTCTGTGTGTCTTCACGCGACAACCTCCGCGTTACACTTATCATGTCACAAATGTCCTGATTTAATCAGTTGATTGTCATTAAGTAATTCATTGTAGTTAATGTCTTTTTGGAGGATCTTTGCTTGTCTCATTTCTCATTGACTCATCAGCACATTCATCTTTGGACGGAAGAGAATTTCTTGCAGCTAAAGAATGAGCTTCATACAGAACCATCGTTTGACAGCCCTGTCAGTGTTATAACTGTCCTTTGTAGCAGTGGCACTTTGGATGTATGAGCTTGAGCCTACAGCCATAAGTCGTTACTCATTAGCTCATCATCAATGTAAATTCACATCTCATCTCCATTCTAAATGCTGTAGAGTAAAAGACTGATTTGTTGTGGGGATGTCATTGACATTAATGGCGGGTCAATGGTTTATGAGTAAGTGTGCAACAATAGGCTGATTTGCATCATTGACGCCCGTGTGGTAGGATGTGAGGAGGCCTTGTGAATGGAGGAGACCAGTTGAGTCTCCACTCAGGCTTTGTTTGAGGCAGAATCAGTGTGTAACACGATAGCACTTTAACCCCGTGACCCCCGACACTGTCAGACACAGAGTGCCCTCTACACCCGTTACAGCCTCATTGAGCCGTGTGCACATAGCATCGCTGCATTTCATGTGCAGTATACTGAGTGGGATGGAGAAAAAAAGAATGGCACGAGTGATCTCCTTGATGTGACCTGGAACGATAATTGGTCTCTTTCTATATAACGGTCAGAATATAAAAGAGATGGATTTATAGACAACAAAACACCTGTGCTGCAACGTATCGAAGCAGTGTGTGTGTGTGTGTTTACTGTGTGATGGTGTGGCTGGCATACATTTTATTGCATGTGTTTCCTGTGAGGTAGAGGAAGGAAAGGCCTGAGTGTGAGTAAGATAAGTGTTCTGAGAATTGTGTGTGTTTGTGTGTGTGTGATTATGATAACAATAGTCCAGGTTTTAATGGTCTTTAACAGCCCATATTCCTCATATCATATTATGCACCACAGCCGCGCCATTAGCTGCAAACAGCTCATCCACTAACCCACACGGCCAGGCTGACAATACAGGCATGGAGGGTATAACACACACTGCTTTCATCACACAAAACACACATTTGAATTGCTAAACTGGACATTTTTTCCTCTGCTTTCAACTGTAGGACAAAGCTGCTCTGGAATACTGAGCAGATGTCTGCTTTCAATCAAATCTCTGTCTTCTTTAACTCCTTGAGTCAAACCTGTTTTTTTTCTCCATGTTGTGTAACCGGTGTTCTAGTTAACTACATGATTCCACTGTGGAGGACGACGTCACTCTTGCAAATGTCTGTCGCTGATTGTGTGTTAAATGTCATGTTGAGTACCAATAACTGAGTTCACTGCACCCCCCCCCCCCCTCCCCCCATTGCTGCGGCCTAAAGATATCCCATTCCAGTCATCACAACAACAGCTGGTATTGATAAGGAAACTATTTCAGTATATCGATATTCAGCCACAATCCTCAGAGGGGCTTGGTTGGCTCACAGACAACCATCCCTGCGATGCAGCGGACTGCCATGATGTAAAAAAAAAAAGAAAATAAGTGAAAACACCTGTTCTTTTCTGACTGCCATCTGCAGCTTCAGCATCCAGGCTGAAGGTATGTGAGTCAGTAATGTCAGTGGATTTAAAATATATTATGCAGTATGCCACAAAGGAATATCAAATAACACAGAAGTGTTTCATTACTCACCTTTCATAGAACTGTACGGCACAGAAAGGTCTTCAGTGTTTTTCCACGGGACGTGCTGAGCGGACAATGCGGTACGCCTATGTGTCATGTGCATTTATTTCAATTTCATTTATCCCAAATTTGATCCAGTGTGAGATCAGAGCATGTGACTATTCTGATGAGCAGTTCCTTCCACTTGTCTACTATATTAAGCTTAATCATATTTAAGAATCATAGGATGGAGCTGTGGGGGGACAAGATGAATTCCTGTGGTATGTAAACAGACCATTGGATGGAAGTTGTTTTCATTTAGAGGGGCCTCTCATTGTTTTGTGGCACGTATGAGACTGGAGCATGCCCTCTAGTGGAGAAAATAACATATGACAAGCAGCTTCCAGCTGGGGATGGCATGATAACATCTGTACACTACATTTCAAACACACTAGACCTTTACCTTGGGTTGACACGGATATGCAGGAAAAGAGAGCATCAAACTGAGTCACATCAGTGTAACTCCACAGAGAACACATTTGAAAGATTCCTCAGTTAAAAAGAAAGTATATATATAAAACATCCTATCATCAACAGCTGATTGCCTCAGATTCAACCCTGAAGCAGCTGCATTTCAAACTACACAGGATCTTCACCTCTGGCTCCAAGGCAGATGTGTGAGGTGATGTAACGTTTAGATGCAGTCAGAAATGTAAGACTCGTTGATATAGTGTTTGGTTAGATTTAAACATGTGCGTCTTTATAATTAGTGGGTCTAAATTAATGGCGTCATCCCGTCTTTACATGGAGTAATCTAGACGGCGCGCTTGACAGAAAACTAGTAGAATGGAAACAAAGCAAAACACTTGCAGCTCGCGAGCAGCACGTGAAGGCATCGCGAGCGTGCTTCTGATAACAGGCAGAGAGGAAGTGCCGTTGCAACATCGCTGCCACGTCTGTAGGATCCTCTGCAGCAGCAGCAGGAGCAACGACGACGGGTGTGAGGACCGGGATGGGCCGGTGGGGGGGATGAGAGGGAGATAGGTGGGAGTGACCGAGGAAACACAGAGGAGCACACGGAGGGAGAGAGGAAACACGCAGAGCCACAACACATCACTCCCTGGCTGAACGAGGACGCTCGTGCGCAGCTCCGAGCTTGAAGGAGCGCACCTGGAGGAGCCGGAGCGGCTTGTTTCTGGAGGAGAAGGGGGGGGGTCACCCATGCTAAACTCCGGGGGAATGGAGGAATTCGTGACCGAAGAGGAAGAGCCGTGGTACGACCAACAGGACCTGGAGCAGGGTAAGATAGACACCATCCTCTCCGTCTGCCCGCAGCATCTTCTCTGCCAGCTGCTGCCGACCGGCCGGTTAGCTAGCTAGCCTCCACGTAACAAAGGCTCTCTGTGATGCACAGAAACGGCAGGGACGTCTTTCACAAGTCCTTCCTCCATTTCAACGCAACCAGAGAAACGCTGAAGTAGTTTGTGAGGAGCGAGCCGGGCTTCTTTGACAACAATGCATTGACAGCATGCCAAACAGGGCCTGCTATGGCTGTCAGCACTGTGTGTCAATGACAACGTTATCAGGGCTCTAGCTAATGGGGGTTTAAACATTACTTCATTCATTATATTCACAACAAGGATGATTTTGATCATCAAGTATTTGTTTATCAAGCTGTGAGGATTATTTTTTGCTGCCTTTATCTGTTTTGCGTCACTGTGCATTGATTATGTTTGGGTTTCTGGTGGACATTTCCCCCAATATCTTAGTATGACATGTCACAATTCCATAATGCATAGCCTAATTTATTACGAAAAGGTTTAGACTCTCGGTCGTGTATTCATTATTTCATAATTTTAGGCTGAGGTAAAGCCTGAATGCACAAGATAAGCAGTAATGTTGAAGCGGTGTAAGTTAAGGATTTGTTTTTTCTCAAGGCAAGGAACAACCTCAGAATCTGTTGTGAACCAATGAGTAAAGAGACCGCTGTAACCATCTTCCATATCATTTGATACGGTGCTAGTTAGAACTCAACTAACTATTGTTTTCATTGTCGATTGACAATTGTCCATTAATTGATTGGTTGACGTTTGATGCTCATCATAGTTTTCTGGACCCCGAAGTGATTGTTTTGATGTTAAATTTACTATAATGTCAAGACGGAAAAAGGAACCCACCGAGGGATCGCTGTTCAGTCTTTGTCTAATTAACCTAATTCAGAGCCAGCTAATTACCCAGCTCGATCTTTCCATTATCAGGCCACCTGCTGTCTGCGTTAACAGCTACACGGCTGAATCTATGGTCTACACACATCTTGGTCATTCATGCTCCTAATATTTAAATATCTGAGGACCAATCTCAGCTGACCACGCAACTACTCTTTAAAGGTTTCCAACTTTATTTCAGTATTGTTTGAAAAAAACAAACATTTAATCTCTTTTATGTTATTCCAGATGGACTTGCTATCAGCCAATTTCCATATAGACGAGGAGTTTTTATGTTCCACTTAAGGGCAACTAATAACAGTCAGTCACACACTGGAAAGTACATTTTGGATGGTGTCACACTTATTGCACTGAACATCTGTGAACACATTCCTCTGCCAATTTACCATCAAATTAAATATATTGCCAAGAAAAAAAGATTGGGATCCTCTCATGCTGATGTGGCTGCTTGAAATGTTTTTTTAAAAAGTCTGATCACGGACAAAGACTCCTCGCTGTCCTCTGCACCACTCATTCCATTTCCTGTCTCCCTTGATCTCTCCATCGCTCGTGCTCGTGGCGACTAATTATAACGGTGCGTTCCCGGAGATGAAAGGATGCTGATGCGGTGATTTATACCTGCTGATACGCGCACATGCACACACAGAGGCATATAAGTACCTGCAGTCATCACGTAATGTATTTATTAGACAACTTTATTTGTCTGACATCACTGGACCCGAGCATTAAAAATGGATCTCCACTGGTCTTTATTTCACAGAGGAGGAGTGAGTAAAAGACGGCAGCAGATGGGAGGAACTCTCGGAGCAGAGCTCATGTTTTGTTGTTGTGCGACATTTCAGGATGCCACCAATCCTTCAGAGAGAGAGAGAGACTGTCATTGTGTTACAGTACTGTAGTTGTTGTCATGCCAGAGTCTGACCTCAGTGCTGTGAGAGAAAAAGGCTCGAGGTTTATGGAGGAAACGTGGACGAATGCAAAGAGCAGCAACATTTTATTTCAAATACTGTGCAGCAGAAACAACTAGTCGATGAACTGAAAAGTCGATCAACAGAAAAATTATCGGCGACTATTTTACTCATCGTTTCGAAGATTTTAGGGCCGTCCTCGACCGTAGAGAATTCTCAGTCGACTAACACTCGAACGACTTCGTCGACTAATCGATTACTTGATTTAACCGACGGTTTCGCCTCAAAGGCTCACAAAAGCACAACTTTATAGCTTCAGTCTTGAATTGGAAATAAGTCATTCAGCAAGAAAAAAGCATAAAAAAACACTTTATCAAGAAAACAACAGGATAATCAATAGTGAAAATAATAATTGTCAATTAGCCCGACTCTGTCCAAAGGTAACGCACTCTGCCTAGCAGCACCTCCAGAGCTCACCTACCAAAGCGTTACATCTTAATCACTTCATCTCTTCCTTTAAGTCATCTGAGAATGAAGCGCTTCGTTTGTGTGGAGATTTAGCCCCCCCCCCCCCCCCCCCCCCCCCACTGTGGAATGTAAGAGAGGCAACGATGGAGCTCACATTTCAGCAGGAAAACAGGAAGTGTGCATACATGTCACTTTTGCCTGGGCCCATTGTGTGTTAGCCTGAGGGCCTCTACTGGCCCAAATCCAAGAGGGAAATACGTGGACCTTACCAGCTGAGACTGGAGTCTCTGATGAGAGACTATTTAAATGCTCTTGTTACGGCGTGTTGTTTACGCCACCCGAGGACGCAGCATTAAAGAGCAAAGGTCCTGGTGTTGACCATAAAAATGTGGCAAGAATTCTGCCGCTTTGGCAAATAACAGTTTAAGGACAGAAAAGCAGTCCGCCATCGCACTAAATAATTCATTTCTGGCCACTGGATGTTTCTGGAACCTTCTTTCAGAAGTCGGGTCTGCAACACAGGAAGAGAGGAGAGGGAGAAGTCTTGTTTTCCACATTCCAATGAATCTCAAGGGAGATGCGCACCTACCAGAACAACACTGCCTGTGGAAGAGATCACCATCACACAGCACATCAACGGATATGTGCACATGTGCACACAGTGTCCACTGGCTTTTCAGAAGCTGGTTGCATTGAAAACATTGAAAAGATTTTGGCTCTCTGGAGCATGTGGGAAATATGTTTGCCTCGTGTCTGTGTGGAGCAAACAGACAGCTGTCTGGCTCCATAAGTCGTTTGCTAGCGCAGTGAGTGGTATCGATCGGCTCTCTCCTCCCACGATCTCTTTGTGTTCCTTCTCCTGCTACACTCTTGTCACTGAGCAGTGAGCTCCCTCTCTGTGCCGGCTGCATGTGGACAGTAGCGCAGTGTTCGGGTCGTCTGGTTTTCTTGGTGGACTTTTGCTTTTAGATTTGTCAGAACTGGCCCAAGGCTGGATAGGATCAGAAGAGCTTATCGGAGGTCTTCAGCCGTGGCTGCTTCTGCTTATAGAACTCTTTTATGAGTATTCATGAGAGGAATGCTGGCCAGACTGACATTATACCGACCACGACGTTACTGCATGGTCTGCTGACTTATTTTCAGAATACACAAGTGTCATTTATGTCATGAAACGGCTCCATGTAGGTTTTCACATATGAGGAATTTGCCCTGTCACAGTCACAACAAACATAATAAGAGAAAAGAAGAAAACATCTGTATCTGTTAGCCATTGTTGCTAGCACCGCTTATGCTAACTACACAATTCTTCCCCAGCTTATTACAAAACAAATCACTTCCTGTTCCTGTGTGTCTAAGGATTTTTTACTGACAAAAAAAAAGAAATACAATCCAAGACACCAAGAAAACGTGCATTAATTGATGTTTTCGCCACTTGGGGGCAGCGTAACAAGCGATCAACACAACATATTACTACCCTCTTAAATTGACATAAAACCAAAACAACGAGCTAAAAGATGCTACAGCCCTCTGTAGAGCCGAGAGGAACTGAGTGAGGTGGTAGTTCTCTGTCACTACGAGTGACAGCTATCATGCAAATTCATTAGATCCTTTACTGACATAGCAGATATTATAACTGCGTTAAGCTGTAGTCGATGCATTACTGACATGGACATTTGAATGAAAATTTGCCTCTGAAGTTCTATCTTCATCTCGGAAACAGTTCAAGTTCAAGGTTCCCTCACCAGCTTTTTTGCATGCAGTATCTTCCCCTATCTTACCATGTACGACGACCTGACATTCATATTTTGAAGGGTCATCACATTTGTTGCTGTTAAAGTTATATACTTGGGTCACGGGATGACAACTGAGGCATCTCTGTGGCCACCGAGTGAACTCTGGTGAAGAAGATCAGAGGAAAAGCTTGATTTTGATACCCGACGTCCCTTTTGTTTCTTCCAGTTATAGTGTCGGACACGTATGTATTCCCTGGTGCATGTAGTGTATCTAATCTAGTGTATCTGATTCATTCAGGTATCAGCACAGAGGGAAGTGTGTTAATTAGTCCATATGGAGCTGTTGGCAACAGCATGCTAGCTTAGTTGCTACTCATTAGTCTAATTGAAGGAGGCGAGGACAGGCCTGCCAGGTCGAAGAGGAGCGTGGTTTCAAGACATGAAAAATAGATGCGACTGATTGATTTTTAAGGCTAAGACCAGTATTGAGATTTGAGGGATAATACAATATATCAGTCAATAATTTAGTCAATACATTTATTTACATAAATACATCAAATATTTCTAAATGATCATAAAACCGTTGGCATTTCTGTACTGCAATTTATCTCTACTTAGACGCTAACGCTAGCTAGCTAGCTAGCTTGGTTAGCAGGATGGGACCGTAATTTGCTGAACCAACATTTCAAAATGTTAGAAACTCAGAAGACGACTTGCTTGGTAGAGGTTCGGTGAATCCAATCTGAGAATCACAATGTTCTGACTCACTGAATCTTTGTGAGCTGCTGGTTGAGTCCTCGGTGTCTCTATTTACTCCGTCTGAACATCAGCTGGTGGATGTAGCAGTAACATACAGCTAGGCCAGGACTCGGCTTCCCTCCCAGTCATCAATATTCAGCATTCATTGGCTGCTCAGTTCAGTGCTCTGCTTTCTCTCCGAGAGGTCGCAAACCACATCTCGCTGACTCAGGCCCAGCGATGTCGGCCGTCGATACCGCTGAGTCAGAGCACAGTGAGAATGAACGATGGCAGTGACTCGTGTTGCTTTAACGCTCTGCAAATACAAATGGTAGAGCGGGGCGCAATAAGGTAAAAGCAACGGCTGGTGTTCAACAACGCACTATTATTCAATACTTTAGATGTACATTTGACAGTCTCTATTTCTGTCCTAATCTCAGAAGTGTCTCTTCAAATAATCGATATCTGACCTTCCTATTCAGTCATCGGAGAGCAGAGGACTTGCCGCTCTGCTCTCCGTATGTTTGAACTGGTCCACTGCAGACAGACCATGTGATGGAGCCTTTCATCATTCTTTTCCAGGCCCCGCTATAACCTCCACCTGAAATAGAACGCGCTCCATTAATCAGCGGCTGATCTAAATTGTCTTCTTCCGTGAGATTAGTTTCCCCGTTCTTGTCCTCTCACTCCTTCCCCTACTTTTTTCTTCTTCTCTGTCACCATTTCCTTCCACACACGTATAAATGACCCTATTGTCTTCATCCATCCCGCCTCTCCAGCCTCTTCCTCGGCCTTCTTTTCCCTAATCCTCAACTTTCGCTCTTTCTATCCGTCTTGCTAAATCCTGGTCTCTCTGTCTGCACTCGTCACTTATTTGTTCAACCCTTTCTCGATCTCATTCTGCCTTCTAGACCTCCACTTAGCGGCGGAGCTGGGCAAGACTCTGCTGGAGAGGAACAAAGAGCTGGAGGACTCCCTGCAGCAGATGTACATCACTAATGAAGAGCAAGTGCAAGAGATCGAGGTACGAAAGATGGAGCGCTGCCAAGAGATTTATGTATCTCGCTCATTAACCTGAGCCATGAAGTGAATTCATAAAGTACAGTTAAAGGGTGGGTCCATTGTTATCATTATCCATTGTGTTGTAGTGTTTTTTTCCCAAGCCCTTCGGAAAACAATTTGACCTGAAGTAAGTTTCTGACGCCGCTCCATATTCAATATATAGATGTATCCTTATTCATACTCGGTGAAGATTTTACATTGCTCTCTTCAAAGCCACTGGACTGCATTGACAAAACCAGTCCTTTTACCTCGCAGAATACTGGAGTATGGATATGAGGGGACTGTGTACAGGCGTACTAACAAGCGCTCGTCAACTTGTCTGTCCCGTAGTACCTGGCCAAGCAGCTGGAGGTTCTTCGGGACATGAACGAGCAGCACGCCAAAGTGTACGAGCAGCTGGACGGGACCGCCAGAGAGCTGGAGCGCACCAACCGCACGCTGGTGACGGACAGCCGGGGCTCGCAGCAGAAGATAGAGACGTGAGTGGGCCTGCAGGTTTTTCTCCGTCACCCTCCTCCCTCTCGTACTCTCTTTTTAACGCCTTCTCCGCCTCCTGGACCAGGTTAACTGGGACCATCGATCATTTGCAGAACCAGGTGGATTCTCTCTCGGGGCAGGTGGAGCAGCTTCGCTCCATGGAGCAGCTCCGAGTCCGGAGGGAGAAGAGGGAGCGACGCAAGACCATCCACTCCTTCCCTTGCCTGAAGGAGCTTTGCACGGCACCCAGGTACTTGTCATTTCCTTGTTTTGTTTTTTTTAAAGGAAAAACAAGAAAATCAGGTGGCAAGTCATCTTCACAACAATGGAAAAAACACTGCCTGTGATCTGTCTGTTTTTTTTTCTTTGTCAGGTATGAGGACGAGTTCGTGGTGGGCAGGGCCGAGAGCTTCACCGTGGATGTGAAGCGTCCGCCGTTCGAAGAGGAGAACCAGCATCTGAGGGAGGCGGTGTCGGCCCTGAGAGCGGCCGCCCGGACCGAGAGGGGTCGCAGGGAGGGGGTGGAGAGGGAGTGCAACCTCCTCGTCGGAGAGTTCTCCCGCCTGCAGACACGGGTGCAGGTGGGAACATTTTGAGATTTTTGGGCTATTATAGACGAGTGGAGAGAAAACATCCAAAATACTCACTACGGTGTTTGTTTTTCTACTTTGTCTATTTCTCTAGAGTTCTCCTAAATTCACCAAAAGTTAACATTAGACCTCATTTGCATAATTAAACCTAACATTTCCAAAAACTTGTAATTCAAAAAACAATTGTCTTCATGTAAATAATCAACTGGGGAAGAGTCATCAATTACTTACTTTTTGGTGTCTCCCCTAATGAAGAATATACAGATGAATGTTTTTATCAGATAATTATAATATTTTGCTCGTCTTTGCTTCCAGGATGCTGAGAGCTGCCAGGCGCGGGTACGGGAGCTGGAGGTGGAGCTACAGGAGCTGCAGCAGCTGCGCCGCGCTCGGACTTACCTGCTGAGCAGCGAGGACGACGGCGTGGCCCTCACCCAGACGGTCCTCAACAGCACCCCGGAGACCGACACTTTCCTGGAGGTCGAGGTCGGGGAGACGGGAGGGGGCGTGAGGGAGGCGGCCGACGGCCGCGGCATCGGAGGGGAGGCTCTCCCCGAGTCCAGCCCGGTGAGGAAGAGCTGCAGCGACACGGCGCTCAACGCCATCGTGGCCCGCGACGCCTCCGGCCGCCGGAGGGGCAGCTACGCCCTCCACGCCAACAGCGTGAGGAAGAGGGGGATGTCCATCCTCCGGGAGGTGGACGAGCAGTACCACGCCTTGCTGGAGAAGTACGAGGAGTTGCTGGGGAAGTGTCGCCGCCACGAGGAGAGCCTGTGTCACGCCGGCGTCCAGACCTCCAGGCCCGTCTCCCGAGACCCGTCCATGAAAGACTGCGCCATGGGCCCCACCCCGGCGCCTCCGCCGACCCCCACCCAGTCGCCCTCCACCCCCGAGGCCATCGAGAGCATCAGCAAGCAGGTGGAGGCGGTGGACAAGAGGCTGGGACAGAGCACTCCAGAGTACAAAGCGCTTTTTAAAGAGATCTTCTCTCGTATCCAGAAGACCAAGATGGACATCAAAGCTACCAAAGCTGCTAAGGCCAGCAAATCTGGCAAGTCTGGCAAGTCTAGTAAACAGTAACTGGTCCACTGGTTGGCGCCGTAGAGGACGGTAACGCGCTGTCTCAGTGTTAAGTGCTGGAGGGTGTGAACAGTCTTACAGAGGGTGCTAGCTCGAGTACAGCTCAGTCCAGTTGGAGCACGCGTCGTCATCCAACCGTACACCAGAATCTGATTTGCATGTGATCAATTCGAAAAGCTTTGCAGAATTCAGTCCTACTTGTATGAAACTTGAATGACATTTAGTTCAGCACTAGATCGAGTTCACCCCTCGTACTCTTACTCAGCGTTCCTACTCGATATACTGGCTTCAGTGCTCGACTACCACAATAATAACACGGTAATAGCAGTATGCCTCATGAGCCTCACAAGTGCACTAAATGTCAAAGCTTCACAAAGTAACTCTCTCTGATGAAATCTCAGTATTATATTAACATGAATCTGTATCTTTTACGTTGATTATAATGGACTCTACTAACATTTGCATAGTTACAGTTAGAAAGACAAAGATGGATCCTCTCAGGCCACAGTGCTGTCTGTCTCAAGGATATTTAACTCGAGGTGCTAATAGTTCTCCTCTCGTGTCGCTATACAAGTGGACTGTGCTTTAAATTTAAAGAAGCCTTGAGTGTGGACGACGTCGCTGTCTAGCACCGGTCTCTGTGTGTGACCTCACCACCGGTTCGTCGTGTGTGTGACCTCACCACCGGTTCGTCGTGTGTGACCTCACCACCGGTTCGTCGTGTGTGACCTCACCACCGGTTCGTCGTGTGTGACCTCACCACCGGTTCGTCGTGTGTGACCTCACCACCGGTTCGTCGTGTGTGACCTCACCACCGGTTCGTCGTGTGTGACCTCACCACCGGTTCGTCCTGTGCCTCGCCCGTCTATCTAGAGATGTTGGAGGACGAGCTTTCTTCCTGTCGGTTCGTCCCAAACATTGATGCCACCTTCCTGTCCGTACGGTGAATTTAAAAACTACAGCCAGCAGCCGGTTGTCCTAGCTTAGCATAAAGACGGGAAACGGGGGGGACAACTAGCCATTTTGTGGTTTTGCGTGGGTATGGGCCAGGCTATTTCCTGGGCAGGAGCAGAACCCAAAAGCTGTTACTTGAACTTAACAAGATATAATGTGTTAATAAGGAAGCTTCAGAGTCTTGTTAGCTTTCAACATAGCCAGGCTAGCTGGTTGTCCCTGTTTCCTGTCTTTAGCTCAGCAAGCTAACTGACTGCTACCTGTGGCTTCATATCGATATTAAGAAAGCAGATAAACATATTTCTCAAAACGTTCAACTATGTTGAACTCGTGTTCAGGCTTGCCACGATAATTACTTTTCTAGGACAATATGTTGTCGTAATGTGATGTAATATAATAATAATAATAATAATAATGCAAGTATACCCTTTCAAACAGCAATGACATTTTAATTATTTAGAATTTTCAGTCATCTGAATTGGAATGTGACAAAAAGAAGAAATATTCTAAATAAATAAAACAAAAATCAAAGACCAAAACAATGAAATAAAATCTCGCTGTTGACAAAAAACGTGCAACGTTTTGTGCGCATTGTCTTATACCGGGAGGGAACCCTGCAGTTTATTCTGGCATCATGCTGGCTAACATGTTAGTGACATTCTTATGTCAACAAACACGCATGTACACGCGTCACGGATCAACATCGAGGTCACCGCAAAACATGACTTTCTAAGGTCTTGTCCATATATTGTTCAATAACTCGATTGCGTACAAATGCTCGACGGCGTGTCTGTATATCGTACGATACGATGACTCAAACAAATATTGAGGTCATGTCCATATGTCGTACGATAAGTCAATCACAGCTCTATCAGATAAAGGAAGCATTGTTTATTAATAACAGTGAGTGATATCCACAGTACAGAATATAGTTTAGAACCAATTGTACCGGTTGTTGTTTTGAATGTGTAAGACTGATGATCCACTAAATGCTAAAACGCTGCTGTCTTGCAAAAGACAATCTCTGCAGATTGTTATTTTCACTATTTCCTGGGCATTACGGACACTCGTCATACAGAATATACAAATCTTTAAGGTCGTGCGTCATATGCAGTACAAGCATTTTTGTTATTTGGGGGGAGGGAACAGTTGGTTGTCATTGGGATGGAAAAACATGTGGAAAATGGTCCAGTGGTGGAATTCTTCTGAGCTTTTTTAGATATTTCTATTCGAATATTTTCCCTTTAGTTATAGCTGGACAGACAGACAGACAGACAGTACAGCAGAACTGCAACCAGTAAAAGGCTTCAAACCAGGACTCTGTCCGACACCAAACTATTAAACTAACCTGCAAACGTATTGCACCTTTTCTCACAATATACGGTACATATCCCGTTTTCTCTGCCGTGTAAACCTGTTGTATTGAATGCGATTACAGCTCGCTCATTTCAAATCAGACTCTTCAGCAAAGTTGAAGACCGAGGCGAGCTCGAAACCTTCTCACACGTGTCACAGCCGACACCCGAGGGACCTACGCTCCCGTTTGTGGCTAATGTCTTTAAAAAGAGCGAAGGATGTATGAAAGCCTGCAACCTGGTACTCTAATCACAATCCTGCTTCCCCCCCCCCCCCCCCTGATGAAACAAAGGTTTATTGATTATTGGACTCTTGGTATGGAGTGCATTTGAGGTCAACGCTCATGTCTTCTAGAGTGATTCACGCGTACGGAGGGAGTAGTGTGTGTGTGTGTGTGTTAGCGGAGACGAAACGAGGCCAAACCAGAGCCTGTGAGCTCCTGAGGCGTCTTTACTGTAACGTCCTACCGATTGCACTTGAACATGTTTGGCGCCTCATCTTTTGTCTGTTTAGGATAGCTAATATGAAATTGTACCTGTGTATTTATTTGCATTTGAATGTTTACAAATATATTTTGGTTTTTTTTTTACTTTTCCAGTGCCTATACGTGAATGTCACTAACAAATTGTCAGAATAAACCTGTTTAATTGGCTTTACTTCCATTATCCAGTTCATATTGTGTGCATTATTATTTAAGATACTGGCATTACAGTTTAGCCTCCTCTGGTCATTACTGAACTAAGACCTACTTTACCCTGTTAATAAAGCATTAAGTGAATCCTGTGTTGTTGTATGTGTACTGATACTCTGGGTCATCTTCAGAAAACGTCGGCTTTTCCAGCAACATGTAATTAGTTTAAGCAAATTCATTTAGACTAAAATCCACCTTCTGCAGTGACCGCCATACTCGCACACACATTTTACATCTGATCCAGCGAGAATAAAGAGATTGGAATTGTCTTTCAAACAGTTTGTTACTGAAACATTGCTCTCCGAACTTTGTAAATCAAAATGAAACAAAAAAATAATAATAGATCCAAATGTACTGAATTGTCATTCATTAAAATAATCAATACTATATCGGCATAACGTGACTGATACCTGATCCAGCTGTTTGAGTCAGTATCGGGCTGATATCAGATGGCTCGCTGACTGGATGCTCGATGTATTAACGGTTGTAATGCATGTACTTGCCATAAAACCTTGAATTGCAGCTGTGTTTGGAAGGTGCTGTGACTAAACAAACCTTCTTGCCTGAAGTTCTTGAGGCTCTTTAGACTTCAGACGAGCCAACTTACTATATATGTTCAGGCTTCATCAGCGCTTGTCTCTTGATTTATACGTCAAACTATTTATTATTACAGCCCCAACATTTGGATGAATCTCACACACAAAGTACAGGACGTCCACGTTTGTAGACTTTATTATTAAATAAGAGCATTACGTGTTTGAATGTTGTCTCTGAAAAGCACAAAAAAATAAACATATGGAGTTAAATGAAAAAATAAAGAAAAACGTGTGTTTGAGAATTTCATACATTACTGCAATAAAGCTACCAAATGTATCTGTAACACTGATCACCTTCAAGTCAATCAGTCTGATGGTCCTGAGAGCAAGTTGTTTCTACAATTGTAGATTGATCGATCAATCAACACGTGAGGAAACTGTTACCATCACCATGAAGGACGATGACATACTAATAAATGCACACAAAATATCTATAAATACAGAATACAATGTTGAAATAAATATGGAATGAGGTTAGTAGGTATTTCCTATCTTATTATCTACCTTATTAAGTATATAAATGAATGTAGGTGGAAAGAAATGTAGAAATAATTCTACAATATTTATTTATGTCTTATTTAATACAAACTTTTATTAATTTTTGCATTTATTTCAGCATTTATCATTTTTTTATGCAATTATCCCTGGTTATATGTATGGATTCATGAGTATGTCGTTATTCCGATCTTCAAAGTTCACAGGGGTAAAAACATAACTGACTGATTCCCATTGTAAGAATTTCTACAAAACACCGGGTGTTAGCAGTCAATCCGACCGCGTGGCCTAATGGATAAGGCGTCTGACTTCGGATCAGAAGATTGAGGGTTCGAGTCCCTTCGTGGTCGTCTTTTACTCTCAGGACGAGAGTTTTTTATGTGATTGTATCCTATGGTTGTATCTGCTGGCTTAAAGTCAAACCAATAGGTTGAACCTAAACGTTTTGATGCTCGTACACTGTAAAGTAGACTAGTGTTATCATTCATAACGTGGATTAAAATAACTGTTGTTACTAACACTACACTACTGCCATCAACGACATGCATTAAGATAGCGTTAACAACTGTTGTTATAGTCAAGGTAGCTAACCTAGCCAGCGAATGTAATTATTAAGGAAACAGCAGCTGATCTGTATGCATGATTTGAGATTTGACTTTCCTTCTGTCTTTCCACACATTCATCGGAGCAGAGTGGCGCAGCGGAAGCGTGCTGGGCCCATAACCCAGAGGTCGATGGATCGAAACCATCCTCTGCTAGCTTTTTCTCTCTGAATGAGACTCCCTAATGCCGTTTCTACATTACATCCTGTTTACTTATCAATTTTCATGTATGTTAACGCATTCATTTATTTCAGCATTATTTCATTCTTTATTTCTGTATGTTTACATTTATTTATTTATTGATATTTTATTAATTTCCCGCCCTCCATAGAAAATAACCAAAATCGAGACCTGTACACGAGTTTAAGTTTGTGCAATCACGGCTATCCCCACCCCCCCTTATACCTAAATATATAAGATCACAATATTTAGTTAACTATTAAAATAAAGCAGGCAATAGATTATGTTTACAGCAGCAATACAGTGGATCTTCCTTTACAGTGAACAGAATCTGTCACAGAATACAGTCAACACAGTAGCAGTATTTATTCAAAACAATTATTGCTGGTTTGTATGTTTCTGGTGTTTTGTGACAAAAAAATGTTTCTACTTACTTTTACTGTACAGGAAATTAAAACACAATATAACTAAGGCTGTACATATAAACTATACGTGTTGACAATACAATCATGGGAGGTAGAAACGTAGCAGTCAATCAGTCAAAATCCACCCGTCTGCTCTTCTTGGTAGCTGAATACATCTTCTTCTGTTTGAGTCGCTCCTTGTTCCCCTTCTCCAACCTGCATGGAAACACATTTCACATCAGAGACACACAGAGTTACACAGTTCATAACTCAAGCTGGATGTGAATCGGTGTGCTCTGCCGCTGGGTAAAGTACCTGGCTGCCCTTAGGGCCACGTCCTCTGCTGTCGGTTCACGAGGCTTCTCGCTGGCCTCGGCCAGGATGGCAGAAATCTTCTGGATACAATCAGAAAGGTTTCTGTGCTGACTCCGGCCCAGCTCGGAGGTCACCAGCAGCTCCCCGGCCTTGTTGATGCGGTTTTTGTTCTGCGCCAGGAAGCAGGAAAATGTGCACGGTTGGGTTTTAAACGGTTACAGATTCACAGCAAAAATCAGCCAATTGGGAGGTCACTCAAAAAACGAATTGTGCTGCTTTACTGTTGCACATGCAATGATCCCTTCGGAGAAAACAAAAGATCAAGTATAGGGGCATAACTTATATTTGGGGACTACAATACTGAGAATAAAAACAGACCTTTTCAAAGATATTCTGTCGAACATCTTCTGGGATCCAGTCGGCTGTCTGCACGTGGAATCGAACCTCTGCTTTTGTGCTGACTGCGGATAGAGATGTCATTACACAAAAGGAACTTACTGTAACAGATTCAACTGTGCCAAATATGTTTTTAACAAAGAAGTTCAACTTGGAGAACCTTTATTGACATGCTGGCCACCAGGACCACTGCTTCTGCTGTAAGATACCGTCAAGCGGTCTAAGAACCAGAAAATAACAAATACATTATTGTTGAAGAACAGCATGACAATACCTTATTTTTATGCTTGAAAATGCATTTGTATATTTACCCACTGGAATGTGCACGTGGGCGTCCTGGAGAACGTAGGAAATAAAACACACGCTGAGCATCCTTGACATTAAGTCCATTGTACTGTCAAAGACGTCATCAGGCTACGACACAGTACTTTTACACTGTTTTATGAATTTTCATTCGTTGGCTTATTACTGCTCCTGTCTAAAGTCAGCACACCCTGATATCATTCTCAACACACCGTTTGCGCCTCCGTCCTGAGCCTGAACACTTGACTAACCTGCGTGGAGTCTGTCCCTCGTGTCCCGTAAGCAACATTCTGCTGCAAAGTGTTGTTAATGTCTCTTATTAAGACATTCCTTGGTTTTCCCTGCTGTGGAATCACATGTTCTCCAGCACGACGACATAGTAAATAACAACGTCGTGCTATGTGGGCCGCCATGTTGGAGTGACGTCGGTATGACTAGTTGGGTAATGTAGCTAGCTGCTATAAGGTAAGCAACGCTTCCGATTTTCGGGTAGGTTCTGGAGAGGCGATTAACCTGCATGCTGCTTGGACACACAGCCTTTACCTTTGTGGTGGAGGCTACAAAAACAGCATAAAGACAGGTTCCACCGAGATTTGAACTCGGATCGCTGGATTCAGAGTCCAGAGTGCTAACCATTACACCATGGAACCTTAAATGGGCTTTCAGAACAGTTAGAAATATAAACATAACATAACGACATTAATAATGGAGATTTAATTGTATGAGCAGTAGCCTACCATGAAGACATTTCTTCAGCAAGAACATATCATACTAGCTTGCTATTGTGCAACACCAGTGAAAGATTAATATTTAATTGATATTCTTTCACTGGTTACAGCGAGGGGCTCATTTGGCCCGGGTCCGATTTGGACCAGTTCATGAAGCGAATCCTTTACTCAAAACCAACTACATAAATATCTCAAATCAAGCTGACCAACATCTAGATTTCTCTGTTAATAATAAGATGTGTCATTTATTCAAGACTTAAAATCTACAGTTACGCTGGCGAGCATAAATGCGTAGTTTGTGTAAAATCCCAGGTGCATTTATATCCAACAGTGGACTCTGCAAGTAACAATAAAATCCTATATTAAGAAAAACAGTCCTGTCAGCAGCTCCCTGGGTTCTAATCCCAACTATCTAATAAAACACAAAACAT
This sequence comes from Lycodopsis pacificus, assembly GCA_028022725.1. Classification (NCBI taxonomy): domain Eukaryota; kingdom Metazoa; phylum Chordata; class Actinopteri; order Perciformes; family Zoarcidae; genus Lycodopsis; species Lycodopsis pacificus. Next base: position 17,923,648 of record CM051708.1, read on the forward strand.
CTGAAAAAAGAAAAGGCCATTACAGCCTATATACTGAATAGAATGAATAATAAATGCAACCATGAAAAGTATCAAACAGTTTTTCATTAAATGAAATCCATTATCAAGGATTTTATAACATCACATGTATGACATGTACAACATCACATGTATAACACATGTTTAGGCCTGTTCAGTGGGGATGCGGACAGTCACACGCCTCCTGGAGCTTCCCCTGTCTGCTGCCAGGTTGAACCACCTAATTGCATGTTTCAGAATCTCATCATCTGTGGCATCACACGAGACATGATTCTTTCTGACGGCATCTGCAATCACACAAAATCTCATGAAGCCTCAGTGCAACATATAGCAGACATGCAGTCTAAACGCTAGTGGCTGTCTGACATTTAAAAGGTTTGCGATGCTATAGTCAGAGCTAATATATCATACAAGTATTATCTATGTAAAGATAGTCGAGTAATATCTACCTGAGCAGAGAATTAAGTTGCTATTCAAATATTGAATTTAGATCAGGGAAACATGCTGATTTGTAAGTTTGAACACCTCTGGGTGACTTCAAATTGTTTTCATTAAATATTAGTTACTTACGCAGGAGCAAAGTCTTCGACTCCATCTGGCTGAAGGACTTTTTCCCATTTACCCCTTTCCAGTTGATTCTCCTCCCAACATCATCACTGAACATGCGGGCAAGGATGTTCCGTGTAACATGTTTGGTGTCATGTCCTCCGATGGTTGCCAGGGAGGAAATCTAACGGGGATCAAAAAAGTACCGTTAACATCCGATACGTTACAGAATAGTTTTTAAAATACATTTTCATCAAACAGGGTATTATCCAGTGTTAATTACATATAATATAGAATAGTTCAAATCAAGATTGATTGAGATGCTTAATAAAAATTTTTTTTTTTTTTAAACTCACCACACTCTTCTTCAGCTGAGAGTTGACGGGATCTTTAAGGCGGTCCTCAAAAAGCACCACTTCCTCCAGCGAGTTCAACGGGAACCGTTCTGAGTCGGTCACTTCCACTTCTTGGTCAGTTGGGTGTAGCATGTTGGTGAGATAGTTTACTCTGGTAATCAATAAGTCTTGCTGGCGTTTCATGTTCTCCAGTAAGCTCATCATATGAGCTTCAGCAGCTGTTAAAACACAACAACATCAGAATAAGGTTTTAAAATTATTTGGACAACTGATTAAGACAGATTTCACTAGAAATATGGAAACAGGTTTTTAAAACTGTAAGCAGCAATGAAAGGTGATGCGAAGAAAATTGCAAAGAATCACTAAATATCTCTTCTTACATTCTAGCTCAAACTGACTCACTTTAAAATATTCAAGAATACAATTCCAGTAATGCAAATCAATCATCATATTCCCTTGGATTCAATGCGGCAGTGCATGTAATATACAATTGTTAACATTTAAAAAAGTGAAATTATTAAAAAAAAAGGTTCAATTTGAATCTCATCGCCGTTTGAGTTATTGCTCACCAGAGCAGACAATGGCGTCTGATGCACATCGTCCCCCTCGCCATGTAGGTCTGTACACCTGGCTGGCAGAAGGCGTTTGCTCTCCTGCTGGTCTCCTACTTTCCAACGGTGGAGGTGATGGAGAGGGTGGAAGAGGTGGAGGAGGGGCAACCGTGCTGCTCGTAGTTGGACCTCTGGCTTTCTTTTTGGGAGGATTTTTCTTCTCGTCGTCATCAGAGTCCCCGAAGATACGACTAAAGTGGGTCAGAAAAATAATAACTCATTTGTCATACTAGAACACTGGATGACGGACGCTTTTTTTGAAAGTGAAGGTAAAAAAACGTTCGTGGAGAAAATAATGAAAAATGTATCTGTATTTGCTCACATCTGCTTTGGCTCTCTCTTTATTTGAATTCCCCCTTCTGACTGTCGATCAGATTTCTTCAAACCGTGTCGTGTCTCCAAGCAATTACCTAAAAATTAAGTCAAATCAACAGTATGAAAAAGAATGTACAGAATTATGAATGGAAAAATGTGATTAAAATGTTTTCCCCCTATATGACAAGGTAAATGATTTTTGATATGTTTAAAACTGCCAATTGTTATTAGAATATTAAGATAATTAGCATACCACATGATTTAATTACTCTGACATCATACATCTTCCAGTCAGGTCCGGGTTTGACTTCCATGCCCCCGTCCTCACGAAAGACTACTCCAGTTGCAGCGTCTCGACAATTTAGACTTTCTTCAAAAAACTCTCCGACATCTTCGTGTTCCCTCTCTGGTGTCCGTTGAAAGGCAGCCAGATGTGTGCAGTTATCCCTCAGTTCTGAAAGTCTTTCAACTTTTTGACGGGCCCTCCGCGTTGAGGTGGAGCTGGAGACGGGCCCCGTCTTTCTATTCATTTTAATCTGAAAGAAATATTTCAGAAACAAAAAAAAAAAAAACCAGATTGCTTAAAACTAAAAAGAAACAAATTATACAAAAAGGAAGCTTTACACAAACATTTGATGGAACATGCAATGTAAACGTAATTATCGACCCCTCTAGACCGGACACCGTCCCCTCTAGCAGATAAAACACGTGTTTAGTTTAACCATTATCTCACACACTTTTGATTTAATGATATGACCTGAAAAGAATAAATCATGTTTATACAATGTCACTCTTAAAATCATGCTTTCAAACAGGAAAGAAAGAGAGCTTACCAAACAAAGGCTGGCCTCGAGGTAGATCAGCTGCTCTCTCAGGTTTGTCTGCAGGAGGAAAGGCCCAGGTGACCGTCCCACCCCCTTTTAGTGCCCCCTGTTGCGTGGGTCCTAATGGTAGGCTGCCTACTGCCTGCAGTATTTGAAATGGGGGGGGGGGGGGGAAGGTGCGTTCGATTTGCGAATCCGCCTTGTGTCCGAAGCGAGTCTGCTGTTTGATGGTGCGCGATCCGTGGGCGGCCCGTATCCTGTGCGCAATTGCCGAACTGAGTCGAGACAGTACGGCGGATCTGCCGACCTGATGGCGGATCCGCGACGGAGTCGACTGCTATCTGTCTCAAGTGTGCAAGCACTCGATAGAAGTAGGAGACATATTTTAGTGGGATTTTGTTAATTCTTTCTCATCTTTATACTTCTTCTTTATCGCAGTATAGTACACAAAAGTCGTGTATAAAATGCATCAACATTTGTCACGAGGGGGCTTTGCTATTGGGTGCTTTAGAAAAGGGGAGAAACACCCGGAACCATATGTTCGGTGGTCTATGTTGTTGGGTACCATTAGCGGACGAACCCTGCTTGTTTTTCTTTTCAAAACAAACCAGCTTTCTACACCTAGCTGCGTTTTATGTCACCTAAACCTCTGAGATTAATTTGTAACACAAGCTTCAAAGCATTATGTTGATATATTACTAGCCAAAGAAAGGCAGTGTTTGTCACGCGCGATTAGCTATCATTCTCGGAGTAGCTCTAAAGTATTTTTAGCTAGGTGGTTACCTAGTCACGCAATGGTAGGCTACAGCTAGCTAGATTATGCTAGCTGATGTTAGCCGCATTACCTAATGTTGTTAAAGCTATGCGTAATGTTGAATTAGGTAACGTTAGCCGACACTTTTTAACGTGCATCCATCTAACCGTTAGCGTGTCGCTATCTTACACCGTTAGACTCAGATATTTTTGGCTAATTAAGCAACGCAGGAAATTGACGTTATGATGTGACAACGATGGACAGAGTTCGTTGCCAGTCGGTGTAAAAGGTTAGCTTCTGCTTTTCCGGTGATGTCATGCGTTACTTGAAGTGGTCGTTGCGGAAACCGCTATCCGCTTCACAGTGGTGAAGAGGCACACCACCGTCAGTGAGATATTTGGGCTCGTTTACCCGCGAGATGCCTGGAGTCGTGGTGTTTGGTCGGCGGTGGGGGATCGCCAGTGACGACCTGGTTTTCCCCGGCGTCTTCGAACTGTTCGTCCGTGTAATCTGGTACGTTGGTTACCCGTGTGAATGTCTTTGATTTTTCTGAGGGTTTGTTTTGCCAACTGACGTGCGGCTCTTGTCCTCCGCAGGTGGATTTGCACCATGGTCCTGTTCACTTATCACAAGGGCCATTTCGATTGTAATGGGAGAGGATTCCTTCACAGCTATCTGGTCGGACTGCTGGTTGTGCTGGCGCTCATCATCCTGTCACTGTGTGCGACTGTCTACGTCAGTGCCCAAGGTAAAGCGGCTGTGGTTTGTTTATGGGCTCTCCTGCCTTTCTAAAATGCAGTCAGCGTAAAATGTAAAGATGCCTGAACAACCTTTTTGTAGGGGTGGAATCTGCAGGATCACAATGCATTCACATAACTTTGCACAAGTGCCATCCTTCATACCTAAAACAGCTATACACTTGCGAAAGGCATAATTATCGTAAGCACAACTGTACAAAGGAAGGAGAAACCCCCTGCCTCTTGCTTAAGTGCACTCTGGTGAAACATTGATGAAACCTATTCTAACCATCAGTTTACCCCATCACCCGTTGCAACATCGCAATCTTCCTCTGTGTGGCAGCCCGTCGAGCATCATCTTTTAACAGATGCAAAGCACAGGTACATTTACGTTTGCCGATTGTTTCCCAGGTACCATAACAAACCCCGGCCCACGGCGCTCCATCCCTGCACTGGTGTACCTGCGAGCGCTCCTGTGCATCCCCGAGCTGGTGTGGGCCTGTCTGGGAGCCGTCTGGGTGTCCGATGACAGCAAAGGCTGCGATCCTGCCACAGTGGGCGCCGTCATTACAGCAGTGGTTGCCAGGTAGGTCGTTTGGGGGTTCCCAGAGTTCATAGTTTTGTAATTTGTGGAAGATGCTTTTTGATTCAGCGTCTTTTTTCTCTCTGTTTTACAACAGCTGGATCATCCTGCTGTTCACTGGTTTGGGCGTGGTGTTTGTGTTCGACCCGCTGGGCAGCCCCCGTCCTCCGCGCGCTGCCATGGAGCCGCTGGGAGCGAGAGACCTGCAGAGCAACGAAAGCACCCAGTTCCTCTCCACGGCTCGCTCCCTCGCCGTCAAGGTGTGGGAGAGCCGGCTGCGGCTGCTGTGCTGCTGTCTGCCGCAGGACGAAAGCCACCGAGCAGCCTTCTCCAGCATATCGCAGCTCGTCAGCGGGTTCTTCTCCGTAAGGCTCTGTCTCTGTCTCTCTCTCTGTGTGTCTCTCTCTGTGTCTCTGCATTAAGCATTAAGTCAGTGGACTTAGTAGAATACATCAAGAAAGACGAGCAAAGTGTGAGATATACAAGAACTGTCTAGTGGTGGTGTGTGAGATGCTGATTCCGGTCTGGTCTTTGTGATGCAGGACACAGACCTGGTCCCCAGTGACATAGCAGCTGGTTTGGCCCTGCTGCACCAGGAGCAGGATAAGATGGAGCAGAGTAGGGACCCGGACGTCGTGGTCGATCACAGCCCTTCCTCTCCCATCGTAAGTACAGAACTCTGTGGGTCATGTAGGTACAGCAGAGGTTCTCACTTGTTCGTCTTCTACCGTTCTAAAGGGAGAAGATTTGGAGGCGGAGTTGGGGAAAGCAGCTCACTGCATGCGGTTTGCCGCGGCAGCCTACGGCTGGCCCTTGTACGTTTACTCCAACCCCTTTTCTGGGCCCTGCAAACTCAGTGGCGACTGGTAAGATGTACTCTTTTATATTGCGTGCACAGATTAATAAATTGTGGCCACAGTATATGTATATTTTCTTTAGGCCTCTCCCGGGCTCCATAGGCCTACAAGTCCATTTCAGCGTCTGAGAAGAAAACTTGATCACATTCCGATTCAAATCCAAACGTGTGCTTGTGTGCATCAGCTGCAGAAGTCGCGCAGCCGAGTACGACATCGTGGGAGGCGACCACCTCGGCTGTCACTTCTCATCCATCCTGCAGAGCACCGGGTTGCAGTACAGAGACTTCATCCACGTCAGCTTCCACAACCAGGTAGGACTTTCCCCCTAGTTGCCCCTGTCGGGTAAACGCCTCTGCGTTCAAAGTTTAGACTTTTTTTTTTAGATGTCAGCACCCGTCCAACAGTCTCAGCGACTCTCGTCTTTGTCGCAGATCTATGAGATCCCGTTCTACGTGGCTCTGGATCATAAGAGGGAGGCTGTTCTGGTGGCTGTGAGAGGAACGCTGTCACTGAGGGTGAGCTGGGACTTCTTTTGTGTAGATAATAGAAAACACTTAATTGTTTGCTTGTATATTACATTTCTAATTCTCTTCTTGTCAAAGACGGTTGATGTTCCTATTTGCTCCTTACTTGGTGACCACGAAAATAGACTTCTATCGTCACACATTCCCTCTAGTAGTACACATCAAATCTGACACGTAAACGAGGTTCTTTCCATTCGCGTGCATGAAAAAGGAATGCGATTATTTTTCTGAACAACAGCTGTGCATTTGCAGTTCTTGCCATTGTCCTCTCTTCCAGTTCCTCCTACTGTTCATAAACACTTCCCTTTTTTGGGTAACTGATAGAATAGTGTTAAAGGTGACAGATGACATGTAGCGAATCCTCCAAATTAGAATAGAGCTCGGAATAGAAAAAGAAGTGTGGTAAGGGTGTGTGTGTATGAGAGTCAACACACATCAACGTAGAGAGGTTTATTGTGGTAAATATTAGAATCTTTTCTGCTCACATTTGTCCCAACATCGATTCTGATCAGAGCTTTTCATTCAACAACCAAAATAAGAGTTCTCTACATGTAGCCTTTGACTCGAGGCCAATCAGTGCTCCAGTTTATTGTTACTGACACTCTGCGTCCGTCCTGCAGGATGTCCTAACAGACCTGTCTGCTGAATGTGAGAACCTGCCCATAGAAGGCGTGTCTGGAGCTTGCTACGCTCACAAGGTGAATGCACGTCTAAAGCCGGCGCCCTTCACCCGTCTTTAAGCGGAGAAGCTTCTTCCCGTGTAGCGTGTGCGTTTCAGTAGAGCTTCACGCTGCTTTTTTCCCCTGCAGGGCATGTGCCAGGCGGCGAATTACATCTACAAGAAGCTGGTCAACGACGGCATCCTGAACCAGGCTTTCTCCATCGCACCGGTAAGAAGTGTCACCGGGGTTAAAAGCTACATTTCACACGGTACAGACACACAACACAACATGTCGTCCTCAAAAACGTCCGACACAGCACTCTTCCATTATGTACATCCTGTGTCTGTTGACCGTTTATCTTCAAGAAATAACTTCAGCCTTTGCATCAGTAATGGATCACGGATAATCCTCTAAGTATGCATTGTGTTTCTGTGTTTCTCAGGAGTATAAACTGGTCATCACTGGTCACAGTCTGGGTGCCGGCACGGCCTCACTGCTGGCCATCCTCTTGCGCAATTCCTTCCCCACCCTGCAGTGCTACTCATTCTCTCCACCAGGGGGCCTCCTGAGGTAAGGAACGCTGTGCTGTGGATAGACCTCTTTTCATTTGTGTAACGATGACATGCTTATCAACACTGTTTTTAAATTGTGAAATTATCAGTGAAGTGACGTATGAAATGTTCACTTTAAGTATAATGTTTGATGATTGGACTAATCTAACTCTGTGTTCTGTTCTGTATTTCCTGTAATTGCAGTAAAGCGTTGGCTGATTACTCCAAAGACTTTGTGGTGTCGGTGGTGCTGGGAAAGGATCTGGTTCCCAGGTAACACTGATGGCTTCATTCATTATGCTTAATGCTTCTTAGCCTTTTGAACACTTTGTTTAATCAAAGTGACAATGCACGTTATATACATGTTGTGTGTTGATCCTTGCAGCAGTTTGGTTTATCGTGATGTTATTTACTGCGGATCACTGAAGGTTAAATATATGTTCTCTTTGAAATGCCAATATGAGTGTGCCGCGGTGCACAGACTATTATAGACTACTGCGTGATGGAGACGCTATATTTGGCTCTGCCCTGTTATTACGGCCACAGAGAAGGAGAAAATGAGAGCAACTCACTCGCTCCTTTTGCTCCGTTTTTTTTTCTTTTTTGTTAAAGTTGTGTTTTGCCTTTGCAGTAGCCCCTCCTTCTTTTAATCTGTGCTTCCTTTTTCTCCAGATTGAGCATTCCCAATATGGAGGATCTGAAGCGAAAGATTCTTAAAATAGTTTCAAACTGCAATAAGCCCAAGGTAAGAACCAATCACAACACACAATGACGGTGGCCCGGCGGCTGTGCAAGTCTCTGAAGATGTTCCCCCGTCTGTGTTTCAGTACCGCATCCTGCTGCACGGGTGTTGGTACGAGCTCTTCGGAGGAGACCCGGACGACTTCCCCACCGAGATGGACAACAGGAGGGAGGAGGAGCTGAGCCAGCCGCTGCTGGGGGAGGAGTCGCTGATGATTCGCCACTCGGCATCCTATCAGAGCCTGGCGTCGGATGACTCGCCCGCCCGTACGGCCGCCCACTTACCGCTCTTCCTGCCCGGACGCATTCTGCACATCACAGAGGACGGGCCGTCGCGGAGGTTTGTCTACCGATGTAGAAGTGTTTGTGTGACTCTCGGTAATGCAGGTGTCCCCGTAAAAACCAATTGTTTTCCAGCACTCGCACTTAAAACTTCTTTCAGCACTTCCGTTTCAACCACTTCTTCTGTAATTGTACTGCCACTACACCTACACAAACATATCGTTCTACCAGACCACCAGATGTGTGTCAATGTTGGGCGGAAAGTGGCCTTTAGACTCTTTGAAAACAGGAATTGCGAGTTGGATTTGCCACCAATAATCCGTCTTTATCCCCCCCCCCCCCAGATCCTGTCTTTCCCAGGTGCGCTACCGTGCCGAATGGTCGACTGAAATGGCGTTCAGGAGTATTTTGATCAGTCCCAGGATGCTCGCAGATCACATGCCCGACGCTGTGCTGCACGCACTCAAGAGTCTGAGCAGCGACAAGCCCTTCTCCCTCTGCCCGTCGTCTTTAAACGGCAACCAGCACAACGCCATCTGAAAGGCGTCGCAGAGGCCGACTCCACGGTCGGTTGACATTTCTGACCGCAAGGACTTTTCTTAAACTGCACTTTTAATTGTTTTACTTCAACTCTCTGAGTTACTCCATGAGCAACTTTATGCCATGATCTTTGAATGTGCGCTGTGCATAGTATATTTGACAGTGCTGCAGTTCTACTGTAATCAGTCAGTGTTCTGCACTTTTATGTTTGTGTGAGTGCCGTCCGCCTGGGTCGAGGCTAGTCACTCAAAGTGTCAGAGGCTGTCTTCCTCATCTGTGGGGCCGGCTGAGGAGCAGTGGGATCCAGGGGTAACTTTTTTTTTTTTACCTCAATGTGGACTGAAGCATTGCGTCTTCATCGTGCAGTAACTGGTTAGTCTGTCTTGTGTTTATCGTCTTGAAACATCAGGGTGATCAGTGCCTATGCATTACAGAAAAATAAGTCAACAGAATTGCTTTTACAGAAAATGGCAGTGACGAGTATATTGTGTTTACAGTTAATGTTCTGCATTTCAGTACGATGCAGTTTGAATAGTGCATGGTGTACTGCAAAAAAAGATAGATGTAAAGGGTAAGAAAGATTGTACATTGTGTGGGATGATGTTTACTTGCCATGGATATCACTTATTGTTTCAGGGAATGTATGATAGTTAAGTGTGAATCAAATGATGCCTGCATAACTATTCAAAATTCTCAATCAATTGCAATGGACGCCTTGATGCAAATAAAAGCTCTTGTGAAGCACATGCTTTGATTTTTTTTTTCTTCTAAGTTTCTCAGCAACAGCCACCTGTTGAACCAAGTCAATGTATTTTTAAGGAACATTTTACAAATGGGATTCATCTCTTGCTTGAAGCCATACGAGCCAACGGAAGGGGTTGTAATAATTATGAAATGTCTCCAATGAATAGATCACTGAGGATTAGCTCCAGTTTTTCCTCTCTATCCTTCATCGGCCCTGTTTAGCATGTGACGTAACCGCGACGTCCCGTCACCAGCGCATGACATCTTCAAGGGATCCTCGTTCACCCCCAATTCTAAACTCGGACTATTCAGATCCCAGTGCAGATAGTCTGTACATTAGCAACATTTGCGAGGTGAATAAATGTGACAAAAGTGGGAAATTGAATTGTTAGGTTTAGAGAAGCCACGTGAGAGATACAGCTACACAATAAACCAGGATATTTTTTAATCCGTTGTTGAAACTTTTTTCTCCGCCCCTTAAACGTCACATAAAAGCAGCTTTACAGCTGTATGAGCACGAGGTCACATGAAATAAACATTCACTGACGGGCTGACAGTGTTCACACTCGTCCGCTGAAGCGTGGTGCTGTGGCTTTTGTTTTTTCTTCTTCTGTATATCCGGTAACCTCTGAAATAAACGACAACCCGACGTTCTTTCTACAGTGTTTACTACTTTTCTGTGTCGTTTAACCGCGTTCATCGCAATCTTTCCGACGGCCCCTGAAGGCAGCAGCAGGAGCTCATCTGTTGGACACAGGGAAACTAATCAGCGGCCAAGTAGAGACTTTTCAGCCCTGTTAGCTGCGAGGCTAGCGAGCTTATAAAGTCAGCCGACCACGGAACACAGACTTTTTTTATGAAGTACACTGTCTCTTCTGTACAGTACACACCGTCCGAGCCATGTTTTAGGAACGCCGTTTCGTTGCACTGAAACTAGCAAGGTGGACAGCCTGTGGCCGGCCGAAGCTTGCGGCTAGCTCATTAACGTTAGCTGGGGAACGAAGTGCAAGTGGACGGCAAGAAAAATGGAGCTGGACGACGTAGTCCTGTATCAGGACGACTCGGGCAGCGCTACCATGATGTCCGAGCGGGTCTCGGGTCTGGCCGGCTCCATATACCGAGAGTTCGAGCGGCTCATCGAGCGATACGGAGAGGACGTGGTGAAGGAGCTGATGCCGCTGGTCGTCGCCGTGCTGGAGAACTTGGACTCGGTGTTCGCTGTCAACCAGGAGCACGAAGTGGAGCTGGAGCTGCTGAGGGAGGACAACGAGCAGCTCGTCACCCAGTACGAGCGGGAGAAGGCGCTGAGGAAACACACCGAGGAGGTGGGTCTCACCACACGGAGCTGCCAAACTCATGCATAACCCGGGATTATGGATCAGAGGCTCGTATTATGCACTTTGGTGTGATTAAACCCAATATCTGGCAATACGCGGTGCTTATCGACTAATGTCACATATTATATCTCATTAAGCACGAATTAGTACTTGTTTCATGAAATATAGCAACCATTCCTGGCATGCTTGAAGGCACCTTAAAAAGTGGTTGTTGATACTTTCCTCGGCCCACTATCGGTCATTTTGGCAGAGGCTAATTTAAGGAATAGTTACTTTAAACCCTGTTTTAAAGAAACACAGCTTGATGTGTTGGACTCTTTAGTTCCCTGTGCCAGAGAGCAGCTGACAGTGTTTTCACATCTGAAACACATACTGTACTTGAGCTTCAGGTTCACACCAGCCAGTCCCTGGACCCACAGTTCAGCACCACTGGAGCCTCAGATATATATATATATATATATATATATATATATATATATATATATATATATATATATATATATATATATATATATATATATATATATATATATATATATATATATATATGCAAAACCAGTGATTTGTCTGATTTCTGCCGCTTCCCATTCAAATGTGAACCGTGGTGATCCTTTAATTTGATTTCCACCCAAATGACTCACTTATTGCCACGCTCGTCATTACTTCACCACTACAGGGGAGTCTGTGTTTGGACAGTGACACATTCACAGTGGTAGTCCCGGTGATGTTCGACTGGGTGATGCTGTATACACCGTCTCCTGTTCCACAGCGGTGATGATGGACTCTGTAGTTCCTGTACTTTGCCATCACACATAACTGTAAATGAAGCTAAATATGAATTGCTTTATGACGTGGATCTTCCCTGTTAACATTTAATGTGGTATGCTTTGGTACTTTGCTGCTGCAGTCACTTCTCTCCGCTTAGTCTCTTGCACGCGCGGCTCTAAAACATCCTGTGGTTTCAGCTGTAGTCGAGGTTCAAATCCGTGACCCAGAAAGCTGCTGTTTGAATGTTGAATGTATCGTGTGGTGCTAGTGCTGAATGCATGGTTTGTTCTTTCCAGCTTAAGATCAATGCTGTGAGCACGACTCAAAGTTCAAGAAGTACACGCTTAAAACAGATCTAAACTCATGGTCTCCAGATGATATAAACCGAAACGTGAGCTGCACCTTGGAAACGAACTAAACAGAAGTTCAGATCAAAGATTCTAAAATATATCTACATAAAAAACTTATCATTGCCCTGTTATCCTTTAAATCAGAACGGATTGTAGATATATTGCCTCAAGGCTATTTTTCAATATTTTAGGTGTGTTTTTTTTGTCACTTTTAAAGCTCAAACCCACAGTGTTTCTCCTCTTAATCCTCACCCACACTGTTCCTCATGTTTTGGCATTATGCACACGAGCAGCCCCTCATATAAGCATATTTAATTAATAACCCTGAACTACTGCAGGGGTTTCCACATAATCTGCTCAATTATTTTACCAACCTCCTGCGCATTTAATCCCAGCAGAATTAACTGTTGCCAACATGATTTAGACTGGAAAAATTATGGAAATATTTTAGTGAATTATTATTGTGAAGAAAAAAAAAAACCCAAAATGTATTTATGCGAGTTCTGCCTCTCAGTATTCTCCGAGTTTTTGACATTCGACTGTTGACAGTTCAACGTTGAGTAACGAGCCCAACAGGTCACAAAGCGGTGCGTTAATAATTTATGTCTTGTCGTAACACGTTGCTGAGGCTCTGGATAGACTCGTGCACATGGGATTTTCCATTGCTATGTTACGGGCTTACATACAGCCTTGTTCCCTCTCACTAATGTGTGTCAAATACCTGACGCCTTGAAGAACTAGTTCCTCACTCAGCGAGGCAACCCGTTAGCGTGATCAGTAATATTCTCATGCCGGGACGAGGTCCTAGGTCTCACCCTCTGACTCTACATCCTCTACGAGGTCAGAGGTCAGCTTCTGTTCCAGTTTAGGAACTTGAACGTTCACAACTCAGGATGTGGCCTTTATGGCTACAGAGGTCATAATGAAGATGAGGAGAATATCTGATCAATGAATAAGTCAACGAGCTTTAGAATCTGAGCAAGCATTTGATGCCAAGGATGAGGGGAATGTTAGTTATTTTGATAATGCTTTCATTCATGGAAGTCAAACTTTTAAAATTATCTTTATTGAAGCAAATGAGAATTGCATGGAAACATATCTATAGAGCGGTGCTTTTGCTTGTGCATACTACCTGGTTCTTCTGTTCATCTGCACAAAAGTCACTTAAGCCCCGGTCAGAAACTTGCAGGCGGCAACCTCTGCTTTGAAAAGTGAAGCCACAATGAACAAGTGCCTTGAACCTGCATTCTCTCTACTGTCCAGCAGGGGGCGACTCCTCTGGTTGTATAGAAGTCTATAGAAAATGACTCTACTTCTCTCTTGATTTATTACCTCAGTAAACATTGTAAACATGAGTTTATGGTCTCAATCTCTAGTTTCAAGTCTTCTTCAATACAGCATGATGTTCATTTAGTACATTATGGTCCATTTAGAGTCACACAGACCATAAAGCAGGGGATGCTTTAGGGCGGGGCTACCTTGTGGTTGGTCTCTACCACGGCGTTGTCAGGTCAGGGAGTTGTCTGTGTTTTCGTCTTAGAACTTTAACCCTTTCACTGAGTGTTTTCAGTTCATTAAAAGATTATTGTGTCATATTTGTTTGCCTAGAAATGTCTTGTCCAGCGTTCGGTTGTACTTAGCTCCACCCTCTCGTGTCTCTTCTGGTTGCAAAATATGAAACGAAAACGTAGTCCACAAACCAATAATTAACGTCACAGTGACTACGTCCACTTCTTATATTCTAGTCTATGAAGAGTTGACGTTGTGCGCTAGAGGATATTTGTCAGGAACGAACTACCAAATACTTTGCCTTTACTGAAAATAACAAAAAATGTTATTTGACACTGTTTTGTCAGTCCTAGAGAGCTACATGACAAGGTATGAATAATATTGCTAGTAGGAACTTAAACAGGTGAAGATCAATGCAAGTCTGTGCGCACCGACATGTAGAGACATACGCACAACCTTGCCCTTTCCACATCTCCCTCATTTCATAATCCCCCAGCCACTCAGACAGCTGTGTTGATACCAGTCGCGTTTCACACGGCTAAACTGTTAATCCGGCACACACTCAGACTGTTTGAATGCAAAGCGTCCTCCCAACAACACCAAAGCAGCTACTTACAGACGGTTACTAAGCTAAGCCCATTTGGGTGACAAACCACTCTTGAAGCAAAGAGGCACATTAATCTCACCAAACAAACGCATCGTACGAGCCAAAGCCTGCTTTCCTCTGCTGCGCTCCCGGAGGAATGCCTCCTCGTCGTAGTTTGTCTCAGCGGAGGAGAGGAAAAGGCAAGGCAGGAAATTCTTGAGGAGAAACCGCACTTCCCTCCGTTCTTTTGCCCTCTCGGGGCCGTCTGCTGACCTGCAAACAACCACAGCCTACTAGCACATAATGCCAGCTGATTGATCATAATGGACCATTAACATGACATCTAGTAATGCACATGAGGCACACACTGTAGCATAGCCTCATACGACAGCAGCAGAATTGTGGGTGAAAGATTAGAAGTCGGTTGGCCGCATCACTTTGATCCAGAATGAAATATCTCAGGTACTCCTGGAGAGACATTCATGGTCCCCAGTAGATGACTCTTACTGACGTTGGCGATCCCCCTGACTTCTGTCCTCTCGTCAGCTGTACTTTAGTGCTAATAAGCCAATGTTAGCATGCTAACATGGTAAACTTTATACCTGCTAAACATCATCAATATATATTTTTGGGGTGGGCGGGACTAAGGCCTTACTGACCCGTGTTGTCCGAGATGCCCCGTTATCAACCCACAGCCAGAAACGCATGAAGGACTTGATTTGACTCTCTGTCAATTGAGTGCCAATACAGTGGAGCCCTGTCTGAGTGGGAACTGTGTGTGTGTGTGTGTGTGTGTGTGTGTGTGTGTGGGGCACTCAGGGACAAAGGGAGCATTATACATGCAGTGTAGGGCGAAGAGTGCATGTTAAAACGCTGGAACACTCATTCTCTGGAGCGTTGTCATGTGATGAGCAGCAGGAATGAGGAAGATGTTGGGAGTTGATACAGAATGTGTTTAAAATCGGGTTTCGTTACGTGTCGGCGTGCGCCACCCATGCAGTGTGCTACTCTTTAATGGTGTTAATTGGTGTAAATCTGAGGAGATTCCTGCTTCTTTCATCAAATCCTCCTAAGGTTCAGTAACTGTTTGAGTTGTAGTTCTGTCTAGTAGCAGATTAGGGGGCAGCCCCTCCTGTCTGTAGTCCAGCCCAATGCTATGCTAACGCTCTTAGTAGATTTACATGGGAAATGCTGCGTTATTACCAATACCTCAGCACTCGAGATGCTCCCAGGCCCCACTGGGCCCCCGTAAGTCTTCCTCCCTCAAGACCCAGATAATCACAATAAGGCAAAATCTATTCATCTAAAAGCCCAAAGGCGGAGAAAAACAATCGACTGAATTGTGTTTAAAAAAAGAATCAGATTAGAGTTCAGATAAGCAGTTTGAAGAACCACCTTTGGTGGACTCCTCCAGTCCTAATGGGACGTGCGTATGAAGAGGCTTTTTGTATCGGGGAGCTCAGGTGATCCTCATCTCCTTGCAGATGATATCCATCCCCTGCCCACGGCCCACATCACAAGACTGCATGTTTACAGGCCTGTCGGCAGACACCTGACTCCGCCATCAGCTGAGGCATCAATAGATGAGCTCCCAATAAGGGAACCAACCAAACAAGAGAGCAACAGAAACACGTTTAATTCTTATTTTTAGAATTCAGTATTTCTAGGCCATTCGCATTTACTCGTCTGAATTAACAGTCAAACCAGCAGTGTCGTTTGTGCTTGACCTGTCGATAACCGTGAGCACATTTCAACCGTTAAAGATGTAAACCAACTCGAACCTCGAATCAAACTTCGCTTGATATTTCATCAGCGCTGTCCGCAGAGGAGAGACCGAAGTACCGACACTCGTGATCAGCTGATGAGATTATCGTCCTCTGTAAAACACAACGTAGCGTTAAAGAAATGCAGAACAGAGCGTCATTAGTTTTTAATAATCTTCCAATGCTGTGCAGATATCCACCAAGTGCGATTGTGAGTTAAATCGCAGCGGTGAACACGACTTTATTTCCTCATTCATGGTTCATATTCAGCATACTGAACACTGTGAACAGCTGATGAGTGTCAGAGCTCACTGGAGCAGAGGAGTCACCATGGTGACTGCCACACACCTTCTCCAGTCACCTCACCTTCATCTTCATCACCTGCACATATAACATGCACGTGTAATATAGCACAGTGTGGAAATAAAGCCAGCGATGTGTTGCTGTCAGGTTAACTTGCCCATGAAACTGTGTCTGCACACACACACACACACACACACACACACACACACACACACACACACACACACACGCAAGCTGTAGTCTTTTCTGTTTTGGTGAGAAGGCTGGCGATGTGCACCTGTTGTGCAGAGAGCTTAAATGACTTACAATGGACCGATGCGCCATTTTCGAATTTAGTCATCTCCATTTCAACCCTCGCGCACACTGGAAGGGCTCGATGTCATCGATGGTGACTGTGGTCACTCAGAGCTGAAGCAGATGTCAGACTGGCTAAGAGGAGCCGACATGTCGTGCTGCTGCTGCTGCTGCTGCTGCTGCTGCTGCTGCTGCTGCTGCTGCTGCTGCTGCTGCTGCTGCTGCTATACACAAAATCATCTCATCGGTGCCTCACTGGGAGTTTCACAAGTTCAACGGGCCTCGTGTGAATTCCAGCGCTTGGGTTTAATAAATGGCGTGTTCTCCTTCCCTGCGTTTCCTGTCTCTTTCTGCAGAGGTACATCACCTTGGAGGACTCCCAGGACGGCGAGAAGAAGGATCTCCAGTGTCGACTGGTGGCGTTGGAGTCGCACACGCGTCAGCTCGAGCTGAAAACTAAAAACTACGCAGATCAGAGTAAGTCCAGGGACGCTGGTTTCTACTATACTTTACCACTATTATACTGGGAAGTCTAACACACACACACACACACACACACACACACACACACACACACACAAACTCGCGATACCCTGTGAGCAGCATGGACAGTTTGCAGGCCTTGTGACTGTTAGCCTGATGTGCTGGAGGGCTGAGTGACTCCCTTGTCTACTGAATAGAGTCCATAAGTAACATACAATGAGCTGTAATAGAATAAACCAAACATATTCCAAACCCAGAAAGGTTTAGTGTGGAGTACAAGAGGATTTTAGGGAGCTAAAGCTCTTACTTCCTCCTACATTTCTTTCTTTTTTAGTAGCATTCTGTCTCTAAATCAAAGGAACGGCTAAATGTCTAAAACATTCATATAAGAAGTGAGCGATCATTCTGTCGTTCTCTGAGGAAAGACTTTTCATTGTCCAGGACAGACTTTAGTCTTCCTGAAGTCTCCAGAGCGTGCTAGTCTTACCATTTAAAAAAAGAAACGACCTCATGCTGAGTGCATGACTGCACTGTTGACGGTGTGTGACTGCTTGTTTTTCCGGCGCGGTACCGTAACGTACGCCTCCTACATGCTCAGGGAAAATTGAGAGCTCTCAGCGAATGTCTCTTTATTTCTTTCGATGTGACACTTCCTCTTTTCTGTCTTTGAGTCACACACGGGGACGTATTCGAACACACCTTCATCTTCATTTTCCTACTTCATTACATACGGGTTGGTAATATTCCTCAAAAACGTTTTTGGTTGAAATCCTCATTACTTCCCGACACCAATCGATAACTCAGAGAATATATGAATGAATACATATTCAGGCTTTTGGTGTGGGGCTTTCCTGTAGGACCACTTCCTGTTACTCACACCTCCGTATGTGACCTGGGTTATTTCTGCTCCGCTCTTTAACCACCAGTTCCTCTATCAGCCCATCATAAGCACACTGAATCACGGTTTGCATCACTCTCTGCAGCTGCTGTTTGTACTCTCACTCTCCATTGCTCAGGTGTTTTTCTCTAAATCCTGTACTTGGTTCTCGTTAAACACCCGAGAGAGAGAGAAAAGGTTATTTCTGACTTCAAAACGGAGCTGCAAAGCATGAAGCATGAAGGGTCCTGAGCATGAGTTACGGATTAAGTCGACCTTTTTGTTGGAGAACATTTAGTTTGGCTGGGATCTGAGATGGACAATGGACCACAACTGAGGCTGATGGAGGCTCTGTAGAGACGGGGGGATTGTCTATGACCTGTTGTTTTTCCTTTTGAGTAGATGGTAAGGCCACATTCACTTCCATTCTTCACCCGAGGCTGCTCTTATCTTTACCAACCACATACATTGAAATGAAACCTTTCAGACCCAGGGAGCTGATCTGTCATTTGGCATAGATTTAAATGTTTTGCATCATTATTGCTGTCAAAGTCCCATCAGCCGTTGATGATGATGAGTGTTTGACATTGTAAACTGGCTTGAAGATGATGTTTCAGTGAGTTTGATTCCATCGCTGAGCCTGTGATTCAGAGCGGCTCTCTGCTTCTTCAGAGGGGTTTGTTGGTGCACGGTGGCCCTCCTCTGGCTCTGACGTGTTACTGCAGCTGCTGCTCCACCACCACATCCACAACCACAGTTGAATCATACAGAATACAGTTTGAACAGTTTGGACCACGATTTGCCAAATGATTTCTGCATTTATATTACCGGTAGTCAGCTGCTACAGAACAATTGCCGCTTTGTCAGTGAATCTCGCTGCGATCCTGTGCCTTCTTTCATCATGTGTGCTTTAAATAAATGTCTCTCTTTTGTCGTTCAGTTGGCAGGTTGGACGAGAGAGAAGCGGAGCTCAAGAAGGAGTATAACACCCTCCACCAGAGACACACTGAGGTATGCCCGTCTGTGTAGTCAGCAAGGTGGTTCACCTGTGCACGTGCTCACACGTACAGCAGCTCCTTTCTCAACACAATAACCAATGATGTCTGAATGTCTCAAAGCAAAACATGAAATAATAATGGGATATATTCGAGGTGGTCTCTGACTCAAATGAACCAATCGCACAAGGACCTGGGTGGTTGAAGATGATTAAAACATGAATTATTGCTCTGTTATACATTATGCATCACTAACGGATGCTCTCAGGCCTCGGCAGCAAACTGCTGCTCTGAATAATGTTGAATAGAGAAGCTGTCACCTACACACTGTTGCTACACAGTCTACCTGCCACAGCGGTGTCTGGACACAAGTCTGTTCACGTGAGTGACTGTTGAAGATGGCAGGAGTTACAATCAAATATACCGTAGTTTGGGAGCAACATTTAGTTTTCTTTGCAAAATGATTGCACAAAAATGTAACCGTCGTCAATATCGGCTAATTCCCCCGGCTCTCTGTGTGCTCCCTACCTTCCAGATGATCCACAGCTACATGGAGCACCTGGAGCGGACGAAACACCAACACGCCGTCACAGCAGCCGAGTCCTCGGAGGCAGGCGCGCCGGCCAGAACACGGTGAGACGTCGTCAATGTGGTGGTGGTTCATTCTAAACATGTGCGTGTTCACCTGACACCTACATGATAAGTCAGTCGACGTCACGGCCCTCATTAGGGAACACTTACTTTCTTTGAAAGACATTTAAAGACTTTTCTACACTTTGGGTCGACACAATTTTAAATACTAATTGGTAGATTGTAGTTTCTATTGGCCGAAAGCTAAAGTGGGTTTTATCTGCGTAAATGGTCCAGATCTGTAGATGTGTACTTTTTGATGATGCAGCACTCTCTGACACGGACTCCACTTTGAGAATCACTGTTTTAATGTACCATAGCCTGTCATGTGCATTCAGGCAGCCCCCCCCCCCCCCCTCCCCCCTCCCCCCTCCCCCCCCTGCTAATGCAGACAACACTGCCAACCTCCCTCCCTCTTTCTCACACATACGCACTTTTTGACCAGTCCCCCCTGCGTGGCAGCCAATAAGCTGCAGCCTGAGAAGAGGCACATGAAACGAGCTGCCTCAGCACCCAAAAGAGAGACTGGGGGAGGGGGGGGGGGTTGCCGTCAGAGCGAGAGAGGAGTGTTCTAGACTGACCAGCGGCAGCCGCGTCGCATCTCGTCAGAGGAAAGGAAGCGTGAACGAGGAAGGGAAGCGGTCTCGGGTGCTAGATGAAGACAGTGGAGGAGAGGAGCTGCTGCCTCCCGTCCCTCTGGAGGATCCACTGCTCCGCTCCCGCTCTGCTTTTCACCAATCGCTGCTGCTGAAGCCACCGGGATTACTGTTTTGTGACCGCTGCTGTTTCTGCCTCTGACCCGCCGCTCTGCTGCTGACCGCCGGCTAGACGGATAGAGCGTCTTTGACCTCCGCTGTGGACGTACTTACAGCGGTTATTAATGTCCAGTCGGAGGTCTGCCAAGAATTTGGTGCTTCAGTGACCCCCCCCCCCCCCCCCCCACACACACACCTCTTCTGCTGTCATCGCCTGAGCCCCCCCCCCCCAACCCCCAACCCACTGGTCCTGCGTTGAGGCACCGGGCCATGATCTGGGGGGGGCCATGAGCCCCGGGTGTATGCTGCTGTTTGTTTTCGGCTTTGTCGGGGGAGCGGTGGTCATCAACTCTGCCGTGCTGGTCTCTCTGTCAGTGCTGCTGCTGGTTCACTACTCCGTCGCCACCGGCAGCTTACCTGCCCTGCCTTCCTTACCCTCCTTACCCAGAGCCAGCAGGTATAACGTGTGTGTGTGCGTGTGTGTGTGTGTGTGTGTCTGTCTTAATGTATGATGAATGAATGAACGCTGCCAGCTTGTAGCCATGCTGGCAGCGTGCTACGGAGGACAGCAGTGTTGCTGCCATGTGGGTGTGATATTGTCAGACAGTGTGCACTCTAAAAGTAGGTCAAGAGAGAGACGGGGGGGGGGGGCAGCAGCAGAGTCATGTGTGGGAGTCTACAGCACCTTTTTAGATACGTCACCACAGTTTAAAGCTGTTTATGATTATTCTCGTGTTTTCCAAGATGAAACGGTAGTGGAGGACCGCTGCATGTGGTTTTGTTGTTCCTCCTCACCCGCTCAGTTTGAATAGTAAAAGGCAGCGTTGGTTACCGTCAGTGGCCTGCATGTGACCTCGTCCTCTCAATATGGTGGCGCGTCCGTTGTTTTTGGGCTGCTGCCGGCCTGCTGCTCTTTTCAGTGGCAGCCATTGTTCTGCTGGACTGTACAATGTTGTTGTTTTTCATACCGAGCCGCTGGAGTGAGAGTAGCTGCCGGTGTGTAACCGATCCGGTGCAGTGGAGGCTGCAGGGTATTTATATCGATGCGGTTTTTTGCGTTTATATTATTAGACTTTCAGTGCTCGGAGTCGTTGTGAAACGGGAGCTGGAACACGAACACCTCCATGCAAGAGTGAGCTGGTGTTATTCATGAGAGCCGGAGAGGGCGACAGATATTTGTTCATAGTCAGTTCTCGGCTGACCTCCTAATACAACACACACGGCAGAATACATCTCATGTCCCATGGAATGGGTTTGTGTTATTGCTGGAGCTAATAAGTGGGAGAGGAGGGAGTTTATGCTTTATTTCTCTTCCCATCGCTTCAGTGTCGAGCTGACGCCTCACCGCAAAGTCTCGACTCCGACCCGTCACTCCTAACTGATCACATTATTCTGCTAATCTGCTTCCACTGCACCGTAAAATGGACGGTAAAGGCTGAACTACCTGCCCATTTTAATTTAGCAAAAGCAAATTAAATGTATAATCTGTCACGCAAGTGATTTCCGGCTTTTGTGAAGTACAGTAGCATTTTGATCCCACACGATGTCTCCGACTGACTTTGTTTCATAAAACGTCCTGGCTTCTATCGGATGGATAGCTTGGACATTTAGTACATGTGTTTATATTCCCTTCAGGATGAATTGGAATACCTTCAGCAAAACCCCTAACTTATCTATTTTGGAGCCATCGTCACACTCGACGTTTGTATTCGTCCAATATTTCCTTTTATGATCAAACACCTGCAAGGCGAATGATGTCCCCTCGTCTGTGCTTTGTGTTTAGTGCTTATTAGCAAATGTTAGCATGCCAAACGAAGCCAGCGACCACGTTACACGACACATTATATGTCATTATATGACAGGCCGGTCTCTTAGTCACTTGTGTTCTAATTTCTTACAGAATTGCTCGTTTCCCTTTTGAATCGTCCCTCCTTCCTTATGTCCCTGTATCCAGAAAGGAGCGTCCCATCTCCATGGGCATATTCCAGCTCCCTGGGACTGATGGTATGACCTCTGACCTCCAGAGGGAACCTGTGGACACTCCTTCTGAGCCGTGGAGGTTCAACAACCGTAGCCACCCGCGGTCCAACACCAGCCTCAAGGTACGACGCGCAGCTCCACACATTGTGATGAATTTAAACTTCGACCCGTTGCCGTCTGAAGTTGGCTTGTAGTGCTTCCCACGGGTCGGACTAGTGACATCATCCCCGGCTCACTTAAAAAGAGGTTGTGGAAAAACAAACGCTCCCATGCCAGGACAACGCCGCAGAAAGTGGTACATTTCTTTACAGGGAGAAAGAATAGTTCAGTGTGACCAGAATGTTTAGCTGTGTGTGTGTGTGTGTGTGTGTGTGTCGGGGTGGCCTGGAGCCCAGCGAGCAGGGGAAGTGGTGCCATCCGGGGGCCTGCCTTTAACCTCGGGGGAGGGTGGGAAGGACAGAGTGTCTTCACATTGTTGCTGTTGGGAACCATGCTGCAAGCAAAGGCTCCGTCGTGAATATTAATGAGCGCCTAATAAGTATTCGTTTGCCGTTATTACGCTCGTACAGGGTCGGATGGCCGTTTTACAGCTTGCTTCACAGTTGGCAGCCAAAGTGGTTGATGAGTCCTGGAGCACAATATACGTGTCGCAGTACTTCTTTCTCACGCAACTTCTTCTCGGAGGCACCAGGCGCCGTCGGTGCAGATGTACAGCGGTGCCTTTGTGTTCGGTCCTCTGACTTGACATTTCCCAAAGATTTACAGTAAATGATCCACTCCCCCCCCCCCACCGAGGCTAGTGGCGTGTTTGTGTGTGTGTGTGAATGTTTTTGGAGGTTTTGGGGGAGAGCCGGCTATTAACAGCAGAGCAGCAGTGGAGGGAAACTTCCCACCTATTGGCTGCTGAGTGCGTCTGTAACAACAGTAAGTGGAATGAGTCCTAAGACCCAGAAACCAGGTCGGCATTTTTGCTCTCCTATTTCACGCCTTTTGGAGCCCATGACAGGTTTTTGGTTAGATGCTTAATATATTTGAATGTATTGTTCTTTGACATACTTCAGTCAATAGCAAAATGTGAAGCTTTTACATGTCTTAAAAAAGGCGGTTGCTACCAAGTGGCTAAATGAGACTACAAAACGTCATCACAGCGAGCACCGGTTCTCCTTTACGGTGGTGGCGTGAAGTCATGTGACCGTCTATTTCCTTTATAGCTTAACGTTAGCCTTTCTGCCTCTTGTATTCACGCTTTAAAATTCATAAAAGTGACATGTAAGTATCATAAACTTCTGTTTGCCACAGAGCTTAATTTCCGCAATAATACAAAAGCCAAATAAAAACATTGGGTTTTAGTCGAGGGAACCAGTGCGATGCTAACTGCCGGGTTAGCCGACAAAAATAGATCATCTCTGCAGCACTCTATGTAATGATGGCAGCATGCAGGTATAAAAAGGAAATAATCCCATCAGCTGTAATATTATCTCATTCAATCTCTGTGTTCAAGGTGACCGCGGGATCCTTCCGTACGCATGCTTTGTTGATGTCCTGATTGATCCTGTTCCATCAGGCCCTGTGCTATTTATAGGCCTGAAGCCGCCAGCATTAACGGATCAAAACAATGAAATCCTGCGTGCCACAAAGGGCTGCTGAGAACTGATGAAATGTTTGATTAGTGCTGGATATCCTGTTCATTTTCATTCATGCGGCCTTACTGAGCCGGTCACCTTGTGCACTAGAAGAAGCCATGAATACAACACCGATCGCTGCCGCTCATCGCTCTCTGAGTTCAGGCTTTGTTTCATGTTTCAGACCAGTGACTAAAGGAAAACAGTAGTTCTGTATAATATAATTAAATATGAAGCTTTTAGTTTTTTTGCTTGAAATAAGACGGAATGAATGTTCGGAAATATTAACGAGCAAGGTCTTTAATATACCCTCAGTTTGAGGACCGCTCCTCTCCAGTCAGAGTGGAAGGGGAACGTTCGAAGGAGAATTTGCCCGATCGGGAGGCTGATCAGGACCAGGTAGACCTGCCCGTCACTCGTGGAGCAACTCGAACCGAACGTACCGAGTTCAGTGGTTGTTTTGCAGACGTTGCTGTGGTGTTGTTAAATACAGCGATGCTAACATAATGGCTAAACCGCACAGCTAATAGAAACTGCATGATGCTGACCTGTTCCCGTTTGGTATTTCAGCTGGCCATGAAATGTACGTTTGTTTTGTGGTGTGTTTTTTTTGGCATGTTTTAGTAGGAAAAGCAGATGTGTAATCAATAACCGTAAAAACACTGCCTTCCATTTAGGTGGTTATCAGTGGCTCACAACTTCTTATAACCGTCAGGATTTACATGCATATCTTAAAGGTAACGTGTAGGATTTAGGGGGATCTATTGGAAGAAATGGAATATAATATCCATAACTATCATCAATGTATAATCACCTGAAACTAAGAATCGTTGTGATTGTGGTTCTCTCAGAACGAGCCCTTCATATCTACACGGGGAACAGGTCCTCTTCACAGAGACCGTTGCGTTTCTACAGTAGCCCAGAAGGGACAAACCAAACACTGACTCCAACGAGAGCCTTTCACTTTAAAAAAAGATATCCCATCTGAAGGCCACCGTATTTGCAAACCGCGATGACCCGACGTGTTCGTTAGCAGTCTTGTAACGGGAGGAGTTAGCTGAGGGGTGTTCAGTCACCGCTAGATGCCACTAAACCCCACACACTGGCCCTCGAAGGCTGTTTTGAGACTTCATCACCGGTGTGGTTGTGGTTGTACATTAGCCGAATGGATACGAGGTGTGTCCCGGTTGCATGCTGTGGTTCGGTTAGTGTTTGTGTTTGTCTGAGCTGCATGGTAAGCTGCACACTCTTTGACACAGTTGGTTTTAACATCTTTTATTTTTGACTTGGTTGCATTTAAAGAGAAGAAATGTACATTTATGTGTTAATGCATTTTCCTGAAAGACTCCTTAAAGTTTGAAGTCATTGTCCACTTAATAGCTTATTTCATGAGCGTACAATTTAATTTCCGCGGTTGTCTTCATGTGACGTAAGTCTGGAACTACAGTCATGTTTGAAAGCTCTCTTCTTCTCCTCTTCCTCCACCTTAAGGATGAATTATCCGGTATCAACCGCGGAGGCTCCAAGTCCAGTATGCCAGCCAACCAGGGAAGTGTCTCCAAAAGTGGAACTCCCGTGTCCTCACAGGGTGGAGGCTCCAAGTCCAACACCTCCATGTCCCCTCAGGGTGGCACCTCTGACTCCAACACCCCCACGTCTCCACACGGTGCTAACTCTCAGTCCACCGCGCCGCTATCGCCTCGCGATGGAGCGGCCACGGGAATGAGTCCGGCGTGCAGCCCGGGTGGAGGCTCTGCCTCCGTCACACCCCTGTCCACTGCTGCCTCCGATGTTGCCACGGAGTCTGCGGAACGGGAAGTCTCAGACGGGCTCAACAAGAACCTGGACTGGAGCAGGGGAAAGCCAGAGAACAGTAAAAACACCGCGGCAGTGCAAGAGGGTCAGCAGAGTCAGCATGGACGTGATGGTCGGGACTCTAAAACACATTGATCATGTTCATCCCCCTGTTTGAGCGTACCAGCTCGCTCATTCTTCTTCTTTTTCCAAATCTCTGCTGGTTGTGTCAGATGGAGCAGACAACCGGGAGAAGTCTGAGGTGCAGGCCATCATAGAGTCCACCCCTGAGCTGGACATGGACCTCGATGGCTTCAGAGGAGCAAGGTACAGGACTCGATCAGACGTTTTGTCATCGTCTAACTATAACGCGAGGAATCTCTCTGGTGTTTACATTTATTATGACGGCAATATTTTGCTAATTATCCACATTGCAATATCATTCCCCCTTCCTCTCGATGATCCTCATTTCCTCCCCTTCTTGTTCCGCATCCCCTCCCCCGACCTCCTCCGCTCTCCGTCCAGCACACCAACTAAAGGTGGCATCGAGAACCTGGCCTTCGACCGCAACACCGACTCTCTGTTTGCGGAGCTGTCATCCGCAGGCAACGACCTGATCGGAGACGTGGACGATGGAGCCGACATGCTGGGTAAGAAGCCTCCCGGACTTGATTTATTTTAAATGTCATCAACGTCTTCACTTTCACAAACCGTTATAATCTCTGGATCGTCTTTTCCTTCGGCTGCCGGGGCTTGTTTCGTCCTTACAGATGAGTTTTCTGGTGTGTATCAATAGATTCCCCCGACGATCTCGTTACCAGCTCCTCATTCTCATCACGTGTGTCCTTGATTCTGTGTTCGGTTCCCTCTGTGACTTTCTGATGGATGTGCAGAACAGTGAATAGTGCTACTGTGTTGTGAAGGGCAGTGCCACCATAGACTAGAGTACAAATGAGATGATTTAACTTGCTCACAGTCTCGTAAACCTCTTCCTGATTTGTTGCATGACGCTCAGACTACAACGGTCTAGGTAAGAGTAGGACAGACATAAGAACCACTTCTTTGTTGACGAGATCTTTCAATAACATGTTTTATTTTCCTCTTTTACGATGGAGCACGCGATGAGATGAAACGGTCTGTATTCACATTACGGGTGATCATTTTCAGGTATGGGTCGGGAAGTCGAACATCTCATCCAGGAGAACGCCCAGCTGCTGGAGACCAAGTTAGTGATCAGTGGAACTTTCTTCTTCTCTTTTTTTAAAAGCAGTCTTTGACTCACGTGCCCCGTTAACAAAGACAAACACCTTTACTCTCACAAAGGACTTTTAACACTGAAGTAACTCCGTTTCCTTTGCAGACATTGCTACATTAGTGGGTCGTGTTGCCCTCCCGATTTGTTCTGTATATGCTTGTTGCCGTTGTTTCTTGCTCATGCACTTTGTGTTTGGCATAAGCGCTCACCGGCCTTTTTTATCCACAGCCTTTATTTAATTAACCAGGCTCGTCCCATTGAGATCAAGGATCCCTGTTACATGGGAGACCTGGTCAAGAATAACAGCAACACAGAGTTTAACATCAAAAACAACACGTACATTTCAGCAACATTAAAAATGAAATAATAACAATAAAACATTTGCAAACACTTTTTTATTAAATCAAATATAAATCACGCGGCAGCAGCTCAATGCATTATGTAGCAAAGCATTGCACATCAAACCGCCAATTGACACGTGTAATGGTAACCGATGCTGTTGATTGGCATTGAGCCCAACATGACCCACCTCTGCATCTGTGCTTGTAACTGTGATTTAAGTCCTTTTGCAGGAGGTGCTGCTGGCTGTTGGTCTGCGTCTCGCTGCACTTTATTCTAATGATTGACGTTGGTCTCGATGCAATGTTGAGAAACGGGACAGTGCTGCCACCCTGTGTTTAGTGACGGTATCACATTTAGAATGTGCGCGTGTGTTTGTTTCCAGAAATGCTTTGAACGTGGTGAAAAATGACCTCATAGGACAAATAGACGAGCTGTCGTGTGAGAAGGAGGCCCTGCGGGGTGAGCTGGATGCCGTCACGCAGGCCAAGTCCAAACTGGAGGACAAGAACAAAGACTTGGAAGACGAACTGAAGAAGTGCGTTGGTTTGGCTCCAAAACACATAAATACATGTCCGTATATACGTGTCCGACTGTCCGTATATTGCATTTGAGTGTCGACTGTTTAAATGTGGTGGCGAGAGACTGAGGGTTTGTGTGCTCGCTTGCAGGATTCGAGCAGAGCTTGAGGCCAAACAGAACGTCAAGAATGACAACGAGGATGATGTGAGTCCTTGATGTTTGTTTTGATCTGAGAGACACACACCTGTCTGGATTAGCGGCAGTAGAAGTTCGTTGAACCATTCGTGGTCCCTTTCTGAATGGCTCCGTACGCCTCGTATTGATCGCCTGAATTAAAATGAAATGCCCGTGTGTCGTACATATTATGCGTGTTGGATAGTGGTTTGGCGTTCTCATGCTGGTGTTGTGCCTGCAGAGCGATGTGCCCACGGCACAGAGGAAGCGCTTCACCAGGGTGGAGATGGCCCGGGTCCTGATGGAGAGGAACCAGTACAAGGAGAGGCTGATGGAGCTGCAGGAGGCCGTCCGATGGACAGAGATGATCCGGTAAGACGGCAGCACCGGAGGCAAATGGTGGACAATATGAAGTACTAGGGCTGAACAAATGGACGGACATATAGTTTCAGTTTCTCTGATTTGTGGGCTCCATGGCATGAAAGGAGATTAGATTGCAGCAGTTCGAATGACTTTGTGTCTGTTTCTACATCTAGAGAAACGTCAATGCAACTAGTTTTCCATAGAAGAAGTAATCAATTTACCGGTAGCTCACATTTATTACATTAGTGGACTGCTGGACAGTAAACAATAGTATTCTCATATAATGATGACATTCAAAAGTGGAGTTGTATACAATAAATACTTCTAGAAATACAATACTC
Source organism: Lycodopsis pacificus (assembly GCA_028022725.1). NCBI lineage: Eukaryota > Metazoa > Chordata > Actinopteri > Perciformes > Zoarcidae > Lycodopsis > Lycodopsis pacificus. The sequence continues at coordinate 17,952,333 of CM051708.1, forward strand.
CATTACAAATACAAGGCTTGAATTCAAATGATTACTAAAGTAAAAGTATTGGCATCAACCTGCACTCAAACTATCAAAAATAGAAGTACTGACTATGCAGACTGTCTCATTGTATGTTCTATTACTGTAGAATATGATATTATTCTGTTTTCATCAGTGACAAATGCACGTAAGAGCATTTTAATGTTGTAGTTTGTCATTTTGGAGCCAATTTTAGATTTATATACTACAAGGTAGATTAGTAGTATCGCACTGCATCATTTTAGATAAACATCAGATTTTTTATTTTTTTTTATGTTAAAAGCAACCAGTAACTAAAGCTGTCAGATAAATGTACGTGAGTAAAAGTACAATATTTTCCTCAGAAATTAAGTATAAGTGGGAGGTAAAAGTATTTCAAAATTCTCCTCACAGTACTTAGTAAATGTACTTGATTACTTTCTACCACTGGATACATAGTGGCTGCATGGTAGTAATGACAAAGTCGGACACTTTTTGATCTCTAACTGATGGCATCTAATTGAGTTTTGAGTTCACGCGTCACAGTTTTTTCACAGCATCTTTGGCCAAGTGTAGTAGTACCACGTAGTAGTAGTAGTAGTACATGACTACCAGTACACAGAGTGTATTACCCGGACAAAGCCTAGGTTTGGTGTTTGTGTTGCCAGAAAATTGCACTCTTTGAAATAGAAACAATAAATCATTCAGTCCTCATATTCAATCTGTGTGTCATCCTGCACTGCTGTGATTTGATGATTTGATCATGAAGTACCGCTGCAGTTGAATACCGTTGCCCGTAACGCCGTACTATAGAAGCAGAATTTGTCCGAGGAACCGACTGTGACGCTCCTTCTGAAGCCTTCGCTTTGATGCAAAGTGAATTGTCTCTCTCAGGGCGTCGAAGGAGAACCCAGCTCTTCCAGAGAAGAAGAAATCCAGCCTCTGGCAGTTGTAAGCTCCTCTTTTCTCTTCACTTGAGCTCTCAAATACCAACCGCAGTGCGACTGCTGTGTGATTGATGCGTTTCATTTTGCTTCTCTTTTGTATTCCATGTTGTGGGGTTGTTTTCCCTCCAGGATGTAGGTAAATCTTTGACATGGCAGCGGTGTCTCGCTTAACTTGTTTTCCTCTTGAAAACAAACTCTTAACAGAGGAGAGCCAGCCAGGAGAGGCTGTCTCTGATCTCAGATCTCAGCTGCTGTACTCTCATGATCGTCTTTGATTCTTTAGTAAAAGCTAAAGGGTAATTCACACTATCTGTGTTGTTGTGTCTAAGGGACTAATGGGGACAACGGAACACTTCAGATGGCAGCCGCTAATAGGGCAGCGCTCTGACTTAATACTGGACTCATTTCACAACTTCCCATTCGTCATTTGGAAACAAAAACATGAAAAATAGGATCTGGGTTAAAAAAATACCGAAGTAATTGTTTTCTGTTGTAAACATCAAGCATGACAGAAGCTTTTGAGAGACCTGAGATTGGGGGGGAAAATGCACCTCGAGCAACCAAATTAGAAAGACCTAATCTCTGTGAGGTGACCCCGGCTCTCCTGCGTTGAGTTTCATAAGGAATGGGTTTGGTTTGGTTTGGTTTGGAGGACATTGTTCGGGGCACGTTTTTGACAAAGGGGTTTGGGACAAACTCTGATAAATCCACTATCTCTCCTCTTCTGTTTGTCCCTCTATATTCTTCCTTATTTTGTGATGTCTGTGTGCAGGAGGTGTGTTGGGTGTGTGTGGGAGGGAAGGCAGGAATATGGGTGGGGGAGCACGATAAGATAAGATAATCCTTTATTAGTCCCACAGCGGGGACATTTACAGCAAATACACTCTTACCAGAGCCTTTTTCTTCTATTTAAGTTAGACTTGAAGTCTCTGCTGTAAACGTATTCATTTGAAACATGCTCAGCAGCTGTTGCTGTGTATAGACTGACAGATATAATGGGATAAATAGCGTGTGTCAGGGGGAAGTGGAACGTGTCATTGTCCAGTGTTGCCCTGTGTTGTTGACTAACGTCCCAGTTGGTGCACAGTATTAACCCTGCACTCAAGCGTGCTCTGGTGCTTTGCTGCTTCGGAGACAGATTCATGTAATCAATGTCTGCTCCCCGCATCAGCGCTGGCATGGTGTGTTGGCGTGGGGGGAAATCAACCTTTTTTTTTGTTTACCCGTACATGTTGAACCTCACTTCTGCCGCTGGAGCTACTGCTTGTGTCCACCCCTCTATACGTTTGTCTGTGTGCTTCTTTCTTTTTGTCCCCTCCCCACTTCCCCCCCGCCCTTACACTTCCAGTTTCAGCCGTTTGTTCAGCTCGTCGGGCGCGCCCAAGAAGCCTCTGACGGAGGCCCCGGTGAACGTCAAGTACAACGCACCCACCTCTCAGATTCAGCCGTCCGTCAAGAAGAGGAGCAGCACCCTGCAGCAGCTGCCCAGCGACAAGAGCAAGGCCTTCGACTTCCTCAATGAGGAGTAAGTCAGTCGACACTATCAGGGTACATTGGGTTTGGTGGACTTTGTCCACTTTAATTGAGCATGATAAAAATGATAATCATTTTGATGGCACATTTCGTGGTCACAGTAACTATCTCAGGGTGCTTTCACACCTGTAGTTGGGTTCATGAGCCGCTGCTCTGTCCCACAGAGCGGCCACCGACAACGTGGTGTCCAGGCGGGAGCAGAAGAGGGCCCAGTACCAGCAGGTCAAAGCCCACGTCCAGAAGGAGGACGGCAGAGTGCAGGCTTACGGCTGGAGTCTGCCCAAGAAACACAAGGTAAGGAGATGAGCACAGACGCTGGGGCAGTAGCCCTTCTTGTCTCCTGTTGTCACGACTACGGTTTGTCTGCTCTTCTTCAGGTGACGGTAGAACTGTTGTGACGTTCACTGTAACAGAAAGGAGCTGTAATGCAGCGGCGCCGTTTGTTGTCTTTCAGGCCAACGGTGGTCAGACGGAGAGTAAGGTGAAGAATCTACCTGTTCCCGTCTTCCTCAGACCACTGGATGAGAAAGATGCTTCTGTGAAGGTATTGTTACTGGATAATAACCAATAACACACTAAATGTCTTGTCAGCTTTTGTCTTCAACATTTATGGGGCAGTGTGTAGCATTCAGGGGGATCTATAGGCAGAAATGGAATATCATATAAACTTTGTTTTCTTTCGTGTATAATCGCCTGAAACCAAGAATCGCTGTGTTGTTGCTGCCTTACAATGATCATCCACAGACCTTGTTGTGTGCAGTTTAATGTAATTGTTGCCTCCTCGAGTAGCTGCATGCTCCCCTCTGCACGGTGATGCGGTTCTAGTTCGGTAGAAAGAAAATAGTTCCTAGTTTTAGCTCTGGTGCGTTCTGTCGACGCAGTGATGCGTCTCCTGCGTGTCTCATTGTGTCCGTCTGTGCTCCAGCTGTGGTGCGCTGCTGGTGTGAACCTCTCCGGAGGTAAAACCAGAGACGGAGGTTCCATCGTTGGGGCCAGCGTGTTTTACAGTGACGTGCCTGGACCAGAGAGCCCGAAGAAGAAAATAGGATCTCAGAGCAGCCTGGATAAACTGGATCAAGACCTCAAAGTACACACACACACACACACACACACACACACACACACACACACACACACACGGTGATGAAGCGAACCCTGTAATGAAATGCCAGATCATTGTCATCACACTTCTTTCGTTCATGGTTTCAGGAGCAGCAGAAGGAGTTGCGGCAGCACGACGAGTTGTCGTCGCTGGTGTGGATCTGCACCAGCACCGAGTCCACCACCAAAGCTGTGGTCGTTGACGCCAACCAGGCTGGAAACATCCTGGAGAGCTTCTTCGTGTGCAACTCCCACGTCCTCTGCATCGCCAGTGTTCCAGGTCAGCGGACGAGTGCATCTGACGGCTGCGGCGGGAGAGATTTTATTACTGGCGTCTGTGTGCAGCTGGCTCGCTCTGCGAGGGAACGTCACGGCGTCTCATTCGTGGTTTATGCGCGTGTGCTTTTATTTAGGTGCAAGAGAGACGGACTACCCAGCTGGTGAGGAAGTCGCTCCGAACGCCGAGACGGGACCGGCGGGCGACGCCGGCTCGCCGGCGACCGACAGCAGCTCGGCGTGTGGCGACGGCGTGCTGGGAGGCATCACCGTTGTGGGCTGTGAAGCAGAGGGAGCAGCAGCCGTTCCGCAGACAGCAGGCAGTCCGGGAGAAGAAGGAGGAAGTGGTCAGAGAGGTTTACTGCGTGATACCTTTTTTTCCACACCTAACACTAGCCTGTGCTGTGGTGCATCTATTTATTCATCTTCTCCGAATCGCTCCGATAGTGAACCTTGGATGAAGAACACGTCATCTCAAAATGATATTTAGTCATGGGTTAAACAATAGATGTACATAATATAAAGTAGATCATTGATTCAGCTCTATCCTATCACGTTGTCTGCATTTGCGCCTCCTCTTGCATGTAATGTGCACGTTGCACGTGCACTGAGGATCATTAAAAACAAGGGATTTGTCACCTTTCAACGACACCTCCTGTTAACTCGTGCATCATTTCTGTAATCTCGCCCAGTGTGGTGGAAAATATTCTCCAACAATAAGAACACATCTCTTCAATACAACATCGACAAGCTTAAATTAATTAGTAATTAAATAATAAACCCGCAATGTGCGTGAATGCAGCTCGTTGTTCTCACGGAGATGATCCTCTCCACAGAATCCCGAGCAGCAGAGGAAGCCACCGAGGCGACGGAGGCCAGTGCGGGGCCTGCAGACCAAAGCGAGAGCCTGAGGGGGGCGTACACCGAGCACGTCTTCACTGATCCACTGGGAGCGCAGCAGACAGCAGAGGCTCCAGCCAACTACTCTCAGAGGTAACACCGGTCTGTCCAACAGAAACCTGCAGTTTCATCAGCACCACCGTAAACAAAACCCCACCGAGCAACAACGGCAAAGCACTGTAAAAAACATTTGCGTGAGGGTAAATTATTCTTACAAAGCATTAAACCTTTGAGTCAAACTCTCTTTTCATGACCAGGGAGAGTGATCTGTTGAAAGACGGCGTGAGTTCAAACCCCGACGCGGAGGAGCAGGACCTGATGAGAGAAGAGGCTCAGAAGATGAGCAGCGTCCTGCCCACCATGTGGCTGGGGGCGCAGAACGGATGGTGAGTGTCGGCGCCGGCGCACTGCACCGCGAGTCCAGAAACACTGATGACGGAGGAAACTTTTTCTGATTGCAGCGTGTACGTCCACTCCTCCGTGGCCCAGTGGAGGAAGTGTCTCCATTCGATCAAGCTGAAGGAGTCTGTGCTGGGCATAGTGTGAGTGCGCTGGATCGGACGGTGGACGTTTTACCGCTTCACTCTCATGCTGCTACTTCTTTTTCAAGCTGTGTTTCGGAAGCATTTGTTTCTCTTCCCACAGGCACGTGAAAGGCCGCGTGCTGGTGGGTCTCTCTGATGGCACTTTAGCCATTTTCCACAGAGGAGTAGGTGAGGGAACACGAGTCCTTCTAAAACAAACGAGCGGCATCGACCCGCTGTGTCGTTTATCTGTAAATATAACCGTGCATCTTCACGCCCTTCGTGTGTGGCAGACGGACAGTGGGATCTGACCAACTACCATCTGTTAGACCTGGGGAGGCCGCACCACTCCATCCGCTGCATGACCATCGTACACGACAAGGTGTGGTGCGGCTACAGGAACAAGATCTATGTGGTGCAGCCCAAAGCCATGAAGATAGAGGTATGACGAGTCTTAACCCTCCAGACATTTATTTGTATATTCTATGATTTAGAGTTCTGCACACAGTCAACTGAAAGCATGTCGCACTGCAGCATCTCAAAACACTAAAGTGCATATTTGGTTCCCCTTTGCAGAAGTCGTTTGACGCCCACCCCCGTAAGGACAGCCAGGTCCGTCAGCTGGCCTGGGACGGTGACGGCATCTGGGTGTCCATCAGACTGGACTCCACCCTCCGGCTGTTCCACGCTCACACCTTCCAGCACCTTCAGGACGTCGACATCGAGCCCTACGTCAGCAAGATGCTGGGTCAGTTCGGCGCTTTCTTTGCAACGACGGGCCTCTCGTCAGGCGCAGACGGACTCTGATGAATCAGCTCCGATCTTTTCTTTTACGCAGGTACGGGGAAACTAGGTTTCTCATTTGTGAGGATCACGGCGCTCATGGTGTCAAGTAACCGCCTGTGGATCGGCACTGGAAACGGAGTCATCATCTCCATCCCTTTAACAGAGAGTGAGTTCGGGAGCTGGGCTGGTATCTTTTTGTTTTTACGGGGATAAACGTCTGGTCGACACATTCACACAGTTTCTCTTGTGGCGTTTTGTTCTGCCTCTTCAGTCTGTGTCTCTCTCTCTCTCTCTCTCTCTCTCTCTTCCACCGCTCCGTTAGCAGCCAACCAGGTAACCAAGGCAGCGGCGAGCAACCATCCAGGAAGCGTGGTCCGTGTCTATGGCGACGACAGCAGTGACAAGGTGACAGCCGGGACGTTTGTTCCGTACTGCTCCATGGCTCACGCTCAGCTCTGTTTCCACGGTCACAGAGACGCCGTCAAGTTCTTCACCGCCGTCCCAGGTAAAGACACCCGGCCGCTCCTTTACAGCCCAGTGGTGTTCAGTAACTCTGCTGTCAAACATATATCCTTTTGTACGCTTGCAAAACACAATCTGGACTCGCTTGGTGTTGTTTACAGTTCGTGGCTCTGTGCTCTCAGGTCACGCAGTTCCATCTGCGTCCTGCGGAGCCGAGGCAGCGGTTGACAAGACGGCCGACGCCGCGGCTCAGGAGGGAAGCAAGTCCGTGCTGGTGATGAGCGGAGGAGAAGGCTACATCGACTTCAGGATGGGTGAGTCTTGCCGCACGTAGTGGATGAAACCGCCCAGAGACACGCGTGACCGTCTCTCTCTCCGTGTCTTCAGGTGACGAGGATGGCGAGGCGGAGGAGGGCGAGCAGCCCCCCGTCAAGCTGCAGCCCTCCCCGGCCAAAGCCGAGCGCAGCCACCTCATCGTGTGGCAGGTCCTCGCCAGCGACGACTGAACTCTGACCTCGGGGACCCCCCTCGAGGCCCGATTTGCCTTTTCTCTCAAACGGGCCGCCATGGATGGAGGAGTTGACGTGGACGACTCTCCTCTTCGGACGGAGTTTAATCAGCACTTTGTTTCTTCCTGAACGATAACGAGCAGAAACTCGTACTCGGTGGTGAACTGGACTGGAGCAGCGCGAACAGATTCACACAAACTGCATGTTGTTGTTTCTCTTATTTGTTCCTTTGAAAAAATATATATTTTCTGAATTTGAATCTGAATCTGTTATAATGCCTCTTCTCTATCTTCTAATATCCTTTGAGGTAAAGCTGTTATTGGATACAGAACTTTTTGTTCTATTTCTTCAGCAAATGTAATGAATTTTCCTCCTGATATTTCCGGGTTCCCTTCACTCGGTGTTCATGTTGGAGTCGACGTGAAGAAACAGAATAATCACCTGTGAGCTCCCCTGTTGCCTCTAATAATGGAAGACTGGGGCGATCGTGAGCGCTCCTATTTCATGTTCCTGTTGTTTTTTTGGGGATTTTTCATCCTTTGAGAACTTGGCTTTTGATTGTATGCAAGACAAATTGAATTGATTGCCGGTTGTCTCCTGGTCAGGACTTGTTTAAGTCAAATGCTTCCTCTGGTCAGCACGGCCCCGCAGTGATCTTAACATTCAAGATGCAAGTCCCAGTTTCTGCCTCTCATGCCAGCTTCACCATATTTACATTCCAGTCACGGAGCAAAGCAGCCGATGTTCTGAAAAATACATGATCTGCAATGTTCTGATGAAGCCCAGAGGGTACCTCCGTGACTGACAGAATCCCTTAACGCTGTCGGTCCTCTGCTCTCAATCTGAAAGCCAGCTGGTAGACGCTTTAAAACAAGGCATCGAGGCTTGAAAAGACTTGATTTACTCTGCTTTTCTAGTGTGACAAAGTATTTATTTTCCTTGAAAGAATGTTGCTGCGCTTGCTACCAAAGTACAAAGAATGACGGCTGGTTTCTCCACATGCTGAAACAATAACAGCGTCTCGCCTACTGCAGAGCAGCATGTTTGCGTCTGCTGCCTCCGTGCAGGTGAAATGCACGTTTTTTTTGTAACAGAAATCCCGGTGTATAGATACCATATATTTTTAGACTTTCATATTTTGGGAATTGACGTATTTTTAGGGTGTGAGAGAAGAGATTGAGCTGGACCCGTTATTATGAGAGGATAAAGCCGCCACGCGTGAGGATTACGTAACCCCCCCCCCCCCCCCCCCCCCCCCTATTAATCCGTATCCTGATTGCAAACTTGTGCGCGCGTGTGTGTGTGTGTGCGCGCGCGCGCTCCTCTCCAAGAGGAGTGAAACGTTACTGCAGTTTAGCCATTTCAGTATTTATGTACAATGATTGAGCCTTTGCGATTCAGAATGTATCTTTGTACATTGAATATATATGTGTATGGAACATGACATGTGCTTGGGTTTGTTGTTTTGAAATTATATGAATTTGTGTTGTGGGGGGGCCTTACTCAGCTATGCACCGTGTCTGTGGGGGGGGGTTGCTGCTTCAGGATGTTTTTATTTAAAGTAGAAAGCCTGCAGCCTGTCCACAGACCCTGACACAATCAGCTTTGGGCTAACGCAGGACAAAGTGAAGTCAATGCGCAATACGCATTTCTAACAGTCAAATTAAAGCAACTTTCGTGGGCCAGCTTCGTCTGCTTGTAATGCTTCATTTGTCTGCGTCAGTGATCTACAGCTCGTCTTCAGGTTTAAAGCTGAAGCTTTATACGTTTGTCTTTGACTTAAACCTCGCAGTGAGCTCACCAGTAAAACAATCAAACCAACCAAAGGCAAAAACACCAAACCAGCTTTATTATCCGCTCCATAGGTTAAAACAAACACCCAGCAATCCATTTAAATGCAAGAGGATCACACAGCCAATCTGAATGCATTCAAACAATTCATGCTGATTCCTGGTCACATCCCCTTAGACACTTCCCTTTACCAGCACTAGGTGGCGAGCTTGCACTCCACTTATAAGTGCTGTTTTTTCCAGTGACCATTGGAAGGACAGCTCCCCTCCCCTGCCTGTGATTGGTCCACCGCTGCTCTATTGGAGGCCTTGGTTTCAGCCCGTAGACTGTAGAATGAGGCTGAAGCGGTGATTAGCAGGCTGAGAGACCGATGGAGGCTTTAATCTCTTCACGAGCTCTCAGGAGAACACCTGGCTGTCATGGATCACAGCCATAGTGGAGCAGGTTAAGGAAGTACTGCTGAGAACAGTGTTCGGCCTGTGCTTTCTGAATTGTCTTTTAATACTAACTTAATAACTTGCATCCATTTCAACACTACCGGTGTCTGAATTAAAGGTCGCAAAATCTAGCCTGCCAGTTTGCAGTACCATGTCACAGTCCGCTCCTCAGTTATGTAAGCCGGCCAGATGGTGGCTTGGAGGCGGGTGGGGTGTCCATCCAGGTCTCGCCATAACCTCCTGTTCCTGTTGTGGAAGCTGCTGCCCAGGATGCTCCAGGTTAACTGACCTACTAATACCACTGCAACTGTCGGTTGACTGTAAGTTGCTCTGAGGTGAAATCCTGCAAAGAACACGCTGTTAAAGTGTGTGTGTGTGTGTGTGTGTGTGTGTGTGTGTGTGTGTGGTTATTTTATACGTCACTAAAAAGGTCACTCAGTTGTATGGAGGTGAACGCTGACTTTGCTGCGTGCCCCTGTTTTCACCAGGAGAAGGCAAAACGCATTAAAGTCTAAAAATCGCTGCTGGCGTAAATGCACCCTCTGGAGACAGATGTGCTGTGGTGCCTCTATTCAGCATGAATCACGAGTAACTCAGAAATGCAGACGCGCCCCTGAAGAGGAACGCCGCGCACCTTCTTTCTTCTTGAGTGTGTGTGTTTACGCAGCCCATCGTCTGCGCCGTCATCTCAGCTGGCTCGACACAGTCTTCCCTGGTGCAGGATAAACACACAGCTGGAGTCTCCTCCGATTCTCTCTCTCTCTCTCACACACACACACACACACACACACACACACACACACACACACACACACACACAGACAGCATCTATTTCTGTCCTCTCATCATTTCTCATCACTTTTCACACTCTGCTACCCTCGTTGTCATCCATTCTGTTTTTTTCCTTATATGATGTGAGGACTCCCTTCCTTTGACAATCATCTCTGTCACTAAGGCCTCTCTCTCTCTCTCTCTCTCTCTCTCTCTCTCTCTCTCTCTCTCTCTCTCTCTCTCTCTCTCTCTCTCTCTCTCTCTCTCTCTCTCTCTCTCTCTCTCTCTCTCTCTCTCTCTCTCTGTCTCTGTGTCTCTGTGTCTCTGTGTGTGTCTCTTACATCACTTGGAACTGGGGATCACACACAAGCACACAATGAACGTCATACATGCATACAGGGACACTGATTGTACACACTTTACCAGCCAAGAGCCTGTGGCAAAGACGTTCTACTATTTCGTGTTTCATATTTCAAATATAACCTCCATCCTTTCCTGTCATGGCCTTTGGTTGGAGCTTTGATCTCATGTGTTACATTTCTTCATGGTCGTTCTGGTCATTACGGACCCTCAAGTAGGATACCATGGTTGGGGTCATTTTATTCATTATTTTACCATAATTAATGTTAGAATTTGTGATGACGAAATATCAAATATTGACAAATGTGGCTAATATTCTTTTCAGCAGTTTTTAACAAAACAAAAGGTAATCTATAACTGCCACTGTTGCTGTCTGAAAATGTGTTTTCTTCCATCACAGATGTAGGCAATTTGCTTTAAAACATTTAAAGAACGTGACTGTGTCTTACGTGCTAATATGTGAAAGGAATAGTTCGATATTTTGGGAAATGCGCTTCTTTGCTCCACTCACACGTCTGTTGGTTAAATATGAAGCTATAGCTAGCAGCCGGTTAGCTGACTGGGAAACACATTCTGGAAATTTCCTTTCAGTTTGAGAAATTAATGGATAACCTGTATCGGCAAATGTATATTGTATTTTAACTCCCAAAGTCCTCACAGCTGCTGAGCGCGTACGTCTAGAGCTGTAAATGTTAATAAGTTGTCAATAGATGGATTTTGGTCTGGATAACCTGCAGCTCTTTTCCATTGGACGAGTCGTCCTGATGAATGAAAGAGATACACAAAAAGACAAAGGAGGACAATGCTGGAGGAAGATACAGAGCAAGAGAGGTTTCTACACCACATAACACAAACGTTATACAACATCTATATAACGTAATAAAATGTTGTATTAACCGTTAAGCCATTTGTTACATCTTACTCACATTGGATGTATTTTAATACATGAATTCACTGTACTGTTACATTTAAAGGCCTATTTTATTTTCATTTTATATTAATATCCATGTGTCATTTTGCCACACAGCAGTTAGCGGTTAGCTTAGCATGGCAAAAAGACTGGAAGCATGTATACAACGCCATGGTAGCATCCTGTCCATCGCAAGGTTGTCACGCCCTAAAGCATATGCTTAATCAGAGGCATATCGTTTATTGTTCATGTGACTCTAAATGGACCATCATGTACTAAATGAACATTATGCTGCATTGAAGAAGACTTGAAACTAGAGATTGAGACATAAACTCATGTTTACAATGTTTACTGAGGTAATAAATCAAGAGAGAAGAAGGGTAACTTTCTCATAGACTTCTATACAATTGGAATTCTTTTTGCATCGCGAGGAGTCGCCCCCTGCTGGTCAGTAGAGAGCATGCACATGTAAGGCTCTTCCACAATGGCTTTACCTTTCAGATCCAGGGGTTGCTGCCTGATCTGCACGCTCATTGTTCTTTAATGATGGATAGCGTGGTACCTACCGAAGAAAAATAGGGCATGTGAAAAATGATTTGAGGTTAATTACTGTTTTTTGGAGTCATCCTCGATGTCGGAGGAAGGAAGACCGAAAAAACGCGTCTTGATGCAAATGGGTACAGACGGCTGGAATGGACTCAAAACGACCCAGAAACATCAAAGGTAAGACGACAGTTATGTCCGTACAAAGTAAAGTTTCTTTTCTCTTCTTTGGCTGCCGGGTCATTGAGTTTTGGTTGTCGAGCGATGGGACTCATAAGTTGGAATCATTGTTTTTGCTTCTTAGTTAATTGGTGTTTTAGATAAAAAAAAGTTATCATGAACTTTCAGCCAACCTTCTTCCCATTATGTGTGTGTTCAGGATGAATATGTTGTTACAAATAAACAATAGGTTTATCATCTTATTTGTTGTCATACTGATATATCTATCTCCGTTGGGGAACCCGTATCAGTACCACAGATGTACCTATCTGATGAATAACAGCAGCTCCTGATGGTCGTATCTGATTTTACGATGACAGTCATATTGAGGACAGTGCATGCTGTCGTGCTGTCGTGTTGCTGAGTTTTGTTGACATGAAAATGCGTCGTGATAATATACTGCTCTCACTGCAGATACTGGGTAGATGACCAACAGTCTGCAAAAGTATGCAAAAAAACCAGTGAGTTACACAAATGAGTTGTCTACGTTCAGGGGCCAGTGTTTGGGGATGGACTGCTAAGTGGCCACCTAAGCTTTTTATTGTGTCCCGTTTAACATTCGGCTATTATTTTTAATATCACAATGTAAATCATATCTATAACTAGGGCTGTACCAAATAGGTTGAAGCCTCACTCGTCACTCTCAAAGACACATCGAGCGATGCAGCGCTCCTTCTGTGTTTTATTAAATTACATTTTTAATAATATGTTCACAACGAAATATTCTGCTTCAATCCACATGTGTTGTCATTGAGCCTTTCAAAAACAACATTTTGGTCCAAAACCGTCTCCCGCTTGCACCAGCAAGGCGTGCAGCTGTATTAATGGGGCGGTACAGCAGCAACCTAACGTAACCACAATAACACTAAATCATACTTTCTCCATTTTTTTAGGGTGATAATGTCATAGAATATGACGACATACTCAAAAAACCTCAATCAAAGATTTGGATTTGAATAAAGTGACTTTCGACACAAAGTTTGGTGAGCAGGCATTGAGAAGGAACGGCTAACTGGTTTATCATTCAGGATTTAAAGTCCACTCGTCACTTCATTTTTACATCTTTGTTAAAATTGCTTTGCTGTCGGCGAAGGAAAACAAATATCGTCAGTCATCCCTTCAATCGTCGACACACCATCCCATAATGAGGCGCAAAGCTGGTTTCAGTATGGCTCCTTCTTGAAGTGATGAGCTGATGAAATGAGCAGACGAAAGGTGAGGACAGGAAAGAGGTGTATTTTGAGAAGCGGAGCCAGTGGGCGGGATGAGTCACCTCGCCCTCCCAAACGCACTGGGCTCATGGGGTCACACACACACTTCCCAACTTCCCAACTTCCATCCACGCGCAGGTGTGCACACTTGAACGTATACAAAGGGCTGCACTCAACCTGACAACTGCACAAAGTGCTATTGTGGCGCTCCCCCCCGAGTCGCCATTGGCAGTGTGACCAAATGTAAGCTAGTGACGCACCACATGACCATGAAGCACAAATATATTACATCTGCCCGAGCAAAGATGAGCCTAGCTTTCATTATGAGCCACATTAAACCGTGAATATCATTCTGTTGAGTCTAATCCCCCGGGGAGGATTTTTGCCTGCGAGTTATGCAACACACACAGAGGACAAGCACAACCCCCCCCCCCCCTCTATTTGCCTCTTTAACTCTATCAGCAGCATCGCATCAGTTCTGTGCGTCCTCACGAGGAGGCCGTCACCACGTCGAGCTGTTCTCCGACCCGACCTGCGGCACCGGACGCTGTCACGCACTCGGCGGTGGCGGCAGGCTGGTCAGTGGCCTTCATGACGCCTGGCGTTGAAGCAGTTGTGGTTCAGGGTTGCTGCTCTGTTTGGTATTCGGCGCCCTCAAGGCCTCTCTGAGGATGGTGTGGTGGTTTTTTTATTTTTCCATGGTCTTCTCCTCCACTCCGGGGTGTGACTGCAGCCTGCAGGGAGCAGTGCTGTGTTGGAATAGAAGAGAAGAAAACAAACTCTCTCTTTTACCTCAGCCCTGCAGAGCCTGGAGACACACTCCTCCCAGCCAAACACTGAGTGTGTGTGTGTGTGTGTGTGTGTGTGTGTGTGTGTGTGTGTGTGTGTGTGTGTGTGTGTGTGTGTGTGTGTGTGTGTGTGTGTGTGTGTGTGTGTTTACCCGGCCCTCCTGTCTGGCCCTTTGCCCTCCATCCTCCCGCCCACCGCTTCAACTTCCTGTGTCCTTGTTGAGTCTCCTTTAGTGTGGTGTGGTAGATATTTGATAAAACCTGACGATTGAGTCTGGTTGCATAGAAGTCTATGAGAAAATGACTCTACTTCTCTCTTGATTTATTCCCTCAGTAAACATTGTGAACATGAGTTTATGTCTCAATCTCTAGTTTCAAGTCTTCTTCAATACAGCATGATGTTCATTTAGTACATGATGGTCCATTTAGAGTCACACAGACCATGAAGCAGGGGATGCTTTAGGGCGGGGCTTACTGTGATTGACAAGTCGCCACCGCTACCAGAGCCGTACACGGCGTCTCTACATCCCTCCACCGCATTCCAAATATGGTTCCGGCCGTATTCCAAGATGGCGACGGCAAAATCTCTCGAACACCAGGCTTCATAACAGCAGTCCACCAATCAATGGGTGACGTAACCATGACTACGTCCACTTCTTATATACAGTCTACAGCTGCATGCAGGTAAACCGTCCGCCGGGAGAGCGAAACAGGTGAAATGCAATCTTGGAACCTGTCGCATGACAGTGATTCAGCTTTTTATTAAAATGTTTTTCTCTCAACTCTCACTAACCCCAGACATATCGGCTGGCTGAATCGTCCCTGAACCCTGTAGGTTCACTGTGAGCTCTGTGACATCGGGATGACTGTAACAGTAACAGTTTCTCCTGTTTCCATCTTCTCGAGGCCAGAAGCTGTCCATGTCATACTGCATGTCTTTGCAGATAGAAAGGTTGTATGAAGTTAGTCTCCGTCTCCCATGAATGTTTGCTGTAAGACAAAGAAAATACTCTCGCGGTGTAGATACTCCAATGCAGAACTGTGTTCACAATACCACGTTGTGTTTGGTGTGGCCGGCCGGAGGGAGCTGAGGTTGAGCACATATCTGAATCTGTAAATAGAAAAGTTTAGGATGGCGGAGGTACAAGATCATCCATGTGGAGTTCAGACAATAGATTCAGGATGTTCAGTCGTGTGGTTGCCTGCTGAGTCACAGCGAGGCCGTAGTTGAGCTCCAGTTTGCAGAGAGCTCCTGACTGTAAGCCTCTTATGAATGCTGCGTCTCATGTGCACCATACTGCCAAGCATGTTAGAGGAGTGAGTCTAACTGTTTACAGAGCACATGCAAACATCCTCCTTTCCTTTACTTACTGCTATTTAGGGCATTCGGAGGCTGTCCCAGCATGCACTGGGCATACAGTCTGGATACTAACAAAAACATAAGCGGTCACATTACTGAAAATGATTACTGAAAAAGTTACTCTGTCAGAGGAAAACGTAGTGAAGGTAGTTATGTGCTATGTCTAATTAACAACCACCAACACTGCTTTTGAATCCATCACTAACGGAGGTTGTGCAGCCCAGAGCAACGAGCTGTGACCCACATAAACAAACCGAACTCAAATCAGCATTATGAGCCGCTACACAATCACTTCGTAACATAAAATCCCATCATTTATGTTAACCGCTCCGAGGGTAGGAGCAGCACTCACTGCCGACGGTGATTTCTGAATGTCTGAGCCAAAGTCTGATGTTTGAATCCCATTCAAGGCCCCCGAGGTCCCGACTCTCGAGCTGAAGTAATGGGAGCCGCTGGCCTCAGGTTCACCGTGACCCAGTTCTGTCTGGCCTCAACAAACATGTATGAGCAATGTAAAGAGAGACTCCTTTTCAAAAGCAATTCATCATTTTTGCACCAGATACTGGATTACTTTCCCTCAAACTTGCAGCTGCTGCTGTCTTGTGTCAGTGTCAGATGCACTTTTTGTCAATAAAACTCAAAAGACTGTTTCCACCTGGAGATTTCTGAATATTCAGACATGACACATCTAAACCAGCTTAGTGCAAAGGGACAACAAGGGGACAAATATGGAGAAAACATATCTCATATTTAGAGAAGTGTTTAGTGTTATTGCTGAGAGCAGCTGGTGAAATGGATAAGAAAACAAAAAAAGGTTAAAACCCTGTCTTTCTAACAGAGAAGTGTGTTTTCATTAACGATGAGAAATGGTCATTTTTAGGGGGTTATATGACTTTACCAACCGTAGTTACCGCGATCTAAACACAAAGCAGCAGGCGTGCAGGCAAATTAGTGTGTTTACTTGAGATACCACTCACTCAAAGTGTGGTCACTTTATTCAAATAACGTCTGATTGGAAACTCATTCGGTGGTAAAAAAAAAAAGATTTCTGATCGGGCAACAAAAGGTGAGTGTAGAATGCCTCACATTTCCCACCTGCAAAACATGCTCTGTCTAATTCGGGTCTTAGCCAGAAAAAAACCACTGGAATTCCACAGGGCTCTGTTGTTGGCCCACTTCTCTTCAGTTCATGTATAAATAACTGCGTGAAGCGGTCAGACTACTTTTGTTTGTCAGTTTCTTCCCTTCCGTTGCAACACACACAGCTCAGCATGGTCTGACATTTCTCTTGAATTTAAAGGTTGGCCAATGTATCGAACAGGTTGTAAAATATCTGTATTTGAGACGTTAACATGGCGAGCCTGGTCGTGAACTATCACGCATTTAGTTTTTCGGCTACAAATTAGTTTTATGCGTCGCATGATCTTTTCACATTTAAGGTATTGTGTAACTTCTTGGCCACAAGCAGCTTCTAATTCTACACTCTTAAGATGGTATACAATCGGGCAATTCCATTTATGGATGAAAAGTTGATTAGATCTTCCCACGGTCACATTCTTAAATGTATAAGTTTTGATCATTGAATTGGATTTAAAGTCATCTAAATGCGCAAGTAATCAGACTGTGCTATGTCCCCATAAAACGAAGCATTCACACAAAGAAGTTCAATAAATTAATTGAATATGAGCACAGTGACATAATGCATTCTAAATTAATTAACGCGTTCAAATAATAAATATAGAAGTATCGGGCACTTCACTTTCAAACCTCTGCACCGACAGCAGCACAGTTGCTACCAAAGTGTGACTGTGACTCGTACATGTGCACTCATGAGGCAGCAGGTCGGTGTTGTACGGAGTCTCCCCCGTGTTAGCAGTCCGTCTGCAGGCCGCTGGACCGAACCCCCTGCTGTTTGCGTGATACGAGAGAGAAGTGCACGATGCTCCTGAGATTGTTGCTGTGACGACGCAGAGGAGACATATGGCTGTTGCAGAGAAACCGAAGGGTGTCAGGATAGGTGGAAGCTTTCGCTGAGCGTGTGTGTGTGTGTGTGTGTGTGTGTGTGTGTGTGTGTGTGTGTGTGTGTGTGTGTGTGTGTGTGTGTGTGTGTGTGTGTGTGTGTGTGTGTGTGTGTGTGTGTGTGTGCAAGGCTGGAAAAACGAGAGTGAGAGCGATGCTTTTGGTCTTTTTTATGTGGCAAAGCTTGCTGGCGCACGTTAGAAATGTCTGTGTGCGCGTGTCAACAACATCCCCACCTCCTCAAACGCCCAGGAATTCATGATCAAGGATGCTTCTCTCTGCAAAAGAACAAAACACCCTCAAACAATAGGAGAGGAAGGCTGTAGAAAATGAAATGTCTGTGCACAAAACCAGCCAGGGTGATTTGTGTGGGAGGGGAAGTTGCCCACACTTCATTTGTGAAAGGTTGTCTAAACGACTGAGACGCTGTTGTTTGCTGCGTGTGGACACAAAGCAATGACTTCATATACATCTAAAATAGCGCCGTCATTGCACGCCTCATGCTCAGCAAAACCCTTATTATGAAAGTGTCCCTTTTGTGTTTTTAACCATCATACAAACACATGCGTGCTGCTGTTGTTTTTCCAAAGTCCTGCAGGGCAAAAACAATGCAGAGCCTGTGTTTGTGAGCAGGAACACGTGCCGCCCTCAGACTTAGAGAGCAGCTGGCAGCACCATCAAACATTCATGAGAGATGGAAAGACTGTGAAGGACAGCGTGGACCCAGGGATACACAGAGAGAGAGAGAGAGAGCGAGAGACACAGAGGCAGACTGTGATCTCACAAAGGTTAATGGGACTTATCTGCATTAACTCTGAGCTGCTGTTGTTTTTAGGGGCCATCGTTTGTGCCCGTGAGGTGAGTCGAGGTGAGCCGCAATCGAGTTTCTGTCGCCGGCGATGCCTCTGTTCCGTCCAGTCCACAGCAGCGGCTCGGTTCAATATAAAGGAGGGATACGGGCCGCTTGTACAGGGCTGCTTGTTTATCCTCACTCTCTATTCTCATTGTGTTTGTTGAGTCGGAAAACACTATGTCGTAAACAGCATGTCGTTGATTGAGCGTCTATGAGTATCTTTTAAAGCGCTACACAAATACAAGTGGTGGCAGCCTTCACTAGATTTAAGTTTTGAAAAAGATATATATGTAGCAATGTTGCTTCTCCCAGCGTATCCACTCAGGATTGGTGGACAGGCGAACACGTGGAGCTGGAGGAATCGCAGCAGACTGACCCGACTTCACATCAGCTGAACAGGGTAACGGTGGATTCATCTGAAGGAACATTAAACCCTCTCTCCTTCTGTGTGTGTGATAGGCTCCTCCATTGCCGGGGTCTCGTAAATTATTTTCATAGTTTGATGAAGGTTACGCATAAAAAGCACAGATGAACCGGCGGTGGTTTTTTCTTTCTGAGAGCAGAAATAAGCAACGATGGATTCCAGGCTTTTGGTGTTTTTTTTCTTCTTCTGGGTGTAGAGATGCAACGATGTGAACAATATGCTATGAGCGAAGTAAACCTGCCCGTTGAAGCAGTGCAGTGCAAACATGGCTATCTTTAAGCTACGTTGTGCTTCCCACACGGACACGAGCTGACGCCGAACCGTGACGAGAAAACGTTTGGATCTTTTATACTCCGTGCCGGCTTCTGCTTGCGGTAAAACCGATATTCTCCCAAACTGTAGGGGGCAGTGTATCGAAAACCCACAGGTTAAAGCTTCATTGATGTTATTTTTTAGCATAAACATGTCACCTATGTCACCTTTGTCCAAAAAACATTTCCCACACTTTGACGAGCGCTAACCAGTTTAGCCTTGTCCGTATTTATTTCACTCCGAGCCTATTGGATCCATATTCTGCTCGCCTACCTGACAAACAGCATTACGTTGTGTGTGGATTACGTAATGAAAGTCTGTCAGAAAGGCGTTATTGCCCAATCTTCAAGCATCACAATTAAATGTTGTGGGATGGATGAATTACCTTCATTTATTTCGCCTCAAGCGCAGTGTTTATGCTCTCTTTGCATTGTTATCCGCACACTTTTATTGTCTGACAGCTTTTCCCTTTTAGAGTTCGGATCACGTCGTGTAAATATTCATCATGTGTATTTTGACTGAGATGAGGAAGAGGAGGAAACCAGCAGGGCTACAGCAACCGAGCGGTATTTCACGCTGGTCTGTAGAGCATTTCTCTCTCACCTGCCGCCTCCCCTCACACAAATGTGCTTCTTCTGTCTTAATCTTGCCGATGACTCGAGGGGAAAAGGGCCGCTGGTAATATAAACCCTCTCTATTTGGGCTGCGGTGTGCTGGCCACACACTTTGATCAAGAGTGCCTTGAAAAGACAACCTTGGATCCATAGGGGCCCAGAGATGGGGGATTGAGGTCAGTGTGTGTGTGTGTGTGTGTGTGTGTGTGTGAGAAGAACATCTTAGAAAGTTAGGGCGATTAGCCGCGTTAGTGTCTGTGCTAATACCGGCCCATATCTGCCATTGATCCTCGTCAGCCCATATGTTCCCAGAAAGGGAAGCGCCAAAGCAGTTACACACACTGACCAGGTTAAAGCTGCGCGTATCGACAGTAATGCATTGCTATTTACGGCGTGGATGCCACTTTATCTGGCCAGCCATGTATGGCACAGTACAGTAATAGGCCTAACACTAATGCTGACCCTTGTTAGGCTGAGCGTGCAGCAGCATATGCACTGTACTTTCTCTCACCACGGAGCCACGGAGCCCTGCCGCCGCTGGCTCCGTGACAGGAGCGTCGCTCATGGAGGGTTCAGGGGGGATGATGATGATGATGATGATGATGATGACGATGACGACAAATGTTCCTACAAATCAGCTGTGACTGGGAACAGGGTGCAACGCGGCCTGTGTTATTATGAAAAATAAAGTGTGCACGTGTGTTTGTGTGTGTGTGTGTGAGCCGTGCTTTGCATATTAGTCCAGATGGTCAAGGAAGGCCTGGTTGAGCCCTGTCTGTTCCGGCTGGCTGTGAAGCTGAGAGCTCCTCTCCCTGCCTCCATCTGCTCGCGCTCAGCAGAGGATCCAGCTCGCTGCAGTTATTAGCCGGCTGGGTCTCGGGGACGACAGTAATTAAGAGATGAGATGGACTCGCCCCCCCCCCCTCCCCCCCCCCCGTCTCTACCCCCATTTTCTCACAGTCTGTGTATATTGAACACAAGGTGAACCTGAAGCCTTCGAGCTCACTGAGGGTCTGGGATTCCGGTTGTTTATGGAATCCCCTGACAGTAAAAAAGATCAACCAATAACAACCTGAAAGTCACATGACCCAATGTCACCATTTTGTCTTGCTGTTGCATGAACCAAGCTGCAAAAACAGTTCCAACTTGATGCAACGCAGCTGTATTGATATGCAGTGCAATTTAGAATAAGCGCAACAATAAAATAAGATTTCATTCCAAGGTCGTCGACGTTAAAAAGGGAGGGTGAAGGTCATGGCTTTGATGCGCCTAAAATATCCCCATGAGGATAATCGTGAAAGAACAAAGAGAAGAAAGATGAAGGCGATTTAAGTTTGAGCGAGCCAGTCGAGCGAGTGGAGAAGAGTCATGCCTCTGTGAGAGGAGGGCGACGTGAGGTATTTCTTGAGCAGGTTCTCAGCTGATGACAGAATGACTGTAGCACCGAAAGGTGAAGGCAGTAAATCACGGCGATGGCGGTGTGGAAAGTGCAGCGTCGATTTTTACTCCATCACCGAGACACAGAGTTTGAGGGCTGAACGCCGCGTCGGACGAGCGCGTGAGCCGGCTGTGTGCCGCTCACAGTCCAACACAGACCGACAGCAAAATCCCATCGAGTCACGTCCCACCTTGGTGAAAGACACCGAGTGGAGACGGAGGAACTGCTGCTGAATACACAAGCAGACACCAAGCATCGCAAAGAGCTGCAGGACAAAAGCAATCAATCTGCTACCAGCTCAGTCGGGAGCTTTCCTCTGCTAAGTGTATTAACGCGGTGAGATCTTTGAAGCCCATGATTACGCAGCCAAAGATGAGATTTGAAAGCGCGACCTGCTGCGCACGCGTGTGTCATGTTTATTATTTGACCCCTCCACGGGTGAGCTCGCTGGAGGACCGGGTGCTTGTTTACGATGCACAGCTGCTGCGTGTGGGGGAGGCGGCCCGTTAGTGAGGGCTTTGACCTTTGACCTTTCGGCCGCAGCCCCACCTGACTTCCCTCCTCATTTCCTTTCCTATATGAGGAAACCCTGGTCCACATTCCAGCAGCCGTGACGGTTGAATTTTGGTGTGACGACACCTAATCCGTGTGCGTGTGCGTGCGTGTGCGTGTGCGTGCGTGCGTGCGTGCGTGCGTGTGTGTGTGCGTGCGCGCAAGCTCGCTAATGGACTTGTGTAAGAGGCTCAGAACGTCACCGCGCTGCCGCGCTATGTGGCCCGTAACTTATTCAACAATTGTTGAAACATTTCACGATGGCACGAGATGAAAAGTCAGGGGATTACCAAAGTCATTGGGATTCATCCTCTGGGGACCATGAATGTCTGTGAACTGTTTATCCAGAACTGAGCTACAGACCAACGAGGAGAGCGACGTTGCCGTCCCTTGAGCCATGTCGCTAGTGAGGCCAACAATGAAGATCAATTCATTTGGAACAAGTTTCATAATTGAATGCCTGTACTGTATATCTTTAAATGTCATTTCTTTCTTTCATTGATATTTCTTGCAGTGCACTGATCAATAAAAAGCCAGCCCAGCTTGTTCTCCCCACATGCCAATCAAACCTGCCAGTCCCCGTGTTCAGTGACTTCTACCGATTAAAAGATTTACACGTAACAAGTCCTACATCTGCTGAACATCTCTGCAGTGTTGACGCGCAAAGACAGTCATATTAATACATGTGTCCACGCTTCCCAGCGTCCATTTGGCTGTGATTCCTGGAACATTCACGCGCTACAAGTCTATTTGAGGCTGGTGAGTCGGTTGGAATGCCGATCGGTCATAATATATTCACCTCTCGCAGCGCTTCAGGTCCTGCATGCTCCCTGCACACGGTGTGTGAGAGAGAAAGGGGGAAAGATGGTGATAGTGGGATGGTGTGTACTTCCATATATCTAATTCCAGCAGCGTTACCTTAACACCCAGATCACCCCCAACACACACACACAAACCCTCCTCATCCTCCCATCACACATTTACCCACATGTCGCTTCTTCTGCCTTTGCTTCTCATTACCACTGGTCAACAGGCAGACGTGTTGGTTTGAAACGAGCACAGTTTAGCCTTTATTTGGAGGTAGAAACCTACAGTGAGGTCACACTGTAATGTTGGCAATAATCCCAAATGGTACATAAAACTGTGTGCATGCTCAATCACAGCAAGTATGGCACGGTTTGAACCAGGATGTAAACTGAGATCGATGTTTACAACAGTTTGTGATTTAAAAAATATATTTTTTACCAATCAATTACCTTTGGTTTCTCTTTGAAATACGTTTGGCTAACCTTCTCAATGTGGAGCTACTCGTTTTTTCTGCTTTGTTGCTTTGCTCTCAGATCTCAGCAAAACAACAACAACAACAAGTTGCATGAAACTGAAATCGTCCTGGATGCTTGTGTCGCTGTGCACCACGTCCCCTCTCACCCCTCTCTCCCCCCCCTTCCCCTTTTTTACTCCCCCTCCTCGTTCCACCGAACGCTGCTGGAGTAAGGCAATACACGCCGTCAGCAATAAGAGCGAAACGCAGTCAAATTCTGTCCTTGCACAGCTCCAGAGAAGCGTCACCGGAGCACAAACACCTGTGACGCACACTCCTCATTATGGCCCTCTTCTGGTCCGACAGGAATAGCTTTTTCCCTTCACCCCGGTCCCTTTCATTTCTTCATCGCACAAAAAAAACCAGAGAGAAGGGGTGAGCTCGGGGAGGGCCCTGAGCTCATGGATAGAAGAGACAGACATACAGAGAACATGGCGTCGATAGCCATTCATGTGCTAATCTGGTCTTTTATGGACTCAATGCCACGCCGATGAGACGTACGGTGTTTACTCAAGCGGGATGTTTGTTCGTGTGGGAGTCCGTGTGGTCGGGAGAGAGGCCGCCTGCTCGAGAGCTCGCAAGCAAACAAGACGGGGTCACATCTCGGTGTTCACCAAACAAACCGCCACATACGGAGAGAACTGATTGGTCAGCGTTTCGGGTTTCTAGCGTCACGTGATTCATGGCTTGGTAAAGTTCAGAGTGTCTGAGACGTGCACCCCAAGAATCAGAGGTCAGGAGAACATCTGGGACCCTCACCTCATCTGGATTACTGGGTCAGGCCGTCCAAACTGGGCTTTGGTTTGCCCGGTAGTGCATTCGAGACTGTGAGGGCTTGAAATGGTGTAAACAGGAATGGGGACGGCACTTTGCTGCAACATATCACGTTACCATGAAAACGACAAAAATATGATGTATTTATGTTATATTTTGTACTCCCTGATTTGAACGTCTTCCAGGCTCTTTCCTCACAAGATGAGAGGTAACTTCATATAATATATTTTGTTCCGTCTTTAACCCTTAATGCTTCTGTGTAAATTGAATACTCCAGGCTGAACACACGTCTTTGTTTACCTTTTCTTTTACTGCTCCATGCGTCCACTGGTTGCCCCGTGTTTAACGTCACATTGCAATGATTTGTGGGTAATTTCCTTTGGCAAACTTACGGAAAGGGTTCAGAAAGGGCTCAAAATGTCTGCGAGAGACTCAAACACTCGATGATGTGACAGTGGGACATCCCTAAGCCCTCACGGACTTCGCGGGAGCGCGCATCAAAGTCCGTGAGTCCGTGAGGGGGGACGTTGGGATTTAGCCATTAAGTTAATTGTAACATTTTGGTCGGCTAAAAATGATCTTATACAGCGTTCGGTTGTACCTAACTCCACCCTCTTCTGTCACTTCTGGTGGCAAAAAACCAAGATGGCGATGGACAAAAACCAAGATGGCCACAGCCACAGATCCAGATGGCGACGGACAAAAACATGTTGATGGCCAAAATGCTGAAGGCAAACCAATAAGTGACATCACAGTGACTTCGTCCACTTCTTATATTCAGTCTCTTTGTCTGCGACTGTAGTAGGACTTGCCATAAGGGCAACTCTTTGGAGCATTAAATCCAGTTGTTTACTATGTGATCATGTTGCTTTCAAAGCAGTCATTTTCATAAACGCTCAGCTTTAGTTACTGTCAGCTGCTGCCGGTCAGCCCCGCTGTCTGTCTTGTTAGTTTGCAACTGGCCGGTATGTTGTTGTTGTTGTTGTTGTTGAGCTGGTCACATGTTATGTTGACTTTTGCATGACACTTTACCCTCCAGAGGCCAGATCAAATCAGGTTCTTTTGTGGTGAGATACAAGGAATTTGTGACTAATTTGAACGGTTAGTGGATAACAACTTCAGTCTTAACATGAGTTGTTTGTCAGTATGATGTTATTAATAAAGTAAAAACGAGTAATGTGTGAGACTAATCAGTCACGTGAAAAGCAGCAATGATAATGAGCACACAACACTCTTCATGAAGACTTTATTCATGGGTCAATATGCTCTTTGTAGATCAAAACTATTTACATGTAAAGCAGGAAAACACTCTCCGAGGAGCTGGCTTCATTACTTCTGACGAGTGGAGAGACGACCGTCACAAACATTTCCACGGCTTAAAGTAAGCCGCCTTTGTTTCATGTCTGTTGCAGACGCGCAGTTGAAATTAGCCGACATCTCTTTGAAGTCACCCTCCACATTTCTACCAGGAGCAACAGTTCTTCAAATGCGTTCTGCTCATCCAATTAAAGTGTTGCCTTCACAGACGGGCTGGAAAACACGGGGACTATTGACATTTCATTATTTGCTCTTCCTTAACGGGGCCTCGTCACATTTGTGGTTGACCTTGTTGCTGCGCTCTCGTTTTCTCCTCGGACCGCTTCCACAGAGCCTGAAGCGCTGGTGAGCCGCTGGGACGAGACAGAGCTTCGCTCGCCTCCCCCGTGGAGCCCAGTGTTGTTTTGCTTATCAAAGCGTGAGCCAGCAGATGTTTATTTCTGGTGTTTGGCGGTGGCACTGGCAGACGGGCCTCATTTAATCAGTGACCCTGGAGGCACTTCTGATATCTGTGCTGCACGATACCTCTTCTGGTACTGTGTGATATTCCTCCAACGTCCAACAACAAAACCTCCCAGCTTGGTAAGCTGATCAATTACATGATCACAAAGCAGCTCTGAAATATGTGACGTGAGCTTTAAGTTCATAATATTGAACCAAGCTCACCTCAACTCGTATCTCTACAGATGCCTGCTTCTTCGCTCTCAACCTGCTCTCTGGCTGCCTCAACCTGTTCACCTTTTCACTGCCGGTGGATAAAAAAACAATTATTGATGAAAACCAAGTCACCGGAGGCTACCTTAAACATGTTTGATGTATTCAGGCAAGTCAGTGCAAACTTCTCCACTACAGCACTTTGGAAAAATAAATAAATCTAAAGCACTAAAGGCAGACTTTCTTAACTGTGGAGATTCAATATAATATGACATGATGGTTAATAATGTGCATCGCTACTATTAGCTGTACATTTTGTGCTAATGAGCAGCATTTACATGCCAGCAGTGTGGCTCGAGGAACAGCAATGTTGCTTGGTTGGTTGGTCCACCATGTCTGTGTGTGTGTGTGTGTGTGTGTGTGTGTGTGTGTGTGTGTGTGTGTGTGTGTGTGTGTGTGTGTGTGTGTGTGTGTGAGAGTGTGTGTGAGAGAGAGAGAGAGAGAGAGAGAGAGAGAGAGAGAGAGAGAGAGAGAGAGAGAGAGAGAGAGAGAGAGAGAGAGAGAGAGAGAGAGAGAGAGAGAGAGAGAGAGAGAGAGAGAGAGAGAGAGAGAGAGAGAGAGAGAGAGTGTGTGTGTGAGAGAAACGGCACCCTGTACTCCTTTAAATGCCGTGATGATTGTCAGTGTTTTGCAAAGTTGCAAAAATGATCACCATCCCCGATCCCAACGGCTCGAACGTGAGAGGGGAGGAGGTTTCAGGCCTTCAAGCTTCCAATAGAGAATAAGAACACAAAACGAGCTCGTAAGAAATCGTGGTAAAGTAACGCGGAAATGATTATTATTTGAAAATGGATGTTTTCAAAGTAATTTCCTGTCCCATATGCTACACATGTGATTTAATTCAGCTCCAGCTGTTCTTATTCAGCCTGGAAAAGCTTGATTTATTATTGTGTCTGGTTGAAAAATAGATCAAACACTGAGCTAATGTGCCCGTAGACATTTGTTTTACTTCATTTTCCAAATTAATAAGAATCAAATCTGTATGTGATACATTTTTGGTTGCAGCATTTTGTGGGTTATTTACATCTGGTGAAGTTATGTTTTGAGTCGGAGACTGGAGCGTGACCCTGAGGTCCGCAGCAGAAGAGACGACATAAACGCTGGGACATGAGTGCGATGTGGGGCAGGAGTCCTTCTTTTGAGGAACACGCTGTGGGGAAATGACAAAGACGAGTGTCACTGTGACTTACCAGAGGAAGTGACAGCGGCAGGAGAGGATTTCAGAAACTTGAGCACCATTGCGGTGATGCAAAAATGTGCGAGTGGTAGAAAAACAGGAACATGCCGCTTCGTGTTTTGTGATTTGATTCTGCGCTTGACCGTGACGATGGCCCCCAAGGCCTGTCTGGACACGTCACACAGGACAATGGACCCTTCCTAAGTCCCGCCCCATTTCGATCTGTGCTCCAATGACAGTTGAGGAAGCTTGGAGCCTGGCAGATACGTAGATATGCTACGTCTGTTCTAAGGTAACATAACAAAGTTGCGAAACCTCCCCGTGTCTACTTCTTACTTTCTCTCTCAAAATATTTTTTTCATCCAGGTTGGAAGTTTTGCTGCAGTCAAATTGGAAAGGAGTTATCTCCGTAAGTCGAGCTTCTCCCGCCCACCTAATATGTGAGCGACAGAAGGAGTATAAGCCTCGCAGCTTTCACGTGGGCTATTTCAGCCACGGTGCCATCATGTGCCAGGAGACGGGCACTGAGGAAACACGGCAACTCTAAAACGCAAACGCCTTCTCAAACAATCCGAGAGGAACACCGAGCGCTTCGCTGCCCGCTATTACAGTCTGCACACATGTAGCATATGGCCGTGGTGTGCAGTGATATAACGTCACGAAGCCACAGCTAACTGCTCCGAAGAGCTTCTGAGTCCAGTCCTTCTGACAGAGTCGATGTGCCAAATGCAGCTCTTTATCTGGCCCCGCTATCTGGCTTGTGTCTCTACAACAGTTGGCTGCCTCGCTCAGATCTGCTGGTGCGACTGGAGGCCACGGTCTCCATTCGATTTGTGGGTGTGCCGATAATAGATATCCTAAGCGGGAGCCAGATGTGGCGAGTGAGTGTGTTTATCACTCAAATCTTCACGGTTTGGTACGCAGCATCGCATTATGCATGTTTTGTAGCCACGTTGTCCACACGTTTCCCCTGTGGGTACAATTCAAAGAGGTCAACAAGTTACTCGGCAGAGTGGAAATCAGCTGTCAGAGCCAGGCCTCTCAGGTCTGTCTCCGCTAGTATTGATCAGGGTCTGATCTGCCGGCCTGCGGCACACATGATGATGCAGAATCTCACCGCTCATAACCGCCATAACTCCTGGAGACTGGAGAGATTAAGTTCCAACTCTCGAATGATTAATCAATTTCAAATTTACCCCCCCCCCCCCATGTGATCAATCATATTCTCATTAATGTCTGAAGCGTTGCCCACAGCTGTGCGCAGCCGATTACCACTCCGGCTTCCAATGTGAACGGCTTTATCGCTCAGGTCCTCGTAGGAAGCTCAAGCGGCTGGTTGAGAGCGGCGCTGCTGAGTCGGCGGTTCCTCTGTGGCATCTCGTGCTGCAACCCAAGAGGTCAGCGCCAAGAATACTCTTCTGCCGATCCGCTTCGCCTCCCCATCTCCATCCTGCGCCTTTAAAACACAGGAACAAACCTCCATCGCGCTCTGAAGTCGAGAAATCTGTTCATCCGTCCATGAATTCCCTTCAAGTGAAATATTTTCCTCAATAAAATAAATTTTAAAAAACACCAGCGTACTACATTACACGCTAAGGTAATCGCTCCAGCGTGTTTGTTAGCTGGACACCTTTTCCGTGCCGGTGATGTTTGATCACTTCCTGTGATGAAGAGCAGCGAGGCAGAAATACTCGTCAAGGGAGCTCACCTCTCATGTAACCAGAGTCTGACAGAGAGATGAGCTGAGCTGCTTCAAAAGCTTCTAAGACCAGGCAGACGCCAGAGTGACTGCAGAAAGCCTCGTGCTCGCCGCCGGACAGCTTTCCCTTTACGTCCACTTCACGTTACGGAGAAAGATATTAAAATAACAATTTTACACATGCAGTTTATTTTTTACCACTTGCTCCCAGCATCCCACCTCACCATACAGTCCTCTAAAGCATGGCACTGCACACACACACACACACACTGCAGTTGCACATTGACCCAACTATCAAACACAGTCATTGTTAAAGCACCGGTACCAATAAAATGTGTTATAGTTCCATTTTTATTGGCAAGGTAACGCGATACCTTTCTAGTGTCTGCACCGTGCAACACGAGCGAAGACTTTTGAGTCAAAAGATAATCGTGATGGAAAGGAAGCTACCAACAACAGACTGAACTACAACAAAGCCTCTGAATGTTTCAACTGAATTGCATTGCTAGGCAACATCGTGGGTCCATGTTTACTTCTTGTCAGTCAATGTCATTCACAGCGCAACAGATAATAAACAATGACGATGAATACGTTTTGTATGCTACAGTAAGTGCTGAGGCCGGCAACACTGACAGCCAATCGGTGTAGAACGTCACCAGTACGCTTCATACAGGCCCGCCTCCTCCTCAAGACTCTCAGTTGAATCAATATTGTTTCTGATATGCGTGTCATGTGCACCTCCCGAGAGGCGAGTGATCTCCGCGGCGTCCTGCTAATCAATGGGCAGATGGCTCCTCCAAGTTTTCCTGCCTCATATTTGATTATCATTCGAAAATGTTGTCTGATTGCAAAGTGGGCCGCGTGGGTTGTTGCGTTGTGTGGCTTTGCCTCTGATTAAAGCCCTGAAGCAACGGGCCTCATGGTGGGGGGGAGGGGGAGAGGGGGAGAGAGAGAGAGAGTGACCTTGTAGCGCTAACTAGATAACCGCGGCTAACCAGCGTCCCTCTGGAAGGCCGGGGATAAATACTGTCTCAGGGTTTCTCCACTGCAGACGACCAATCAACAGCAGCAGTGTGCGAGCAGAAGACCGTGAACGGGCAGAATAAATATGGCGGTTGCCAAATCGGTTTTGGGGGGAACTTGTCTTTCAACTCAGCCAGGAAAAAACAAAAGGCACTCAAAGTTACTGTCTGCCTGACCCTCTCACACACACACACAGTCATTAAGACCTGGTTCTGTATTGTGCTGGGACTGCAGTGAAGGCTATTACACTCCCTGGTTCTGTCTTTCAATAATGCATGATTCATTAGCCAACTCTGAAATAGAGTGAAACTGAGCACAGGGTGGAAACTAAAGAGGGACTCAGTAGGTAGCCACGGTCTCACACAGAGACCTGCATGCACACACACACACACACACACACACGGCGTGCTCTCACATACACTGTGGTGCTCAGATATGCGGAAAGTCGTATTTTCTAGAGTTTTTGTCTCAAGCTCAAAGAAACTCCTGAGGACTAGAGCGGAGGCTTGAGGACTAAAATAAACTTCGTGTTGTACTTAGCGCGTTCTGCACAAGACGCCTCAATAAATACAGAGACGTATCACCTGACTCTGCAGTTCACACTCACCTGCTCTCATCAACTTCTGTCATTTGTAGCCGGAGCTGTTTCCAGTGAAACATAAACCCACTGGAGGCCGACCATAGCTCAATTATATTCATTGTTTCAGCAAGGCCAACAAGCCAGAAAATGATACATTGTTGAACCACAAGTAGGAAACAACAAACAACTCTGCCTAAATATTTTTTTTTTCCGTTTTGAAGCCTCGAGTTTGGCATTCTGGTCGTCGCCATCTTTTTTCTTAAAGCAGAAGGGACCATATTTGGACGAGAGGGTGGAGCTGGGGTACATGTGAATACATATGCATTTAACCTCTTCCTGGCATGTTGGGAGCAGTGGGCTGCTGAGGAGCGCCCGGGGAGCGCTTAGGGGTTTAGTGTCTTGCTCAGGGACACTTCAGCACAGGACACGTAGCAGCCAAGGATCGAACCGCCGACTTTGGGACGCTCTCTACCTCAGTGAGCCACATATGAATAAGACACTCAGTATGCGGTTTGCAGTGACCTCATCATCTTTTTACTTGCCCTCGTGCGCGTGCCACATCTTATTTAAACCCCTCGGACTTCACGTCATGTGTGATTGTCCAAAAATGTCCAAATTTGGTCAACAAATGCAAACTATGTCCGTGCTGTGAACTTTCCCGAGCAAAGAAAAAAAACGAGAGAGAGAGAGAGAGAGAGAGAGAGAGGTCCATGAATAGGCAGCATTCAGCCTCATTCCCCACAGAGACGAGGCCTGGGCTGGAGTTTCACTCCGGTCTGGCCCGGTGAAATACAAACCTCTCTCATCACAGACCCTGGTTCCCACTAGAAACACATTATTGATTCCGCTCGGCGACCCCTCCATATTTCATTATTGCTAAGGTGAAAACGGATTACAGGAAAGCTCACATCAGCACGTAGCCGAACAATACCGCATTGTGGCAACCTCGGCTCCACGCCGCTGAGGAGGACGACTCCTCCTGAAATCACTCGCAGCACCAGTGGCTGCGCACAATTATGATCCTGTGCTCCATCTGCCCTTGTGCCAATAATGAATACATGGTTACACAAGCACAAGATGGGATTGTGAATGAGCATTGGACAGCAGCTGCTGTCGAAAGTGGAGCTCTGCTTGCATAAGCGTCCCGCTGTCCTGCTGAGGAAGTGTGCGGCTTCACGGTTGTGCTCGTCGGGCTGGTTTCCCCCGAATGAACGTTGAAAACATGGCGACCGGCGGCTCTAGCAGCATTAAAACAAGCTGTAACGTCAGCTCGTGGGCTCCCTCTGGGTCGGAAAACTGGCAGTCAGATGCGGATCCAGAATTCACACCTCGGGCTCTAACTTTGAAACAGGGGAAAGGAGCTTTCTGTGTATTATTACAAATAATACTCAAACTCTTGTGTCAGACTCTGAGGGTGTGGATGATGATGATGTCCCCCTCGCTTCCTCTTTCTCTCTCCTCATCTCTCGCGCCCTTCCTTTCACGCGATGACTCACCGTTGTTGTTGTTGTTGGAGGAGTGTTTTTTTAAGCAGCTTGAGTGACATCCGTGCATCAGTTTTGTGATTTTTTATTTATTTATTTTTTTTTTTGCGCCTTGCATTAGCAACAGCAATCTGTCTTGTTCAGGAACACAGATGCAGGTTTGGATTTGGAGGCAAGCTGCAGATTGCGCAGTGTGATTAGGAGCCGCACTCATGTATTTCCATCATTACTTCCACAATAGACGGAGCAGGATGATTGAGAGGCAGAATTATCTCTGGGGAAAGACGAGAGTGCCAACATCTGAGCTTCTGAACTATCCTGCAGAACTCCCCTTGTAGGCACAATCAAAATGTTGTGTGGTTTAGTCCTTTTTGCTGTTATAAATTAAGAAATGTGCCATTACTGAAACATCTGCCACTACAACACACAATCTGACCCTAAAACTAGTAAAACA
This sequence comes from Lycodopsis pacificus, assembly GCA_028022725.1. Classification (NCBI taxonomy): domain Eukaryota; kingdom Metazoa; phylum Chordata; class Actinopteri; order Perciformes; family Zoarcidae; genus Lycodopsis; species Lycodopsis pacificus. The sequence goes on from CM051708.1 coordinate 17,984,516, forward strand.
ATATTTGATTCACGCCGTTTTAGCTCAATGTGAGCAATGGAACTGAAGTCAAAGGCTTGAATTACACTCGGTTCAATTCAAGGAGTACTAATGTACAAAGATGATCATGTCGTTTCCTCGAGATGCCACTATATGCTCCAAGCTGACACCGCACCCAACCAGCACGAGTAGCACCATGATCCCTCACCAGCTTCTCACCATCAAACGCAACTAGTCCGCATTTTTATGTTAACAATAGAAAAAATGACCATGTGCAATGAGGAAGTTTTGGAATATTTTAGATAAATTTAAGGCATGTGACAATGTCAAGTCAAATGGTACGGCTTGGTCAGTACTATTTTAAACAAACAAGCACTTTGTCATCATCTCAATATAAGATTAGTGACGTCGTTTTGTACCCTATTGATTTAGCGTACAAGCTTATCTTGGGAAATGTTCTCCCTTTAGATAAATGAGTTATTGTGTGCTGCTGGTACTGCATGTCTTATCACCACACCGCTATAGGTAATGAGCATGCCTCAGAGCAATTATCAATAACGCATCTGATTAATGCCGCATGCGTGCGCAACGTGCCGAGATGTTGGTACGAGCAGACGTCATGCCAACCCAGTGACAAGGGAACGCATGTTTGAGCGGTTAGTTCACCCTGCCCTATTCAAACCGAAGTACGGATGTGCATGTTGACCCCATAGACACATGGCACCGTGTCCTGGACTCACGCGCGCACACACACACACACACACACACACACACACACACACACACACACACACACACACACACACACACACACACACACACACACACACACACACACTCTCTCTCTTGTGCTCTTATGCACCCTGTTCTGAAAGCAGGTTCGCCCAAGCTGTGTGTTTGTACTGGCATCGCTCCAGACTTCAGCCACTCACACTGTGACTGAATGCAGAGAAGGGGAAAAAAAAAATACAGAACATTTTATGGAAAGAAGCACAGATAAGAAGTGCAATCTGTCTCAGGGGGGGAAATAGCAAATATTACAGAGTTAAGTGTAAAGAAGGAGGCTTTTACACAACAGAGTGAAGAAATAGGAAAAGAACGGAGAGAGAAGTGGTCGGGGGTGGGGGGGGGGGGGAGGGAGCACAGAGAGAGTTTGGGTTCATTCTTTGACCTCTCGCTTCAATCAGGGGCATGTCTGGGATTAATGGATTCTCACACGGACACAGAATCGCTCGCCACTTCCCTGCGACATTCTTCCCAATCTGTCCGCTCTTACCGGGTCTGATCCCAGGTCAGGGCTGTGGGTGTCTCTCCGCCCACACCGGAGGTCACGGCAGGCAGTAAACACCGCGCAGAGTAAATGCCTGACAGGACTTAACTCAGGGGGAGACGGTCAGCCACGCTGGGCTGTGCATACAGAAGCTTACTCGTGTGGGCCTCGGTAAGCCCAACGCTTATGAACTCGCTTTGCAGGTTGGACTGGAGACTAATCTAGGGCCAAGACGTTGTTTTGTGTTAATGTACACAAAATAGACTACGGGCCTTTTCACACCTGGAAGTCTGAGCCAAGGCCAACGTGTTTTTGTTACAAAGTGAAGCCACTGCGGAGGTTTATGGTGTCAATCGCAAGATGTTCATTTCATATATTATGGTCCCATCTAGAGTCAGGGATGCTTTAGGGTGAGGCTACCCTGTGATTGACAGGTCGCTCCCACGGCGTTGTCTCGTCTGGTAGTTGTTGCGTTTGTATCTTAAAACTTTTACCCCTTCACAGTGTGTTTTCAGTTCGTGAAAGTTAATTGTAAGCTTCTTTGGTCACCTAAAAATGTCTTATTCATTGTTGAGTATTACTTAGCTCCGCCCTCTTATGTCACTCCTAATTGCCTAAAAACCAAGACAGCGACGGCCAAGGAGCCGCACTCGAGTTTTGCAAATGGTCGTCCACCAATCAAATGTCTACATTCACATCGCTGTCAAACTACTCTCTCCATGGACACCGCGGCTCATGTTGTTTGGTTGCAAACTGTAAGAGCCATTTTGTTGTTTTTGTTTATGTGCAACCTCCCACCACATGGGGCGGTAGTGGCGCTGTGAGTCAGGCCACAGGTAATATAATCAGTGGGGTCATTGGGCACAGGTGTTGCTCATAGGTAGAAGCAAACAGTTTTTGACTTATTGTAGTGACCGTTGCTTCCCAATAAAAAAGTCACTCGGTTGCTGTAATGCTTGTTCTGACGCGTGCACATGTAACAACGGCAAGTGTTGTGATTTATTGGTTAAATGGAGAAATGCATAACTGGAAGAGAAAGTCGTGAACTCTGATTATGTGAGGAACAAAATACCAATATTCGAACCTGGACTATGTTATTTATGACACGCGTCAGAACAAGCATTACAGCAACCATAGTGACTTTTTATTGGGAAGCAACGGTCACTACACAAGCTATTCCTTAAAGGCGCTTAATGCTACTCTTAGAAGACGGTGATAGCCTGCCGGAACATTCGTTGTTGGTCTGAAAGTCCGGACCAGTAATTTTGGTTCGGATCAAACGGAAAAGCTAAAAAAGTCCAGACCAAACAAGAGCCTCCAGCCATGCTAGCAGCTTTGTGAGGCTGCATTTGAGTAGCTGATTTTACAAAGAATGAAAGGATCCAACTATTCGGTTATGCCACAAGTTATGTGTGAATAACAGCTGTGAATGAAAGGAGTTCAACCCTGTGGTGTGTCTACAGTCGTGTTTACTACAAATGGTATTACATCAGTAACCAGGATGTCGGCATTTTCCCAGCTAAGCTGCTGGCGTTGAGACTGGGTCTCTGTGTCCCACTGGGCAGTGGGTATTTCCCAACACCAGCAGCTTTGTGGGATTGACACAGCTCAGCTTCATTGTGGCGAGTACTGGAGTGGCCTTGTGTGGCCTTTTGTGTTGTACTTACAGGAGGTGGCTTCACAAAGGGACACATGGCGTTGGTTTTGGATGGTGAGAGATGGGAGGGAAGCTGACCCACCGAGGTCAAACTTCAGATGGTGCAGAAGCTCATCTGCTGACAAACTGTGAGCAACATGGTCAACAAGTCACCGAGCCAGAGTCCTTCCGGCGAACAGAGAATCCACACGTTTGTAAAAGCTGTTGTTGTAAATCTGAAACTGTAATGAAAGGAGAAGTGGAGTCAGTTGCTACAACACAGCATCTGTTCCTCAGAATTTATGGTGAATTGAGAACAGTTGACCAAAGAATAACTTTTCCTTTTTAACAATGATAATGCTGACAGAAATGTTGAACGTCTGTGGTTCAGGTTGATGATGACCATTAACGTTGATTTTTCTGTTGATGGCAGTGTATAAGGGCCATTGTAGGTAAAGACAAACGAACGATTATGGAACCGTCTGAGGGGAGGGGCTTAATATTCCAAGAAAAATCTCAGAATTCACAAGGAAAGAATTGGGTATTGGGCACCGTGAAACACGATGGTAATGTGAACGTACAGCGGGTCCAACATAATGATCAAAGACAAACTTATGTCAGCATCATGTTGATAAAATAACGGGAGGAACATGAAAGAAAATGCGGCTCTTTCAGACGTCATTCTTACCAGAGGAACACGACTTAAGGCGCAACAAAAATCGGACGGCAGCTACATGTGTGCCCTAATACAATATGAAAGGAATAAACAAACATGGACAATATGTTGGTTGGTAAGCTTTGGTGGAGTTGGTGCATTTTGGAACTAGTTGGCGTTCCTGCTTGTTACCAGTCTTACTCTAAGCCAGCCTCACAGATGACATGAGACATATTTCAATGTGTTCACAATATGAACCTACAATTAGTCTGGTGCTAATGTCGTTCATAGAACACATGAACATATGTATAGCACGAGACCCTGGTCGAGAATCCAGGCTGAGGGGGAGCCTGAGGAAAAGCGTTCCTTTCATTCATGTGTATTCCAGTTCGGTGTCGCCATTTATCATCCAAACCGCCTGAATTGACTGGATTGATCGTGTTGAGTATTCACCCCAATGCTTTCTGATTACTGGGCTGAATTGCACTGACTAGCAATACCCAGCCAAAGAGCAATGTCACAATTACCCCCCCCCCCTCCCCGCCCCGCCCCCCCCCCCTCCCCGCCCCCCCCCCCCCAGCGGGCCCTGAAAACACTCTTTTTTTCTGCACCGCGGCTCATTTTTGTGTTCTCACGCTCGTTTTTTTGCCCAGCCTATCACCTTTCTCCATTTCTATCAAAGGACATCCATCAGCGAAATATGGCTCCACCTTCTCTCGTTACCCCAACAGCACTGTGTCAGCTCTCCGAACCAGAGAGCACCGACTGCTGCTGCTGCTGCTGCTGCTGCTGGACGTGGAGGCGAGGTTACAGACAAAGCACATTTGTCTCCATCAAAATCATATGTCACTTTTCCTGAGCGAGTCACTGAATATTCAGCATCTGAAGCGAGGGCCTCTTGTGCTCCCATTAGGGTGTTTACAATACATATATGGAGTGAGTTAGTGAGCCATTATCCTCTCCGCACATGAAGGATCACGACTTCATGCTCATTATTCCGTTTCCCCATCCTAGTTTGCTGTTTGTGAAGGCAGAACGAAGCAAAGGATTCACCTTAACAGAGCTGCTTCCTCTGTTTCTCCTCCATCACCTTTGTGTCTGTGGGCCGGTACATTACATTTAAACTACCAACATGTGAAAAAAAGAAAAAGAAAAAACATCCTCATTGCCATTTAAGTGATGAGAGCTGACATTTGTCAGAAAAACAGCACTTGAGTGCTACTCCTAACTGTGGTAAAGCATGGGGTAACGTGTGAGAATAGTTGCCATGACTACATTGACATTGTTTCTGGGAAACGGCATTGAGGGCTTCTCAATAGAGGGTCTGTGCAAATTCTGGCTGCGCTTAACGCTTCGACGGGAGTTCACGTGAGGGAAAGCAGCATTTCGAGGATGCATTGGATCGTGTGCACGCTAATGTTTCCTGTGCTGACGATGTTGCTCGCATAATCTGACATCATCCATCGCAGAGCCTGCCCAGGGACGGATCTCACCCACACAGGCGAGGGGATCTGCTTTAAGGAGCGTGCGGCGGAGGGCGGGGGAGGAGGTTACAGTCCGAATGGAAGAGGAGCAGAGTGGGGGGGGCAGTGAGGGGGGGGGGGGGGGTGAAAATACAAATCACAATGACAGCGACAGCCTGCCTGCTGTGGCACACTCCATTCACTATGCATGGAAATGTGACACATTCACACTGCAATGGATGGCTCTCACTCTGAAACCCATTCCATCCACAAGCACTGGCGGTTCATCTCGGAGCGTAATTGAATTTCTCGAAAAGTCGATCGCACGGTGCAAGGGCACGGCTCTGCCACGCGGCGAGCCGTCCGAGGCGGCATAAAGAAGAAGAAGCAAACCACAGGGCGATCTTGTGTCCGTGGCCGTGTCAACAAGCTTGATGCGACTCTATTCTGCCCGGTTGGCCGATTCATGACACAGCACATGCTAAACATAATCCCCCCCCCAACATGAAACCAAATAGTAGAGCAGAATGGTATTTAAATAGGAGCTGATCCCCGATTGTGTAACCTTCCTTCTCCTCCAGATGGCTTGATATGAATCTGTCCAAGGGTCACGACAGTGGAACCGTCGCTCTCGGCGCGCTTTCATCGCCACAGTCGAGTGTTTACAGACATTTATATTCACTCATTCCTTTTGAGTTTAAGCGACGAATAAAAAGCAGGCGCGTGAGTGCTTGAAACTATAAATTCCAGCGAGTTTGCTTAGATTGCTGTCGCCACAGATCCGCTGTGAATACTAATTGAGCGCCACACCAGGCCAAGACTGCATTTTCGATAACAGAGCAGTAAAACTTGTGTTCCACGCGGGATCACACTTGTTCAGCTGGGGAATGATACGTATGCACAGAGAGAACGGATCCAACAACAAAAGACAGCTGCTGCAGAGAACCTTGTGTTTGGAGGGAGGCTTGCAAGAAACAGTATTGGTACAAAATGATGCCGAATCTGCACTGATATCAACCATGAACATAATAATATGATGTTAGATCTGTTGTATTATTTGTTAGCATTTTTGAGAGATCATGATGTCATATGCATGTAATAACTAAGAGGTTGTTGATTTTTAGCAAAGGCAGGAAATTGATCAAATGTCAATAATGTCAAAACTCTCACATGGTTACACTGTCACACTTCCTCAGTTCCTTCACACTTTCAAAATCTAAAGATGTTTATTTCATCTTCTTACATCACGACACGGTGTTAGAATTCATTAGGAGCAGTGGTTCTGGACTCCTGTCAGTCCAATATTTACCTTCTTGTAGTTTCAGATCGCCACCAACTCCGAAGAAAGAAGTCCAGCTCTTGAGCTCTTAAATGTTCATCTTCATCAGCTCTTTGATGACTTTGTTTCATTGCTGTATAGGGTGCCGGGCAAGTAGCATACAGTCGGTTTATCAGAGGCTTTTCGCTCAAAGTATCGGACGGTAGCTACATGTGTGCCGTAACACAAACGTGAAGTATCGCGACAGTTCTCCTGAACCTGACTGAGCGGTCCTGTTGCCTAAACCTAACTTTCGTCTCGTAGCGTCACGTCGCAGTGAAAAAAGAAGTCGTGCCGAGCAACAGGAAAGAGACGGGCAACTCGTGTCACTCGGCGCGAAACCCATAGGTTGCGTTTGGTGACCGTTGAGCGAAGTCACCTCTCCGAACACTGTTTGAGCTTTGACGTCCACTGGAAAGAACAGGATCTAATAAATCTATCCGAGCTCTCCCGCTGTTAGTCAAATAGCCAAAAGAAATGAATGCCGTGTCTGTGACAGCTTTCATTATCACGCTCACATGAGCAATGCTTTTTTTTTTGCCACTGCTTTCAGTTCAGCAGGCGAGAACCCAATTTATTTCCTTATAAAACGGCTGTTTCTTGTCATTCTTTTCTTGGTAGCAAGCAAACAAAGAGTGGCACATATTCATATCTTTTTTTGTACTCTTACATGTAATCCCCCCCGAAGTATTGAGCATGTGATGTTACGCATATCAAATTAATATCCAGTGACCACATCTGGGATTTGAACAGAGCTCTGTGTGCGGAGAGAAGAGAAAAGGGCCTCACAGCTTCGTGAAGAGAAGGCGTCAAATGTCCACGTGGACCGACTTCACTTCGAAGTGTGCGTGAGTCACGCGAAAACATCTCGCTTTGTTATCCACGTATACCTCCAGGTCCCCACACGGACTCGCAACAACAGGAGGAAACTTTCCGCCGCTCACCAGATCCATACTCTGGTGGAGAATAACAAATAGGTCATTGTTAAGCACCGCCGATACCCGCGGCCAAAACTAACACTGACCGAGGAGACGCAGCGGGAGAATGAGCAGAGGGATGCTGGACCTGCTCATGGTGTTTCTTACGGTGCTGGGGAGAACAGCGATACGGCCTATCGTGCAAATTGAAACATGTTTTGAACATTTGGTCGTAGTCACACATTTCCTGTGGTGTGAGGAGAAAAAAAAGAAAGCGAGGCTGCTCTGGTGGCCTTGGTGCGTGTCCAAGGCCCCCCGTGTCATCCGTCACACGAGATCCCTGTTGGTGACGAGAGACTCATCTCTCACACCTGCTGAGACTCAATCTGGAGGCTGGAAGAACTCTCCGGCGTGGCCTGCAGCGTCCCGCAGTCCTCCGGCTGCATCTTATAACACTTTGTTCAGTGGAATGAATGCTGAGCTAAACATCGACCGTAGCATTGCGATAAAGCACAGTTAACCACCGTCAGCCTAAGTCCACCCACTTCGTATTTTTTGAAAAATGCATAAAGCCACGCACTCTTCCGTATGAGGAAAGCCTGGACGCAACGTCCGGTTCTACTCCGTGAAGCCGATGCGGAAGTGTCTGAAAACCTGCATTCTCTTTACTGACCATCAGGGGGCGAATCATTCGTTTGTAAAAAGAAGTCCGATTTTATGAAAGTCTATGAGAAAATGGCTCTACTTCTCACTTGATTTATTACCTCAGTAAACATTGTAAACTTGAGTTCATGGTCTCAATAGTTTCAAGTCTTCTTCAATACAGCACGATGTAAATGATGGTCCACTTTAGAGTAAAATATGGTCAATATTTTTGCGAAAAAACAACAACATGGCAACGGCCGTAATTCAAGATGGCAACAGTGAAATCGCCGAACTCGAGGCTTCAAAAGAGCAGTCCACCAACCACTTTTTATCTACAGTCCACAGTCAAACATGTCGCTACAGTAACTTGGAAAATAGCAATATGGGGCACTGAATTTACTGTCGATAAGACCAAGAATTTGAGTTGCTGTAGCAACTCCTATTCAGCCAGCTGAAACCCCAGTGCCTCCGTCTCTGTAGCCGCCTGCTCTCCTCCCGGCTGTCGTCTCCTAGCGGCGGGAAACAGGGACCCAGCGTTTTCTGGAAACCACATCAAGGAAGGAACAGCCTTGTGCTGTTATTGCATTGCTACACAGTGGTTACTGATAATTATATGATAAGAGGGCGCAAACATTCTTTTATTTCATGACGTCGATAAATTCTGAAAGGTCGTGTCTCTCTCAGAGTCGGCCTCGCAACATTAGGGTTGATTTAAAACAGTAGATGGCTTTTTGAGCCATTTCCAACCATGAAATGGCAATTTAATAAAGAATTTGCTAAGAAATATCAATATCAACGCCAGCATTTATGTATTTCCTCACAATACACTCGTATGATTTAGTTTATAGCTTAGTTTAAGTGTGCAGTTACTTTCAAATGTATGGATTAACTCTTTTTTTTTCAGGGATCAGCAGACGTGAGAAAAGGAGTAATGCTGTGAATACAAAAAACACACTTACAGAGACAAGAATGGCTATGAAAGACTGATGAAACGCTCCCTCTCAGCTCCTCTTCTCTTTGTACTCCATACATTCTCTTAAAGCCAATATTCACATGGGGGGATATAGCCGGCTGTCCAAGGCCAGTCTGATGTTTGCTGTAATGTATAATGCACTTTGAAGCATATACATTCACTTCAGCTCAGTGGAGAAAGAGGAGAGAATTGTGTCCTTTTTTCCCTTTCATGACTATAGGACAACAGACTATCTAACTTAATTAATATTGATTCAGACCAATCATATACGCAGCTGAAATGATATCGACTCCTCAGCTGTTCCCTCTAGAGAGCCTGTATGTAGCAGGCAGACAGACTGTAAATCAGCTATCAAATGTAGCATTTACAGATATGACATGCAGTGTTTTCAGGGAATACTTTTTGTCTCAGCTCCCCCGCCTCCTCCACAGGGACAGCCTGTCGTCTCTCCTCCCCTGCCCCGCCACTCCCCCTCCCAGCTGTACAATTCATGTGGCATTATATTTATTGTACAAACACACGGTGCGGGGAGCCCATGTTAGGTAAGAGCAAGCTGTGGTGTCAAACACCTTAGGCCTGTCAGGGGAGAGCTCGAGCCTGGCACCGTACAGCTGCTGAAAACAAGAAGCCAGCATTCAGGCACCTGGAGAGCTGCCGGGATCCATTTCGTATATCAATGCGTTTCCACAGTCGACAGACCTTATAATGAAGAGAGATGTATCACAGGTGCACAGTGGGGATGTAATGCCAATATCCACTTTGATGGCAATTATGAGATTCCGTCCGGTTTGTTTAAAAATGGTGGCAATTGTGCTGTGTCACAGAACACCATGTTCAATATGCAAATGCTGTTAGGTCTAGATACACAGCTGCAGCCGGCTCAAGGAACATTAAAATGTTATTGGTGAGAAGCCGGAACACGACCAGTGACAGGTGTGTCCCTCCGCCACAGTGGCTGTCGAGCTCTGTTTTAACCCTGTAGTGGGAGGATGTGGTTTCATTTCAGTTTCATTTCTTTCCGGCAACGGTAATTATACAGACTGCTGAGCACATTTGTCTCAATAGACTCCTTGTTCAGCCATAGGTTTCATGCACGACTGAGCACAGCCTTTGAGCACAGAGGATCTTTATGAAGGCTTGGCTTCACGTGAAACTGTCACTCTTTTACCCTTCAAACATGATGGTGTTAGATTTGTTTCGTATTTTGCCCCCGAACAAGGCTTTCAACATATATTTAAAGATAGCTAACAAACCTGCTCGAATCAAATAGTCCAGAGCACAAGAAAAGCAAACACTACCGTAAATAGAACCATGCGGTTGATTGAGCTCAAAATCACCCAATCACAGCTGTAGTTGTGGTGGGTGTTGATGACGCGGCCGCGCTTGGCCAATAGAAACACGTTACTGGGTGTTGACCTCTGTGAAGCCGCATCACCACCTCCTCCACGTCCGTGGCGGAGGACTACTATAAAAACCTATCAGCCCAAGTTTTAAAGGGCAGAGTTGTAAAAACTCCCAGGCTGTGGGGAGTTAGCTTGCAAGCCTGTTAATCGGAATTCAACTGTACCCCACGGAAGCATCGCCTGGACCATTATAAAGACGGCCACGTAATTTTGTATCTCCTTTAGAAAGTAACGCTAGAGCTGTACAAGAACAACGCCTGCTGGACCCTGGCTATTGAAAGAAAAAGCTGTGAATTTCCATGTAAGTAAATATTAACCAGACATCTGCATAACATTAGTTTATTTGTAGACTGAAACGGTTGTGCGTTATTTTGTCGATATCCTTTAGACTCAAACCGGCAACCGATGGTGTCATTGGACGTTGGTCTTACGGTTATATTCCGTCTGTCCAGCAGCTTTAGCTAAATTGGATGCTAAGTAGCTTGCTATCTGATAGTTAGTCCAGATTGAAGCGGATTTTCTTATTTTCTAGCCGTTACCGTTACCGTGACGTTACGATTTTGCTCTCCGTGTCCGCGACGTGACACCGATAACCGGCCGGTCGAGCTAAACATTAACAGTATCTGGCTTTCTAGATAGCAAGCGACGTATCTGTTCACACCCTTCATCAAGTTGGCCAGCTAATGCTAGCTTGTCGGCTATCTCGAAGCCGAGCGTGACGAGAAAGAGAGCCGTGTTTTGCATTCATTGCCACTGTCGTCGTGTAGTTCAGCGAGTGTCTTCTGCTCTGTCCTAGAAAGGGCTTCATAGTCGTGGCTAGACTTTGACTGTTGATTATGTAACAGCAATTTGTCAGTGTGTAGCTCAGTCAACGCACTGGAAACCACTAGAGTAGCCCGGTTAGGTTAATATTAATTTTGCCCGAACATGTCCGTGCGCGAGACTGAGGCAATCTGAAAAATCATTGTGACTTGACAGAAGGCTTCAGATCCACCACCCTCCGTAGAGGTCAGCCGTTGCTCGCGTATTTGTGTCACACTCGGACCGCTGGGAACACACGCTGCTGACACCGACTCTGAGTCAGTGGCCTCTGTTTATTTATAGCTGTTTCTATTGTACAGCTGATCTACAGCACTGCTGTGGACAGGGGGAGTGAATGGAGAGTTATCAGAAGATGATACAGATGAAACGTCATTGATCGTAATGATTAGTTTATATGGAATTTGAATTAAATTTTTTTTTTTTATTATTTTTTGCTTATACACCAAATGGCTTCATCTAATGCTTTCCTCTTTTTGCTCTGTTTCAGGATCTTAAACCTAACCCTGTTGCATGAAGGATATTCATTTTGGCAACAAGCACTGAGGTTTTGGTTTTTGTCATTGATCTGATCACTGCTACCGTGGAGGTTTTTTATTGCAAAACTCAGAAAAAGCAACTCTGTGACGGGAAAAAGAATCGTCTCGCCTCTGAAGCAGCTATGCAGCTTGAAATTCAAGTAGCACTCAACTTTATTATTTCCTATTTATACAACAAACTCCCCCGACGACGTGTGAACATCTTCGGCGAAGAACTCGAGAGGCAGCTGAAGAAAAAATATGAAGGCCACTGGTATCTGGATAAGCCATACAAAGGTTCTGGGTTCAGGTGCATCCACGTAGGGGAGAAGGTGGACCCTGTGGTGGAGCAGGCAGCCAAAGAGAGCGGGCTGGACATCGAAGACGTCCGGAATAATCTCCCCCAGGACCTTAGTGTGTGGATCGACCCGTTTGAGGTGTCCTACCAGATTGGGGAGAAGGGGCCGGTCAAGGTTCTATATGTGGACGATAACAATGAGAACGGGTCGGAGCTGGACAAGGAGATCAAGAACAGCTTTAACCCAGAGGCCCAGGTCTTCATGCCAATCAGCGACCCCATCGGGGCTTCCTCAGAGTCCAGCTCCCCCTCACCTCCTTTTGGCCAGTCTGCTGCCGTGAGCCCCTCCTTCATGCCGCGCTCCACCCAGCCCTTAACCTTCACCACTGCCACCTTCGCTGCCACCAAATTTGGCTCCACAAAGATGAAGAGCAGCGGCCGCGGCAACAACAACAACAACACCACCAACAGCAGCGGCGGCGGCGGCAGTAGCAGCAAGGTGGCCCGCACCTCCCCCACCAGTAACTTGGGCCTGAATGTCAACACCCTACTGAAGCAGAAAGCCATCTCCACCTCCATGCAGTCACTGTATGGGCTGGGCCTTGGGCAGCAGAAGGCCTCCGCTCTCTCCCCTAACGCCAAGGAGTTTGTGTTCCCCAGCCTCCAGGGTCAGGCCAGCCCTGGAGCCGTGTTCCCCGGGGAGGGCTCCCTGGGTCTCGGCACCCTGCAGTACAACAATGCCTTTGACGTGTTTGCGGCCTACGGAAGCCTCAACGACAAGTCCATTATGGATGGCCTCAACTTCAGTCTGAGCAACATGCAGTATTCTAACCAGCAATTCCAGCCGGTCATGGCTAACTAAACTCATCAGAACGATGTTATTTATGAATGATGGTGGCTCAAAGAGAAGGAAAAACAAAACGCAGACTTAGAAAAACTGGACTTTCATGGATATAGTGTCTAGTCAGTCAAGCGCATGTGCCCAAGGGTGTTTTTACTGTACCCCCATGAGTTTGTTCTACTAAAAGCTTGTACAAACACATCCGAGCTTGGTTACTTCAATTCAACATGCATTGTTGTTTTTCTTTCTTTTTTGCCAACCAAGCACAACATTTTTTTACCATGTTGAGAAAATACTCCAAAAAATGTAAAAAAAAAAAAAATGTATAAAAACACAAGCTTCAAGTTTTGGCCTCTTACAGTATTTTACAGGTGGTAAGACGAGGCTGATTTTTATGAATTGGCACTACTAAGTGGGGTTACTTGGTCTTTTTCTAATTGTATAATTTAATTTAGTACAGAGTTTGTAAGATATCAGAGTATATATTGTTTCTATGACATGGTGTTGCATTTATATCTTTTTACTACTCCAGTGATCTGTGATGGCTGCAGCAGCTTCTCCTTTTTCTTTTTTTTTTTTTTTTTAAAAAGATAATTGTTAAAGAAACCCATCTTAAAAAAAAAAGTACATCAAATATTCTCAAGATTGTGTACAGAGTATTCCTTAGTGGTGGGATTCACGTGTCGGAATATTTGCTTTTTCTGAAAGATGAATTGTATTTTCTGTTAAGAGGTTAAAAAGATTTTGCTATACAATGGACAAAATGTAATCGTATGAATATTAATTTTGTACCTACATTGTGCAATACTTGATAAAAAAAAATACGGTATAACAAAGTATTTTGAGTCAGTGTCTTACATGTCAAGAGGGACTGAAATAGTTTATATTGTTAAGTTTGTATTAAATGCTTAAAAATGATATGCTTGTCTTTATTTTTTTTAATTTCATATTTGCACCCTGGTCTTTTTAATAAAATAAACTCCAGTTGAACATGATCTGTGGAGAGCCGGACTTGTTTATTGCTTGTTAGAACACTGTTGCTTACATTCTTTTGAAATATTGAACCAGTAGCAGACTTTGCCATTGGGCAATCCGCTGCCTGAGCAGATGATGGTATTGACGGTCACATGCTAGGAGTTGCCGCTCAGTGTCATGAGGGCAACTTGAGGTTTAAAAAAAAAAGACTTGACTGGGCTGTTTGTCCATGTGGCAAACACGGCGCTCGTAGCGCATCGACGGTAAACTTTGGATCAGTTCAGGGTTTGCAGGCGGAGGGGGGGGGGGGGGGGGCTTACTGTCGTAGCCACGTGACATCACAGCTGTGGAGAGCCATTCATGACTCACTGTAGCCTGGCTTTGTTTATTTCAGGGTCTGTGTGGTATGATTGACAGCATCCATTGCTGTAACAGTTTGAGAGTGTCTAATTCACGCTGCTTGGCTTCCATGGGTTAGGGTGTCCTATGAAGTAGAGAACAAGCAATGCTCCAATGTTTGGAGTTCCAAAACGCTATATTCACCAAAGACATAATTACATTTGCGTATGACTCAACGGTCTGAGGAGGATGTGGCTTTGTGTTTTTATGCTGAAACAATTCCGCCTCCTTTGTCAAAGACTTGCTGTGTACACAGAGGTGTCAACACGGCTGCGCAAACCTACCCAGCTAAACACACCTAAAGCCTGTTATAGGTGCTCTTAAGCTCATAGACGACTTTATTATGCAAGTGTTTCCTTTCCTAAATACTTGACCTAATGCCAAATACTGAAGTGCCCTTAATAGCACCATTATGTCGTGTAACTCTGTCGTTTGGTTCACATGAAAGGCTATATTAAGTAACTGTGTTACACTTCTGTAGTGGTGGAGCAATCGCTCATCCTGTGCCTTGACTTAAAGTGTCAATACAACAGTACAATAATGTAAAAATACTCAAATGTGGAATATCAGTTTAAAGTAACTAATGTACCCGGTCTGCCCTTGAACTCATTGTTGGTTAATACTGACGCGTAGAGGAAAAGCAGAATGGATTTTACTGGTTGACACGGTACTAATTTGAATGCTGAACATAGTTTGCTAGCTGGAGTAAATCTTCAGGCTTGTGAGATTATTAATGCAGGATTATTAAATCTGAAATAAATGTTGAATTGTGAATTTTAAATACAATGTGGCCATTTAATGGAATAGTTCACTATTTAGGAAAGTATGCTATTTGCTTTCTTGCATAGGAATGGATGAGAAGAACTGTCATGTCTGTACAGTAAATATGACACAGGGGTCATCAGCCGGTTAGCCTAGCTTAGCATAAAGACTAAAAAAATGTCGCTACCAGTGCCACTAATTATTAGGATCTTCTTTATTAATTTGCACATGTTGGGTTTGTACAGGGGTTATGTGCTGTTTTCACTCTGAAGGGGAGTTTTGTTTACACGGTTTGGGCAAATTAAACAAATGAGATGTTTAAAAAAAGCTAAATGTTCAAATTTGTATTTATTTTGTGGTCCTCTCTCTAATATTTGAGAAGTTTGGAGGAGACTCATAGATATCTAAGCTGCAACTAGATTGGAGTAGTACAATGGAAATACCCAAGTAAAGCACAAGTACCTCAATGTTGTACATTGTACAGCCCTGGTGTGAATGTACTTCGTTAATTACCACTATTGCATTTCTGTATCATCATGCAGAAGTAGACAGTCATGGCTTCCCATAAGGCCTTAGCAGTGATGCAACCTAAAGATAAAACACCTGATATGGCCTGGAAGGATACGTGTAGTTCTGAATTCTATTTACAGTCAGAGTCTCAGTTTAGATTGTTGCACTTTGTACTTCTGACTAAATCGATCTCGCAGAAGTTTGTCATTGAGGTCAATGTATTTCTCGGTCAGTTCAGCACCATGTAAACAATTGCAACAATGGAGCGTGGGAGAAGTTTATACGATTCGATTTTGAGATTGGCCTCAAATGTAGAGACGAGGCAAAAGAGGCAAGGACCAGCCATGCTAGCAGCTGAAGGCTCCGTCGGGAGGAGAAAGAGCTGCAGCTCCGAAAACTGACCTTTAGTCAGCGGCTGTTGCAAATCGAAATGGCGGCAACAGTTCTGCTGATACCGGACCGCTCAAGACTCCGCTCTCGATCAGCTGGCTTTCTGCTGCTGCCGATGCACGGGTTAGACCCGGTGAAGTGGCCACGGACGTACAACGTTTAAGACCCAATGATCAGTGTTCCAACTGGGAATTTGGTTTATCTAAAAAACAAATTCAAGAACTTACCCCGCTGTAAGTCTATCAGGAAACACAATGGCATCTCGGGACAGACACAACAATTGTAATTACACAGTATGGTCACGATGAAATTGGCTTCAGAGCCCAGTACTCTTTCTGGGGTCTTGAGTGTCGCAGTGGGTGCGCTAGCTAGCTAATCATTGTCTCACTTGTGGTACTATAAACAGTAAATTCATAAAATTGAGTGCTCCATATTGCTATTTTTGAAGCTACCATAGCTTGAAAAACCTTTGCAAAATCATGCAAAAGTTTTTTGTTTTTCAACATTTTATTATTTATTTTATCTGTTATTTATTATTATAATTTGTTATTGATTGATTGCTGTTTGATTGTTATTTGATTATTATTATGTTTGTCCCTTCTGAGGCTCTGTATAGTGTTTAACTGGGTCAGTCTGTACCAGATGAACTATTTCAGTCCTCAAATTGTCACTTTTCAATAAATCTCGCAAAGCCCCTGCAGCCTGAGTGGTAAACTATATTCAAAACACATTCGCACACACGTGCACATATTTGCACACAGAGACACACAGTTCCACACGACCACCTCGGCTCTCTGGGATGAACAGGCCCACAGATGGTCTGGTCACACCAGCTGGGAGACTCCCAGGGTGTGGGGTGTTGCCTTGCTGAGACTCCATCTTGTCGGTTCCAGCGTGTGCTCTCCCCCCTTTGCTTCAGAGAGATACATTCCTGACTCGAGCTTCACATATTACACACAGGTCCTTGTCGTTCTGTATCTCTCACACGCCCAGCAGCGTCGTACACTCGGCATGCAGGACCTGTGTGTTTCTCTGAAGGGTGTTTTTCTCAGCTAAGAATGGAAGCAAAGACAGGCCATAATAGATTTAATTAGACAAATACCTCATTGGGACATTTAATCAAGATGTTGACATTATCGGACAAAAATATGCTCGTTCACTTTTCCGAGAGTGAGATCGAAAGACTCTCAAGTCTTTATGACAAATATGAAGCTATAGTCAGCAGCCCGCTAGCTTAGCTTAGCATAAAGACTGGATATATGGGGAACCGGCTAGCCTGGCTCTGTCTAAAGGTAGCAAAATCCTCCTTTAGAGCTTCAAAGAAAGGCAGTGATCAGTAGAATGTCTTAACGGAATATTTAATTGTGAAATTTAACCACAATTAATATGAAGGAATATTTCTACATTTTGGTAAAGTATGCTTATTCGCTTCTTGGCGAGATATAGATGAGAAGAATGATGCCACTCTCATGTCTTTACAGTAAATATGAAGCCTCCGGTTAGCTTAGCCTAGCATAAAGACTGGATACAGGGAGAAGCCGCGAGCCTGACTCTATCTGAAGCTAACAACAGGAGCTAACAACGCTTAAGAGGTGCCTACCAGTACCTCTGAGGTTGGGTTGTTTTTACCCCTCTGCTGTTTGTTGAAATTAAACAAATAAGATATAAGATTTAGGGGTGATGGTTAGTGGATTGTGTTAACTTTGGACAAAGGCATGCTAGCTGTTTCCACATTCTTCCAGTCTTTGTATCAAGCTAAGCTAACTAGCTGCTGGTTGTAGCTACATCGTGTACAAAATGTATCAATCGTTTATCAATCTTCTCAGCAAGAGAGCAAACAAGCCTAAACATACTTTTTTTCCCAATTTTGGGCAGTATTTGGTATTTTCTGTCGCCCCTTTGGCAGACTTCTTTCACCTGCTCAAACAAGCACTCATGTTAAGTCTCTGTTGGAGAACCCAAATGACTGATGCGCTGTAAACACAGGGTTTACAAGGCAAAGGGCAAGCCGCAGTGAGTCTTCCTGAATTGCAGATGATACATCTCAGTTGCGTTTGGACTGCGCTAGTTATCGCTTCACTTCAGACAGATGGGGTCCAAGTATTTCAGCCCACTGCCAGAGAACAGAGAGGAGCTGGGAGCGCAATCCAGAATGTTTGGGACAGCAGATGAGGATTTAGATCAGTAGCCCAGAGGTGAATCTTGTAATCTGGTGTAATATCATGAAGAAAATTACCCATTTTCCATGCTGTCGTTGAGTGTGGATGGGCGCCGCTAGGTTTTGATCTTTATGCTTCTATATTAAGCCTGTGATCAGGGCTGTTGCCTTCATGAACGCTAGGAAGTGAGCTCAGCACCTGTTCCTGGTTATTGAGTTAGGCCTGCACAGCGAGGCGGTGACATTTCAAAGGCTCGTGGTCCGGAGATACCACCACATGAGCGGGAAGCACATCTGCAATTCAAGGGAGCGCAACATTTCACTTGATTGAAAGAAAAGAAAGAAAAAAGGACCAGAGAGAGGGAAGATAAAGAGGATATATAAAAACAGCCCCATCCAGTCTGTGTTGTTCGCTGATAAACCCGCAGCTGAGACTTTAATGAATACAAGCTGGGCTTGGCCAGGACAGAACCTTCAGTCAGCCGCTGCTTTCAAGTGCTGCCAAGTCATTTTAGTGGGGATCATCCATTTGACCTTATTCTTATTCCAAGCCAGACAAGCTAAAAGCACCACGTCTCAGCAGTATGGAGTCATAATCCATATTTCATTGTGGCTCTGTGAGCTTGAGAGAAAAAAAAAAACAAGAAGTGCCGAGATGCATTGTTGCCATTGCACTTCCATGCCTCCTCGTCGGCCTCTCCGTCTCTGTTTGTTTTGGTTTCGAAGGTGCAGTCGAAGGTTGCGGTGCCGAAAGGGTGTTGCACACTTCGGTAGGTTTAAAAATAGCCCTTGCAGGGTGTCTGCGTCATCGCAGGAGAATCCTCGCTTCTCATGCTACCCCTCCCCCCTCCCAGCAGCCAACCTGTGCCTGACACTTCGCAGCAGGGACGACTTGTATGCTAATACGGCATTGGAACAATCCTTTCCCCTCGCACCTGCATCACAGCCTGCGCTGACGTAAGGCCTGAAGAGGACGAATACTCCTTTTGAGGAAGGCGGGTTCCTCCTCTGGAGCTATGTAGGGTACCCTGCCCTCTCAAGTCACGAAGAGAACCCGGAGAAAGAGACGCGTGGATAGAAAGACAAAAGGAGGGAGATACACAGATGTTTATTTCTGACTGCGCTGATGGCAAACCATGTAGCCATGACAACACATTTCCTTCACCTTCTCCATGCTGGTAATGGCTTGCTGAAGCAGAACGGAAGCTGATGAATTAGGGCCCAGCAATTCACCAAAGGCAAATAAATGCAATGTGTGTTCGAGCTAGATGTTCGAGCCATTAGCGCTTAGTTTGTTTTAGCTCTCTTGTTCCATCTGAGAACAAAATGGATTTGTTGTCCCTGTCAGGTGGTATTTAACAGTATCATCTGATACCAAATACTGCAGGCTGCTCTCATTGTCTTCAATTTGGACGTAATCATGAGCCCGGACAGGTGACGTAGTCGAAAGAGCGTTAAAGTCCCTGTTACTGTCGTTGACTTATTGATCAGGTGACTTCCACACTTAGGTAACGTCACTTCCGTAGTTATTTCCACCCAAAGCAAGCACTACTAAACGGGGAGTTTTGATTCCCAAACACCGCAGGGGCTCTGATAGCTCGTGTTGCTGGATACAAAAGACCTTTTTGGTGAGATATAAAACCAAACCGTCGCATGAGGATATGATGAACACTGATATCGTGGGAAAGTCCAAGTGAGGCACAGGGGATGCAACAAGTCTAGCACTGAAAAGATTAGTTGATTAATCAACTAGTCAACAGAAAACACACTTTCATCATCGATTTAATCTTTAATCGAGCTAAAACATGCACAGCCTCCAGCTTCTCCAAAGTGAGGGTTTGCCCCTCGTCACTGGTTGGACGACCAAAATAATTCTTGACATTTTTATAGACTGAGTCATGAACGAAAAAAAGCGTGTCGATAATGAAAGGAATCGTTAGTTGCAGACCGAGTTCTAACACAATCAGAAGAATGCAGCAGGGCAGAATAAGGTGAGTAGCTGTAACCCGTCTGTCAAGGAGTGCACGTCACCGTCAGGCCAACAAAGCAGAAGGTGGAGAGCACATGTTTTGCATTTCAGTCTCGGTATGTTTTTAAAGATAGAAACTAAAGTATGACGAACTGGAACTCCTTCACAGTTTCAACGTGACGTATACCAGGAATAACATTTTTGGAGAAAATGTGTTTTTTTTCTACCTTGGGTGAACCAACGCTTTAGTCTTTAAGACAATTCAAAGGATGCGTCTATGACATTGCAGACACTGGATGGTATAAGCCTTTAAACATTCGCATTCTCTCTCTCTCTCTCTCTCTCTCTCGTCCTGAACCCCCATCACTCTCTCCAGAGCCTGGGAAGTTTCTCCTGCATTTGATGTTCCCCCCCGTCTGTGTAATTTAATCTCAGCGCTTCCCTGCAGCTCTCTCCGACCATAAACCTCTGCTCTAATAATAGGAAGCCCAGGCACTGTCTCCTCTCTAATCTCTGCCTGTGTGTGGATGTTTTGTGCGCGGCTGCTCCTGCCTCTGCACCGTAGAGATAAGGCTGCATTTGTTTCGGCCGCCGCCAACTTTCCCTCACAAATTGCAATAGTGATACCGAATCAGGGCAGGTGGTTGGAATAAGGAACACCAGGCCATTAAATGATTTTGCGTTTAGTGCAACTCTGCTGTTTCTGTGCCGACTTTCTATTGTGTGCTATCAGGGGACTGATAGGGCACAGGGCACCAGTGTTAGTGTACCGTAGAGTGCAGCATTATGACACAAGAGAGGAATTTGAACTGATTAAACGGTTACAAAGTGTCTCTGTTGGCTTTCGAAGCTCTTGTGATACGTGTCTGGAGAGTGTTCCCATGCTCAGCTGAGGCCTATTCGGGACAAATTAAAACGTGTCCTCCAAACAAGGTTTTCTCATGCTAAACGTTTTTGTAGGGACACGGATCTGGGGGAATTGGCATCTTATCGCCTTTCCAAAACACGGTTCTTGTTTGCTGTCGTGTTGGGGTTACAGGTTGCATGAGAAAAACACCCATTCAGGACTAACGTTTCCACTCTGCGAGAGCCAAGATGCTGCGATATTAGAGTTCGGAATGACGTGTTTTGCTCTTTACTGGAGTTGAGAACGCTTATACTCCAACGACCAGGCCCGAGTTCTTTTTTGGGTTGGGAGGTAAGCGCTACGTTTGCAAAATTCATCAGCGAGTTCTCTTTCTTTTTCCTTACATATGTTAAACACTTGGAAATACGAGCAATACAGCAGAAGTCCAACCTTTGCGGTTGCTTGTTCAAGTGTGTTTTCTTATAGCAAACATCCAAACACGGTTATATTTGAACAAAAACAGCACTTTCATTGATAATACTGCAGTATAATAACAGAGCTAACAAGCTCACTGCATCACAAGAACAACGCTGCTCATTTAACGCGTCTTACATGGATCACTTACTGGTGAGCTTCACCGTTTAGCTACTGCCGGGGTACCAAATGTCAAGAAAACTGTCCTGCCAGCAAATTTGAAAGCATAGCTTTTGAGAAGTATAGCATCAGCTTTCAGCTGTAGGTGGGTGATTTCAACATATTGACCCGGGGAAAAAGCATTGCCCAGAATATAAAATCCTTTAAAAGGTACTATAGCATTATATCATGTAAACAGCCCATTGAAGTGCACATTTAAACCCTTTTACAGGGTTCTGGTTTTAAAACAAGTCTGGAAACATTGAAAAGTCAGACTGAGACAGGGTTTTGAGCCATCTCATTTATTTCAGCTAGCTAGCTACAGCTGATTAGATCTGCTCGTGACATTTGAGACGAAAACACAAGAAAATTAAGAATTATTAAGGATTTTTTTGTAGATAACTAAGAGTTTCAAGTGGTAAATCTGTCAATGTTGTGAGTGTAAACGTTGTATACATTACTAAAATGAAAAGCTTTAATGCTTTCGTTAATATATCTATTTTTTAACGTTCACACAGAATGCAAAAAGGACACATTTTTTTCACCACAAGATCAATTTTCCTGAGCTTTTTCACCACAAATAAAGGCCCCAACCGCTTATGTTGTGCGGAACGGGTTGAGATGCGCCTACTTTTATGGAAAACAATACTAAGGCGCTGTAGTCTGAACCTAGACGACAAACTTCATTACTTAATTTCCTTCTTTCGGTTTTTACCTTTCACAATAAAAAGCCCTGGACATATGACATACGACATATGACATATGGCAAGTACTTTGCATTTTTGTGCCCTGTATTCGTCACGCCCCTGGTGTGTAAACGCGTAGCAAAAGCTGCTTAGTGGGCAGGGTTTGGTGAACCGTCGGTTTACGAGCTTTCGGCTCACGTGTCAAATGAAACGGGAGGACGAACGTCAGTATTGTGTGCTGGTGTTGCCATGTGTTTCTGTACGTGACGTGAGCAAAGAGAGAGAGAGCCAACCACCCTAAGATGACTCACCACTGGAGAATTCCTCTCTCCGACAGACAGAGGCCAGTTAAAGTGTGGTCAGACAGTTGCTCCGGGGAGAATTAAGAAAACCGTCCATCTCTATTCCTCCTCCTCATGGTTTTACCGGCTGATAGGATGAGAAGCGATCAGGAGGACAGATGAGCTGAGGACAGATGTGAAAGATGCTTCTAAACATAATCAGTGTTCGCTCTTGGAATAGAGCAGGTGAGGTTGTTTGAGTCTTGATCGCAAAAGCAGTAAATCACAAAAGCAAAGGCTCTTACCAAAGTGCTCTTTGTTTATCCATGTTGAGGCGCCATCGCCCCAAACGGCATGTTTGATTCATGGCTCTGATGAAAATGTACATGCGGCTCCTGCCGCCTGTCATATTCCCCTCAGAACAGAGAGGCGCTGCACTTCCCACGGTTTAAATACGTCACCAGCCCAGAGAGTAAATGGCGTTCTGATGCGCTGCACGATATTAAGGTCGAGGTGGAATGGAAAGATGGAAACATCTGTGCTGTTTTAAGGACTCCTCAAGAGCAAGCCTTGCTGGGAAATCTGTCAGCTGCAGTAACATCAGCCTCAGATCATTGCTCTGCGGGGTCGATACAGCTTTCATTCCTCTACTCCAACTCCAAGCCTTTCAGCAATATCGATCCAGCTGCTGTCTTCTTAGACTTGAGGCCCCCGAGGATGTACAGCCCCCCCCCCCTGCTATTTAACTTGGTAATATGGTTTCTGATATTTAACATTGTTGTCACACCATGACAATCGAATGCACACAAGCGTTTGAAGGAGTTCCAGTTCGTCATACTTTAGTATCTATCTTTAGAAACGTGCCGAGACTGAAATTCAAAACATGTGCTCTCCACCTTCTCCTTTGTTGGCCTGACGGTGACGTGCACTCCTTGACAGATTGCACGGGTTACAGCTACTCACCTACCTATTCTGCACTGCTGCATTCTTCCGATTCCTTAAAGGCGAACGTTTGACACGCTCAAAGGAGGACGCGCATTCAAGGCCAACGCTCACTTGTCCTCCCATGTGGTTTGGATTGGAGCCTTTCAGCGGCCACACAATGGTTGAGGAAGGGGGAGTTATGATACGGGAGTCAGATCGGCTGGCTAAAGTGCGACTATTGTAGAAATGCTAATGTCAAGTGCAACAAGTGCTATTCTGAAGGCTATTTCCAGTTTGTTACAACTTGGGTCTCATTTTCTTAATAATCTGTTCGGATAACGTTTCTGTTACTCTTTATATTGTACATGGTGTTCTTTCTTTCTTTTGTAATTCATTTCTGATACCTGCGGTTTCCTTGTAACCAGGGGAAGGCAAAGGAAGCATTCCATGCAACTGTGCATGCAACCCAGTTGCCAGAATTGTTTTGGGGTGTTGCACGTTTCTGCAAACCAAGGGATACGTTAAATGTAGACATTTCTGGACCAAAATAAACCGTTTCATATCACGCTTACAGAAACGTGGTTAACGTTGTGAAACATTTGGTTAGGTTTAGGCCACAAAATTTCTTGGTTAAGGTAACGTAACCATCGTGTAGACAACTAAGACCCTTAGAGGACATTCTTACGTAACAAGCGTTAACATATACTTCTGGTTTCACACCAGACACGAACATCGGCCTCCTGGGTGAAAGTCCTTGTGTTTGTTTGACCCATTCACCACAACTCCTACTCGCCCATTGAAGACTTTCTGACTCATTATCATAACTGGACATAACATTCAATAACGATGGCTGGATATACTTCCTCACTTGCCCTGCGCGTCGCTCGCTGTACACTTACACTGAAACAAAAATAACGGATCCGAGGTTTGCGGAAAACTTAGTTTACTTCTGTAAACAACTCACCCAACATACACATTCAATGCATCCCCGAGCGAGGAGTGATATTTTGAAATTGCATAACCACTTTAACTCAACTTTCCTGCGGCAGCAGAATTTTTGAAATAGCTCACATTAGACATGCAGTCGAGCTGTGAGCCGAGCAGCACCGTAAAAATCACTTTTTCAAAAGCCCGCGAGTGTGTGTCTGTCTGTGCCTGTGTGTGTGTGTGTGTGTGTGTGCGAGTGTGTGTTAGAGCCAAACTGTTTCTCGGGCATTAAGGTTCTCATTACAGGATCAGCGCTTTCATCCTTGGGTTCAAAGCGCCGCCCTAGCCAACGGCAGTGGGCGAGCAGATACATACTACCATTTGATGGCGGGGGGGGGGCAGGAGATCAGAGGGGAAGGGAGGGGACACGGCAGACCGGAAGGAGAGATGAGGGAGGAACATGAGGTGAGAAGAAAGAGGGGGAAACACTGCGGTGGGCACACGGGGCGGTGAAAGAGGAAGTTAACCGTCGGGCAGAACCAGAGGACCAGTTTCCGGATCGTGTAACAGCGGTAGGTTGAGCGCCCGAGTCTGCATTCGGCCATGTGCCCCCTCGCACGTTGCTAAGTCTTTGGCGGGTGAAGAACAGTACCAGACACCAACTGAGACGCCTTTTAAAATACCGTGTGACTATTATTCACACGGCGGAAGAGCAATTTGCTCCCGCCTCTTTTCATCAGCAACTTGGTGCGATCAAGTGTTTTCATCCAATCGGTGTTATTTCCACTCCTCCTCACAGGTGTTTTTCTCCTTTTAACAGCATACCGTTCCTGCGATAGCTAATCAATAGTGTTACATTTTGCTGCGGTGGGAAGATGAGCAGCTCCGTGCACATCTGCTGACATCTGCCTGACGATGTAATGGAGTGGATGGGATTTCAGCTCCACATCAACCTGAGACGTGAGAGCATGTTTGGATGATACTGATTGGGATTCTCTTTCTGTGTGTGTGTGTATGTGTGTGTGTGTGTGTGTGTGCTCTTTTGTGAACAGGGGATACAGACGAGGGGGCGGGGTCTGTGTCAGGAGGTGTCACCTTCCATCTTTCCATACTCTGACCTTCTGAGGCGACGCGCTCGGGCCCCACATTGGTGTGTGTGTGTGTCTGTGTGTGTGTGTGTATTGTCCTCACTTTGTGAGCCAATGAATCATTCGCAGCGATGGCTGCTAAGATTCCTTTGATGCACAGAGAGCCCCGAGAGAAGGTCAATTCTCTCAACTGTAGGTTTTCAATCAAGACCCAAGGCCCGTCTGTCTGGCTCTCAAACTCCCGTTCTTACAGAGAGGCAACAACTAAAGGATGTCAACGTTTAATGGAGAGTTTGGATGTTGTGTAGGGGGGTGGTATGAGGTATTTATCCAAGTATCGCCTACCACCTTGTGTTTTTTGGCTTTGATTTGTCAGCCATATGCATATTGACACCAAAGAAAGTCACAGATGGAAAAAATGTCAATGGCGGTTTTGGAGAGGGTGTGGTTGCCTTTTCATTTCCTCATAGCACGAGCGCTCCTTTATTGTCACAGGTCGTACTCTCAGTCGGGACCTGATCAACCAGCTGAGTGTCTGCGGTGTTTGATTATCACTGTATGTTCTGGGAATCCCCTCCCGGTGACAGAGGAAAGGGTTGAACGAGTGCAACATGTACTTCCTTGATGTTGTTGAGGTTCAAGCCTATAACCGGACTGCAGGCGTACGTACTGTACGTACTTACACACGTGAGCATTCGTACCGGCACACGCCATTTCTGATGATCAACTATTGTATGTACTGCTCTGTATGAGCGTGTGTGTGTTTTTATCTGCCGCTCGCAGCAAAGTGGATTGTGTTCGATATTGATGCAATGCTCTTCACGCCTTCACCAAGTGTAAAATTAACGAGCTGTCGGCGATGCGGATGAGATTAAATGTTGTGTGTGTGTGTGTGTGTGTGTGCGTAAGAATGTGCATGATTCATTGGTGGTGGGCATTCGGAGAGCTGCTGCACTGCATGCTAAACTGATGCCACAGGCTGTGCGGGTCTCAGGAAAAGGACGGCATAGTTGAGAGGAGAAGCTGGACTACGGCCCCTTAGGCCGACAATAACGCTCCTGTGCACTTATATCAAGGTCGACATCAGCCTCGCTTTCCTACTACTGCTCCTTCGCATACAAAGAATTAAACTGCCGAACCACAGGGTGACGTCTACGGTGACGCCGTCACAGGAAATGGAGCAAATATGTTTACAACCAAGACAGAAAACCTTCATAAAAACTCAAAATCATCTTTCCTGTAATCTGCTTACAACTAATATGGTGGTATGAGTGTGTTACAAACCATTTATCAATTTGTTTATAATAGGTGTGGTTAAAATCAATTCTAACGCCACACAGCCGACATGAGTAGCATTGTCTACCTCGGTCGTGAGTGCTGATAAATCCCTCAGACAGAATCCGTTTAGTCAAAGCTGCCGCTGTCTTGAGTTATTGTCTCGGTTCATCTTTTCTAAGGCACGTGTTCACTTAGCAGAGCGTTGCCGTCACTGTGTAGCTCTTTTAGCTTCTCGCAGTAGAATAATTCAAAATCACACCAGTCTTTGCAAATATGAAAAATTCCTACCCGTCTAATTAGAGGCCTTAAAGGCAAACGGCACTGAGGAAAAAGAAAACGACTCCAGACTGCGAAGCTAAAGCCGGCTGCTGCTGCTGCTGCTGCCGCTGCTGCTGCTGTTTAATGCAGGAGGTATTTTGGGGTGTGGGATGAATAAAACATCACAGCACCTTGTTTATTTCCATCCTTCAACCGTAACTCGTTCTTTACATAATTGAATTCTAGTCCGTTGGAGGCGGTGCATCTAATTGAACCTCTACCCGTTGGCCAGGGAATGATTTGTTTCCACGTTGACTCCGGACTCTGATCCGCGGAGGGCTCCTTACCGAGGAGCGCTCCTCTCGGTCACTGAACGGGGTTGGTGGGGTCAGCGTTTCAATCCTGGTTCGTGGTAAGAAAAGAGGACTGTTTGCATCACCTTCCCTTACTTGCGTGAGGATTTCAAGCTTGTTCTTGTGCCTGTGTGCATGCCTCTATGTATGTCAGTGTGTGAGAAGCTGCCCTCCTGCCTGGCAGCCATTCAGCCTGGATGATTTACCCTCTGAACTGAACTCCCTCCCCCCCCCGCCTTCTCCAGGTCAAAGTCTCCCCGTCTTCCTCTCCTTCTTTTGCCACACAATGTTATTTTGTTAATGTGTGATGTGTTGCCTATTCTGTCATGTTGCACATTACATTCGAGAGTGCCCCCCCCCCCCCCCCCCCCCCCACCCCCGCCTTTACAGGCTTCGATTGTGAGAGATCTTTCGCCCATTGTGCACCGAGGTTCTTTATGCACAGCCATGCCCTCCCCATATGGACGCCATTGTGGCTTGCAATTAATGATCGCATTCAGCTCCACTTCCGCTTTCTCACATTGAACGGCAGCACATTAGCATTCTGCCCCCAACATGTAGCCAGCGGAGCGGAGGGGCTGCAGGTAGTGAGCGGCGCGGTCAAACGCAGGAGAAGGAAGTGATCTTTAACGTCAAAGATGTGAACAAACCATTATGCTGTTAGCTTGTAAGTGTTTCGGTGCCGCTTCATGGCCCTCTGTCGCTGTGGTTATTCTTAGCTCAATTAACAGACGGAGTTTTATGGAGTGAGCCAACGAGGTCTGCGTAGGTCCTGTTAGGCCCGTTCAACAGCCTGACCCTAAATTGAAATATGACTCACTTAATGGACAAAATGGCCCGTGTGAAAAGGCAGAATACCAAGCGCTGCTTCACAATGGCCTGCAGCCAAAAAGCATTGTGAGGATCGATGGATAGCCTTTGTACTTTAGTCAATGTCATGCTGATCATCCTTTATACTGTAGGTCTGCACATGGACTCTCTTTTCTCATGTTTTGTCAGGATGGTAACAGACAAAAACTAGAAAAGGAGAAAAACTGCTGAAGTATTGCAGTTGATGGGGCGGTCGGAATGCAAGTACTGAAAACAATGTGAAATATATTGTGCATGAACAGTGGACGTTGTGGGAGTTTGAAGAACTGAAAAAAAGGTCTTCAGTTGTTGTTGACCTGAGACGTGAAAGGGTTTGAAGTATCAAAGTGCAAAGACACTTGAATCTTCTGCGACGCTGTGGAGCTGAAGCAGGAAACTTCAACTGCGAAAAAAAAACAAAAGCTGGACTCATGCAATAAAGTAGGAGCGGTGGCAACTGGGTAAAAGTTGGAATCTCTTGGTGAAGTATGAATTGAGTACGAAGAGGCTGAAGAGAAGGTGAAAAGGTTCAAAGATGTTCAAAGTCTGAGCGCTACGTTCATCGATGTGCCTGAGAGAAATGTAGAAAAAAGAAATGGTGTCTATGTGAACGTATGCAGCAGTAGATGAAGTGAAGTTGGGCACACTTACCGGAACATCAGTAAACCCTGCTGCGGTGAAATGCATTCTGCGAGTAAGGGGAACTGCAGAGATTGGCTGTGTGGCTGAGCTGAGCTAGTCAGCTGGACCCTAATACACCGACCAGGCCCTGTCGCTCCCAATTAGCCCCACTGAGCCGCTCACTGCCCCTAATACAATCCTTCTGCTGAGCTCAGCCCGGAGTAAACTACTCACACACTTCACTACTTACTGCTAACACGCTAGCAGGAGGCGCGTACGCACTCTGCTAACATTTCTAACATTTCATTGTCACCAGCGAAAATGTTCACGTCAAGTAGCAAAGCAAGCGTCATAGCTTACTTTGCTCCTTCCTAGCAGGCGAGTTTGTTTCTGTTTGTCTTTAAGGAGCATTATTACGAAACCAACCACACCTTAGTGTGGAAGTCGATGAAGGTGTTTGTGACGTCTGACGTCTGTCACTCCTTCCGATCGTGAATGTTTCCAGAAAAAGCTTCGGCTGTGTTTGCTGCACTAGAAAAGCTCTCCAAGTGCCATAAAGCAATCTCTGTGGTAATCCATCAGATTCCCAGTCTAGTTCCACCCTAAAGGCACATCAATCATCAGATTATTTAGACAATGATTTAGCCCCTTGTACGATCAGTAATTCTAAAAAACGCAGCAACTATAACCTGCGGCAGAATGCACGCAGCACACTCTTAGATTTAGGAAAACATTACAGCGTTACCATGGAAGAACAGCTGTGTCCTGGTCTCGTTGTGGCTGCGCTGAGGATATTATTCCTTTCATTTCTGAAGGCCACTACTGAAGGCATACTGAAGTCACACACATGCTGCTTTAGCTTTTTAATGACTGCAACAGTGAATGAAGAGAATAAAGAGAATAAAGACCTATACCCTGCTTTACATGGACACCGTTCCTTCATTTCATTGTCTCAATTCACTGTCTCGATCACCAGGTGACATGGTGGTTCACGTTTAACTAAACTTTATCTTTTTAACTTTTAGTCTCTGCTGAATTTCTTTCGAAAAATGAGATAATATTTATTCAGGGGGTGAGTTAGTGACAGTGGGGCCTCGATGGCTCTGGCAGCTTGACAGCAGTCAATTGTGGCCGCCTGGGTACTGAAGCCTTTCACTTTTGAATGTTAATGACGTTTCTGTCACTGCTGTGGGTTCACTTGTATTAGGCTATTTTGTTTAATATTCTTTGGCCCTGTTCAATATAACAACTACATTTAGAAGGTGCTGTGACCTTAATCTGCTTTTATTGAGACAATAACTTCCTGAGAAAGTAACTCTGACGTCATGTATGGCTGAATAGCGGTAGCAGGTTGAAACCCTTCCATCTCCAAAATGCATTCATCGAAATGCAGTGTGTCTTGTCAAACTGCCAATGAGCAAAATACTGAACTTATCTGCTCATTAATTGTAAGTCATTCCGAATAGGTGCATCATCTAAATCATTGCTTCTCAACTGGTGGGTCGCGGGCCTTTGCCTGGAAAAAATATAATAAAATCCTGTGCTTTTATTTTGAAGGGGATTTGTCTGCAGCGGAGTGCCGTCTATTCACACTCCAATATTTGGCGTTAATGCCTTGTAATGCTAATATCAGCAGCAGATAAACTGAAAACTATACCTCTGTCAAATGACACTGTAAGTAGAGGAATTGAAGACGTGTCGGATGATATCAAACAACAGACCACAGCTCGAATTTAGGCAAGTGGTAAAGTTTTACTCGTTTACGTGAAACATGTGTGGGACGGGGACTTACAGGAACAATTTCTCTGCACAAAAGAGCTCCCTACTCAGCTCAGGTTCAAACTGCACCATCTTTTCACTAAATACACTTGAGAAGTTGAAGATGTTCCTCGATTTGGGTCGCGGCTCGTCATCAAGGGGTGATGGTGGGTCCCGCAGCCAGACCAGTTGAGAACCACTGATCTAAGTGCATGAACAGTGAATGAAATGGATCGCATGCTGGGCTCGTTGTCGGGGAGACGACTCACCAGCAGAAGGTCAGAGGTTATAACAGTAATAACCGATGTGTCCGTCAACAGTCATGTATCTTGTCAGAAGTGAACCTTGAACGAAAGCACTGGCTATCAGCTCACTTATTGTAAGCTGCTCTCGGGAACATTGCCAGCTTAAAGCCAGAGATGTAAATGTGTGTGTGTGTGTGTGTGTGTGTGTGTATGTGTGTGTGTGTGTGTGTGTGTGTGTGTGTGTGTGTGTGTGTGTGTGCAGTGACGGACAGCGGGTTTCAAATGAACAGGAGGGAAACCAGAGACGAGGAGGCCAACAGACACTGGGCTCACTGGCTCAGGTTAATTGAGTCTGTTTCCACTCATCATCCCTCGACAGACTACGCTGAACCCCCCCCCCCCCCCCCCCCCCCAAAGAAAAACTCATCTGAACAAGTCCGTTTATCTGTAGGGTCGTAGAGAGGAGAACAAAGCTGCCAACAATAGGTTCAGCTTACAGCTTCATTTCATATCAGTGAAATACACCCAAATGACGTAATGTGGAGGTTTGTCATCGTTGTGCCATTATCCCACGATGCCTGGCTCACGGAAAGAACGCTTACAGAAGTTGATACCTACGCGGCCGTGATGATTGCGAGGGATCTTTACAGGGAATGCGCTCGCGAGGATTATGCAAATGAGATCTCGCTCAGCGGCCGAGGACGAGGATACGGGATCCTGGGGAGGAAGTTGCTTCAGCTGGGACAAGAAGCCCAGGGCGGCGGCAGTAAACACACGGAGACGTGACGGTTAGACACAGTGAGAAACACCCACAGGTCATATCTGCACCAGTCACTGCTCTGTTTTCCTGTTTACTGTTTCTACCTATTCCTTTCCCCCATGCATAGCCCCGATGTTCTGTTTGGAGTTCCCTGGGAGATACTTTGCCCAAGACAGTGACCCACTATATTTGTGATTGGTGCTTATCGGGCTTTTTACGCAGCCCCACCCCTGTGTATATATACACAAACATGCACACACATGTGTGTGTTTCCACCCCCCCTCACAGGTGCATGTCGGCTCCATGGGAGACTCGATTTGAATTTGCTTCATTGAATTGAGCTGCAACGACGTTTGTATTGCCAAAGCAAATGAAAGAAGAAAACAGACAAAAAAAAAGAAAGACAATAATTGTAATTATAGTGCAAAATGTTTACACTGTAACAGACAATTATTAGCAACAGTGAACAGTTGAGAAAATCATTATGTATCTTGTGGATCTCATGTTGATGTATCGTAGAAAGCACATCAACTTTGGTTCATATACCATCTCTTTCTCACCCACGCACGCTCTACCTGGCTTTAGGCAAACAAAGCGACATACAGTAATGTTGTTTGTGCAAAGCCCATATAAGACACAGAATGTGTCCTTATTTGGTTTCATAAAGATAATGCATTCTGGTCATTTCAATACTCCCCATCATTAAATGTGCAAAAACCGGTAATGAAAAGATACGCTGGACTAAAAATGACTGAACAGTAATTACATAATACATTCTGAAATGAACACAGAAATAAATGAATAAAACAACAGAATGAAACAAAGATATAAAAAGCTGAAATGAAAACATTCACGAGTCATGTTTTACATGTATTTGGTACTACCCTCACTGTAAAGCACGGTCGTGGTCATTCTAAAAGTGCTGAGCGAACAGGCCCACAGGCCGACTGCAACCAAGAGCGCACGCAAACACGCGTGTGCATTTTTGGGAACCGTGCATGAAGGTGCAGGCGCTCACGCGCACGTCCACGGAGACGAATGGGATCTCATTATATCCCGGCTGTGCCTGCAGCAGGGCGAGTATTTCCACAGTTGTTCGTGGGAGTGACTGTGTTAGATTGTGAGCAAATTAGTTTGGACCCTGAGGGCGAAGTCGATGCCAGCCTCAGGGGTTCTGTGTGTGTGTGTCTTAGTGCTGAGCAATACATTGTAACAGAGAGTGTGTCTGGGTTTACTGGAGGTGGAGGACATCACACGTGTCCCTGTGCATCTCTGCCAGTGGCCAAAAATAAATGGGCGCCTGTGTTGACCCCCCGGTTGAAGACCTCATCAGAGGGCAAAGGTCGCCAATGTGTCAGCAGTTTGTATCATGTTTGTGCCCCTTCTCCTCTGCTCTTCCTCTGTAGTCTAACATTAACTTTAATACACATTGTTTACGTCTTTACATTCCCATCTTCCTCCTCTCCCTCTCGCTCTGTACTTGCTGTGGCAGCTGTTGCTCTTTTTAGTTTTAGTCGGCCCGTTGGCTGCCTGCTGATGAATTGGACTCGGGTTGTAAATAGATGTTCTATTCCCATGGTTGTTTTCCTCTGGTTTGGAGACCACGCGGCTGATTGCAATACTCCCTGAGTATGAAACACAGCAGGCGCCAGCAAGCCCAGAGTTAACACGAATAACACACAAATACATGTCTGTGCTTCCTCTCGTGTGTGTGTGTGTGTGTGTGTGTGTGTGTGTGTGTGTGTGTGTGTGTGTGTGTGTGTGTGTGTGTGTGTGTGTGTGTGTGTGTGTGTGTGTGTGTGTGTGTGTGTGTGTGTGTGTGTGTGTGTGTGTGTGTGTGTGTGTGTGTTTGGGTGGCAAAAGAGTTTCCCCACTGGGAATTAATAAAGTTTTCTAATCTAATCTAATCATTCCCTTTTAGAACTCACCTATTAATAGATCCGGCCAGGTCCACTGCCTCGCTAACGTCACTCCACTTGTATGCAAGTCTGCACCTTGGAAACCCGTGACACCACGATCACCTGGCCCACTAAAATAACCAGGACTCACGTCGGGAGAACATGCCATCAGTTTGGGAAGGAGATGTTCTGGTACAAGTTGTGGTTAAGGCGATGGGGCGATGGTGAGATCAGTGCAAGCGGGCATTGAAATAAAACAATATATGTGTGTCTGTAATTACAGGAAAGTGGTGGAAGCACTTCACCAAAACTCTAAATGTCGTGTATTGCTGATGTCACCTGGCTGCAGATCAGGCAATAGCAAAGAAGACCTGGATCTACACCAACACTAAATACCGATATACATTGGGTTTCAGCTGAAAACATCTCTTTAGGGATCTAGTTACTCTTTAAGTACCCAACTGAGCAGGTCGTGCTCTAAATAGATACTGTAGCAGCTACGAGATGACAAAAGTCTGTTTGTTTTGTTGTTTACAGAAATGATATCTTAAAATATGAGCTGTAGTAGTGCATTGATCTTAGCATAGCTGCACACAAACATGCAAGCAAAGAAACACACCTGCTGATCTACAGGCCACAAATAGACATGTCCACGCTGCAGGCGAGAGTATGACCTACTGATGCACCGACTCAGGAGCTAATTATGGCTTCCTGGTTCGGGCGTTGATGACAAGAATATCACCCCGGTTAGTCTGCACACCAACAGGACAGAGACATGTTAATGTGTGAAAGGTTAGCTAAATGTACGCGTTCTTTCAAGCTCTTATGCACCCACACTCTGCACATTGGCGCCTACGTCATAGAGCCCTTCTACAGATGTGTAGATGGTTGTGCTGAATCAGCAAATTTAGGACTATTCCGCAGTTATTCAGGGAGGTTCGTAATGCTCGAATGTCCCATAAAAACGCAAATCCAGTCCCATTTTAATTAAGCTTTGTTTATAGGGAAGACCCTCTCATCTCAGATGTGGATTTATTGAATTAAAAGTGAATTCCCCAGCACAGCAATTTAGCTTTTCGCACTAACAAGGAGAAGAAGTATATTTCCACAGTTGTGTGAGGAACTATTCATCAGTCTAGATGAGAAAGTTGGGGACTGTCCACTTCATGCACCAGCCACAGTACTCTAATATCCAATATTACGTCATGACCACTTCATTCCACCAAAGAAAACTCACCCTCATATAGTTGTCATCAACAGGGAAGTTGGCTATAAAGACCAAACACGTTATTTTTGTAAGCATGTTTATTTCTGCTGTAAAGTTGAGCATTTTAATGCAGGTTTATGGGGATGGACTCGCTTCTGGAGCCAGCCTCAAGTGGCCATTTGAGGAACTGCAGTTGTTGACACGACCACGTTGGCTCCAGTCCTCAGCACCAGAGGTTGCTGCCTGGATTTAAGGTCAGTAAACTAACACGAAACTAACACGACGCACCACCCATCAAACAAATACACACACAGGCTTATTATAACGTCACGCCTGTGTATGATACATAATCACTCCAATGAAGAAACATCAGCTGCTTGAAGTTCAGCTTCTATGCTTATATTGAGCTGTATGGGGGAGTCCAAGTGACACAAAAAAGGGAAATGAATAAATCCCTCTCTGGAGTTGTGTTTTTATATTTTATGACAAGCTACCATGGACAAGAGTTGCTGTAATGAACCTCAAGCATAGTGGAAACAGTAAAATATTCAAAAGACTCACACGCCTGTACTTCTCAACCTACCTTAATAATCTAATTACCTCAAACAAGACAACCCCCCCCCCCCCCCTTTCCCTGAACTGAAGGAACTGAGAGTATTGATTTTGCTGCGTGATAATTATAGCTTATAGCTTTCATTAACAGAGGCTGCAAAATATTGCAGCCTCCTCCACAAGTCATTTCCCCGCAAGGACGTGTGTGTGTGTGTGTGTGTGTGTGTGTGTGTGTGTGTGTGTGTGTGTGTGTGTGTGTGTGTGTGTGTGTGTGTGTGTGTGTGTGAGAGTGAGTATTGTTCCCGGGGAAGGTGGATTCTGGGTGTGATGGGAAGCCAGTGTGACGATATCAAGATCAGTGTCTCACGAGAACTCGACAAAGCAGACAAAGCTTTCGGTTAAGTGGTAATTGCAGGTGTGTTGTATTGGATCTCACTTCCCACGGATCCAAACAGTGTGCCCCGCTTGGGGATTTTTTTCGGGGGAATGTCGCCGCGGACCCGCTTCTCCATGTAGATATGAAGAGCTCATTCTAAGCTAACGAAAACACGATTCTCAGTTCCCGGTGAAAACATAGTTATGAATATTTTAGTCCATTTTTCTCAATAAATCCAACGCACTTCCCCTTTCAAGCAGGCATGATGTTTACCATCGTCACCATGTAGGCTAAGTGTGTTAGCACGCTAATATTTGCTCATGAGCACTGAAGACAAAGTACAGCTGGTGCTGATGGGAGACTCATTAGTCTTGTAGCTATTTGGACAAATTGAAAAATGCACCCGATGATGGAGCTCGAGGAAAAGCCGGGCGATCATCAAAGCCATTAAACCGAATCCTGTTTGTTTGTTTTTAAGTAGATAGTTCAGTCTGGATCGAGGACAGAAATTCTGAACTTGGTGTGGAGCACTGAGGGCTTGTACCTCAGCTCAGGAAGGAGCTGGCTCAGGAGGAACATTGGGATTCAGCTCCAGTCCCCCCTCCCCCCCCCTCTGTTTTCTGTTCCGTCTGTGCGGAGAGACCGTTCTCTGTATCAGCACTCCAGGGGCTGCATGGCAGGCGGACACAAGTTGCCAACAGTTCCTCCGTGGCATGGAGAGCTTCTCCTCCTGTGTGTGTGCGCGCGCCTTCAAAACAGCCTGATATTTGAGAAATTTAAATTAGCCTTGGTATGCTTTTAGTGAAAGTGCATGCCGGTGCAATATTTCAAAGTGACACGGCATCCGAGAGCCTGTAGCGTTCTAGCACAGTGAGAGTCAAAGTCCCTGATGAGAAACATATGTTTCAATGCGCCACAGTTAACCTTGGCTAGTCAGTGGAGAGGTTTGTTTTGGGCTATCTTCTGTGTGTGTGTGTGTGTGTGTGTGTGTGTGTGTGTGTGTGTGTGTGTGTGTGTGTGTGTGTGTGTGTGTGTGTGTGTGTGTTAGAAGGAGGTGCATCATCCCTCCACTTGAGCAGCAAGCTGCCCTTGGGTTACTGCAGTATTTCTCTCTCACTCTCTGGCCCTGTGTTACTCTCTCTCTCTCTCTCACCATCTTCCGGGTTGTATCGGACATAAACATGCAGACGTGCTTACTAGCATATGCACGCGCCGCTGCAGTCACACACACACACACACACACACACACACACACACACCCTCTCAGGGCAGATGTGCAGGCTTGAATGACCCGCTGCTCTCGAGCAGTTGCTAAAAAAAAAAGCAGCTCGCCCTGCCCCGAGTTGATGGAATTGCATAATGAGTGTGATGTCAGCATTGTTCTTCCCACGGTAACAAGTGACGCTGCCGGGCCGCGGAGGCGAGGAGCGGGCGGCGTGAGCGAGTGAGCGAGATGTAGGGCGAGAGGAAAAGCGGAGAGTGAGGAGAGAGTCAAACGCTGCAGGAAATGAGCTTCTTTTATGTCACGACACGCTCGGCTTAAATCACCAAAGTGAGACACTGCAATAGAGAGGAGCATCCCATTAACACTAACTGAGAAGCCGTATATAATGTTTACCCAAATTGCATTCTGCTGTTTGGTATGGACGCTCGGAATCGAGAACGAAATACGTCGTGTAAAAGCGGCCCATTTGTGAAAGTCATCGTAAAACTTGGCCTCTCTCGTCCCCCTGGTATCTGCTCGTATAAAGTCAGTGGGCGAGCATAAAGCATGCCGTGTGCAGCGTACTGCAGTGAGAGAGGAAGTACTCGCCACAATGTAGAAATACTACTGCGCAAGTAAAAGTATTGCTGAGTAACTTTCACAGCACTTTCCCCCAGCAGACCGCTGCTCGTGTCCTGCGTGAACGCAAAAGTCAAGGCTGGCTCATGTTGAAGCTGCTGGAGACTTTCATTTTGTGTTGCTTTGTGGACGAAGCGGTCGTGTTTCCAAGCACCAGATTCCCTTTTGGAAAACCTCTTATTTAAGACAGTCGAGCCGAGCAGTCCTGGTGCTGGTTCTCCCGCGGATCCATTCCCCTCCAGCAGGCCCAGCAACGCGGCCTGGGCCTCCAGCAGCGAGGTGTCGGTGTTGGCTCTCGGCGGGCTGAAGGAGTTCCTGGTGCCCCTGCACGGAACCGACACGGTGGCACCAATGACAGGCAATAACTACTTACAGGCATCAGAATCAAATCGATAACCTGGTAAAAGTTCTTCACAGTAACTTTAACTCATACTTATGTACTTTCTAACGTAGTTTACATAAAAAACATGCTTTTTTGTTTTGTTGCCTAAACAGGTTTTGCTCTGCAGGGACTTGAGCAGGCGCACTAATCCTTCATGTTGCTGGAAGTTCGTAGGAGAACGCACAACAAATAACTTTTCTTTAGATATCATATCAGCTGTTCCATGAGGATATGTTGACCAACACCATTATTTAGCTCCTTGACTCTGCTTGCTTTGAACTCCATATCCCTACAAACTCGGGCAACGGAGAGGATGGGGGTCGGATTAGGGGCCCAGGGCCCTATAGGTGCATTAAACCGGCCCTGTGGATTTTGTAAACTCATCATAAGTTTTCTATGTAAAATCCAAATCTGCAAAGTAACTAATAGCTACGGCTGTCATGACTCCAGTGCAAAAACAACCCCCACACACACGTTTCCCCTTGAAATGCAGCAAAGTACAAAAGCAGTATACAGCAGACCTACTCAAGCACTGAAGTGCTGATGACACGTTGCAGCATTTAAAGTTTCCTGCCAGAAAGTCACCTATACGCTATACAGCTCAGCTCTAAATCAAGTCAAGAGTGAAGCGGTGGACGTTGTTAGAAACGGTGACCACGGTGGGCCGTACCACTTTCACAGCCGAATGACAGCGTTGATCTTCTGCTTCGCCAGGTTCATTGGCGGTCGTCCTGCTTCAGTATCCGCTGTTAGCTGAGCTCATCCTCACTCATTCATCTCAGATGCTCCCCTCCCCCGTCACAGGGGGACACTGTGTCTTCATCCTCAGTCCATACGGGATGACCAAACACGTAGGACAATATGATCCTGTGGTGATTGAATCTGACTTATTTAAAAGTGTTTTGCGTCTACTGTTTTATGTAATGATTCTAGTAATGCATGTAACTATAACGATAATAATCTATTCTAAACTTGAACAACTCTCTGCGGTGTGTGGGAGCCAGTAAACTCTCAGCCTCACCTCATCTCGCCGTCCTGCTCTTGTTCAGTAAAACGATATCCGGTCCCATGTGAGTGCAGCGTGATGGTGACCGGCGTTGCTTTTTCTTGTTGGTTAACCCCTGAATGCCACGCTTCCTCATACATACTGCATATAGCCCACTGCTGTGTCACAAGCAGCCACCTCTCATCCTCGTGAGGATCTGACTCAGTTGAGGAGAGCGAGAGGAGGAAGCTGAAGGTCACAAGACAGTTATGGATTCCTTGGCCAGAGGGACCTTGTTATTAGCTGTTCGGTAATGTAAGCGCACCGATTCAGGTTTCAAAATAATTTGCAGCATTTCAAAGAGATTCAGTTGACAGTTGCGGAGAGACACAAAGCTCAGAATCAACGATGTTGCTTTTTCACCTCGTCATATTCATGTTCTGCGTGAAAGTGTTCATGACAAAAACAACAGTTCTAAAATATATGCTGACGTGCAAATTCATTTAACTTCTACAAATGAATACAGTTTGGTCTGATCTTAAATTGAAAATGAGTTTGAAACAGGAGCGTGTCCTATGAACAGAGGCTCAGATCATGATGTAACATGACAAAGGCAATTGTGTGGCTGTGTGATTGCGATGGCATTCCGCTTGATGGAGTGATAAGTGCAGCAGTAACGACATCACAGTGCAGTAAACGTCACGAGGCAGCGCGGACCACAAAGTGTTCACACAGTAACACAACCGCAACTTCCCAGTCAACAGGTTTGAAGCTGAACACTGATAAATGGGCCTTTAAGTGCCCCCCCCCCCCCTCATACAATGATTGCACTGCCAGAGAGACCAGGGGTGGCAACATCGATGTATTTTGGTCACATTTAAAAGGAGCGAGCATGCTGACTTGGAGGAATAGCCATCTAATTGCTGCGTAGTATCGGGGAACACAATAATGAGCGTAAGCGCTGGAACGCAGCAGGAGGGGGAAGCGGGGGCCGAGGCCTCCGTCGTTCAGAGCTGTGGAGAGTCTGAGTCAACCAATAGTGTAATGAGCTGGAGAAAAGTGCTTCTAATAAAACAGTGGAATGTATTTTCTGCCGCTGGTCCTCAATCCCTCGCCTTCAGATCCCCCTTCACTGTTTCATCTTGTGACGGACAGCTTTAAGAGAAAGGGCTTTGGTGCTCTCAATCAAGCCAGACAGCAGGCCCATGTCTGGACCTGGCACCGTCGGCGCGCTGCAGCTGGAACTCGGAACCCTAAACGTCACGGTGGATTGTGTAAATGCTCTGTCGCTGAATAAAGGATCGGAACCAGCAGGAGGGAGCAGCGCTGCGCCAAGAGCCGCGGTGTCTCCCCAGCGCTGACGCGGGCGCATTGACGTCACACAGTTTACCGAGTGTGAACAGCAGGAAGTGTTGCCAGTTGTGAATGTGATCAAGTCCCCTCCACCCACACACACACTCACACACACACACACACTCACACACACACACACACACACTCCTCTTAATGCCCGGAGATAAGTCCAAATATAGCAAAGGAGGGAGACGGGGGGTGAGTCATCAGGATCAACTGAACAGGTGTGTGTGTGTGTGTGTGTGTGTGTGTCCATGTTCATTTTAGAAACAGTTGAACTGAGAATTTACACACACGAAATAAAATTGCACTCAACATCAGCTGTATCTTTCTAAATGTTTTTGAGTTCCTTTCTGCATGACACTGAATGTCTCTTTCTAAATAATTGAGAGATTGTGGTCTTTCTCATAATATTCAGGTTCCCGACAGGGCAATCCAAAATGGAAACCATTTTGAGCCATTGGCAACGAATACTTGTCCTTTGGTTGCCATCAGCAGCAACCACTTTTAAAAAGTAGGGACAGCGAAATATTAACCCCAAATATGGATACATCTTTAATAGTTGCTGCATTAGGGGTATTTGACATGGTTACAGTCAGAACCAGAACCAAACAACATGCGTTCGGTTGTTTGACAGTGGGGCTTTGTTTGGTTTATTATTTTACGTCACGTTTTCATTATTACGCTAAAGTATAACTGCATTCTTCATCACTCAAAATATCGGGTAACTAAAAAGGGCAACCGTATTTTCAGTTTTGGCAACCAAAAGCGTCGCCCTGGCATCGTTGTAATATTAAAGATGAATTCCATAAAGTTGGGATGCAGAATGAACTCGACGTTAAAGCGTCAGCTAGCTGCAACAAACTGTCCAAACTCATGGACACTGCTGCTTTGTTGAGAGTAAAACAGGTTGGGAACTGGTTTAATTCATGTTGCATGTTATGTATTTTTTCTAGCTGTTGTTTTTGTCATGAGTAACTTCACACAGAACGGCAATGTGCAGACCAGATCCTCTTCCTCTGTTCTTACCTTGAACTATAAAACCGTAGACATATAAACTGCATGACTGTTAACAAGAGGGAACTCCGTTCATCAACGTGAATAGGTCGGCGGCAGATGTCTGAAAACCTTGTTAAATATAAACCAAAAACATCTGCATGGCTTCTCACGAGTAAAGTACGCTTTCCGTAATTTGGGTGACGCTACCCCTTTAAGGACGGAGCAGATTATCGTGATAAATCATCAGGAATAAGATTATTCAACCTCCAAACATGCACAGGCACGCACGAGAACATAATGTGCCAAAGCCTGTGTGATCGCAGAGCCGCCAGCATCAGCTGTACTGCAGCTGGAAGGAATGCACAGGAGAGTCGGATACAGGCAGCAGGAATGTTAAGAGCGGCCCGAGGACAGCTTGGTAGGGAAAAAAGAAGAGAGTCGTATTGGCAGCTTCCCTGGAGATGAACCTTAAACCTCCAGAAGGCAAGATGAGAAACACAGGCGGTGACTCATCTCATCTCGTTTTAACAACGGCCTCCATCTGTATTCGTCCTGGAACGAGTGGATCCACAACGCCACTCCTCAGTGAGTTCACGCAGAGCCATCGCTGCACAAGTCACAGCAAATCTCTAATGGAGCGGAGTGTTGTTGTTTCAAGACTCATTTAAGCTTCATCACGCTGCTCTTGAGGGGGGAGGGAGTCGACTCCGGCCGGCGGGGAGGAGAGGCCGTGCGGCCGAAGACCAAATCGAAGAGAGTCGAGCCTTTCTTCATACCGTCCCTCCGCGTCCCTTCAGCACATTATAACCAGCAGAAGGTGTTTTAAGTGGAGTGTTTGCCTTACTCAGACACACGGCAGGGCTGAGTGAACATCCAAGGTGGGCATGGGGTATAAATGACCACCCTTCCTTCCCCCAGTGGGTTCCCAAGTTAATCCCAATACTCTCAGTTTATTTGGTACGTCTCGCTCAAATGAATCCAACAGTACTGCAATAAATCCTGTTCCCTGGTGCTGTCGAACTGCATTGCATTATATCAACAGGTGTTTTTTTATTATTTTGTCCACCTCATGTATGTTAATGAGGGCAAGCTAAGTAAAAGAAGCAATCTCCCATATGCCAAGCATGGTGCAGGTGGCTCCTAACAGGCATGATTAAAGCAACATTTCCCACAGCGCTGAAGCTGCTATCCCGCAAATCAAATGACCAAAACTCTGAGTGCTTCAGAAGCACTTGCTCAATTTGGAATCTGCTATAGATTTAGTCCCTGATTACAGTTTACAGGAGGTAAACAGCCAGTGTGTGTGTGTGTGTGTGTGTGTGTGTGTGTGTGTGTGTGTGTGTGTGGCTTAACAGATTGTTTTCTGTGTTTAGGCTGTTATTTGCGTCAATATGTCTCAGCAATTCCGAACAAATTTGAGCGTGGGAGTGTTGTCAGGCTGGTCCGTGTGTGCTGAGTGTGTGTGTGTGTGTGTGTGTGTGTGTGTGTGTGTGTGTGTGTGTGTGTGTGTGTGTGTGTGTGTGTGTGTGTGTGTGTGGGAGAGAGAGAGAACTGGGAGAGTGAACACGATGTACCCAGGCACAGTTTTCCTGGGCCGTGTCCAAGTGTCTGCTTGCAGATATGTACTTGGTGGACACCTCCTGTCACGCCCCCTCCTCCCTGTTCTCTGGCCTTGCCCTAACCAGATCTAGTGACCCTAACTTTACCCCCCCCCCCTCCACCCCCCAGCACATTCTGCCACTGACACCCCTCCATTGCCCTTGGCTTCTTCACTCTCCTTCAGCCCTTGTATTCTAAACCTGACCCGAGAGGACTTTCATGGTTTTCTGCAGCCCCCTGAAAGGTTTCTGTACAACACCCCCCTCCAACCATCCATGCAGCTCCTCTCTCTCTCCACTCGCCTTTCGTCACTCCATACCATCCACTTGGCCTCTGGAAGCTCAGTGAAGTAGAGGGATTTGTCATGTGAGGTGAACACGGTCTCCTGTGCCAAGCCTGCAGGCTGGCGCCAGCATCAACACCAAAGAGAACCCCTAAAATACACACTGACACACACACACACACACACACACACACACACTCTCTCTCTCAAGCGCTACACCAACACGTGCACTGAGAATTTAAAGTGGTAATCCTTGAGATCCTCTGGTTTTTATTTTGGCAACACTTCTGGCGCTAAGCGGCCATTACCGCGGTGTTTTGGCTCTGTGACCCAGATCTTTGTTTTTCTGACTACATTCTGTCCTCTATTCATTCATTTAAAAAAAACAAAAACAACCTAACTCTTGTGT
Organism: Lycodopsis pacificus; assembly: GCA_028022725.1. Taxonomy (NCBI): domain Eukaryota; kingdom Metazoa; phylum Chordata; class Actinopteri; order Perciformes; family Zoarcidae; genus Lycodopsis; species Lycodopsis pacificus. Next base: position 18,027,808 of record CM051708.1, read on the forward strand.
TCCCAGGAAGGACATTTGGGTAGCTATGGTGTGACAATGTCAGCGCTGCTATCAATTTGTCCCAGCGGTCAAAAGTAGTACTGCAACTAAATAAATCCACTGAACCCTTAAAGGTGCTCTATGAGGGTCTTTTTCTTGCAGAGGCTCTTCAGGATAACGCTCCCAGATCAGGGAGGAAGGAGGCGGATCCGACATGATAGAGAAACACTGATACAGAGAGAGGAATGGGTGGATAGAAGAGAAGGGGATGAAGGAGGGAATGAGGGAACGACGGGATGAGCAAGGGAAATCTGGGTTTAAGAGCTTTGCTCCGCTTTAACACAAGCAATTTATTCAGAGCCTGCAAACAATGGAGCCGAGAGAGAACGAGGACTCGGCTGAGATCAACACCGTGTAGGAATTAATGAAGTTCTCCGCCAACACGCAGCAGAGATGTTACAGCCTGGCTGCTGGAGACACTCTGCTAATTGTGTTTTGATAAAACACCAAATGTCTCACACTTCATTTTCCAATTATGAATGCCGCGCTGATTAAGACAGGACGGTTTTCTTTTGTCTGTTTTTGCCGATTTGTCACACAATTAAGAAAAGTTAGGTATAAACTTCTGTTAGCAGAGACGCCCTTTTGCATCACATTGTACTGAATGACAGAAACCTTAACTAACTAAATAAATAAATAAATAAATAAATAAATAAATAAATAAATAAATAAATAAATAAATAAATAAATATACCAGCAGCAAGCGTGATAGTGTGATAGTTTTCTCTAAAGCTAAAGAGACAGATATTTCTCTCAGGAGCTTGTGGAGACCCAAACAGAGCTAAAGGGCGAATGCTAATGTTGCTGTATCTGCAAAGCAACTGTGTCAACATTGTTTTAACAGTTTACAGTTCTGTAAAATTAATATTTAGCTTTAAGCGGAGATACCAAAGTAAGACCATGCTTACAACTGGTTTTATTATCAATAACCTGCAAATCATTTTTCAGAAATAAAACATAAATTGCATGTATTGTCTGATCAACAGCGTGAAACCCAAACAAACAGTCCTTTGAACAATGTGTATTTGGTAGTTTTGCCTTCCTTTTAAATGACAATTAATTCATCATAAAAAATTGTCTGCAATTTATTTCCTGTCAATCGATTCATTGATCAGTAAAATAATGATTCCAGCACTAAGTTGAAGTAACACAATGCTGTTTTATTGTAACTGCTGCTCCAACACGTGAGCAACATTTAAAGGCCTCGTGTTTAACCACGTTAAACACTGTGTAGTTTAATCTCTAACAATGGATCACATGTCATAAGCTGATCAAAAGCGATCGCCTGTTCATCTTATGAGATCAAATATGTATTCCATGTGCAATCTTAATCTAAATTAAAGTAAAATAAATGTGCAGAAATAGAATATTTAAAGATGTTAGAGCAGAAAAAGAGGACAACATTTTTCTGAAATGTCGAGGAATAAAGTAGAAATATTCAGCAGCATAAAATGGAAATACTTTAGTATGTTAAGTACTGCCTAAAAAATTCAACGGTACCGGCACAGTACCTGGGTAAATGTTCTTCTAAACAATCAACCCATCCCACTTGATGCTGTTCTATTCGTGACCAGCCCGAGTGCTGTTCCAGAAATACAACACTATGAAAAGGTGGGCGAACACTTGGACACGCAGCTCCCCCTGCTCCCGAAAACACGCACACGTATGTACACTCACTACTCGCCTTCAGAAGGAGCAAACCGGTAGACTTCTCAGGCGATAACATGGAAAACTCCAAATGCTCATCTCAGGGAAACGTTGTCAGGGGAAAAAAGTGCAAAAAGAGAAAAAGAACACTTTTGTTTTTGTTGGTACAACAACATTGGATTTCTCCTCCGAGTTGCAGTTGGTCTCTTTTAGATTGTCTTGGTTTTATTGAACCTTATTGAATGTTTCATACACAGAATAAGATTCTGCTGTGTACCCTCTAGCAATGTTGATATTGTTTTTCACCTTCACTCTGTCATTACAAACTTGTGCACCAAAACGTATTCTAAATTCTAAAGACACTAAAGTTTCCCGCGATATCTTAGACTGGAATTATGGGAAATGTGTATTAAATAATGCACACGACATGGTTCAGCCATAAAAAAACAAACAAGCAGACGTGTATGTTTCTACGAAAGAAAGTAAAGACGAGTTTTTCCCAAAATGTTTTACCAGTTCTTAAACGCTTATTGGGCGGAAATGAAGGGGAAACTGTGTTTTAAGGTGTTACATGTGGTGTCATATTAGACTACCTTAATTACAGCTATAAATAGCTTGCATTCATACCCTTGGCCACAGACGTCAGTACACACACGTCCTCTTTCTGTTTACATGACCTGTTTACATGACCTGTTTACATGACCTGTTTACATGACCTGTGTACAGTTCAAGGCCCTCACACACATCTCCTCAGTAAACAAGCACATGATATTCAGCTCCGAGTTAAATGTTCAACGTGAAAAACACTCGGCAGTTGTGCAATCTTTGCTGATATTTACTATTCTAATCATTTCCATAACACACGGTCAGCATGGGATCTCATTATGCACAAAAGAAACTCAGTCACTCGAGCCCAGTAAACTGCTTCAGGGAAGTGTCACTCTGTTGTCTCCTGCAAGGCAAGGCAAGTTTATTTGTATAGCACATTTCAACGACAAGGTAATTCAAAGTGCTTCACATAAAACCATTAAAAGCATCAAAACATAAGGCAAAAGAAAAGGAGATTTAAAAACAATTAAGAACATTCATTGAAACAATAAAAAACAGTGTAAGAAATGAAATGCAGTAGTAAAATGCAGAAATGCAGGAAATTGATTAATATATTAATTGAGTGTGGTTCAATTAAAGGCAGCAGCAAACAGAAAAGTCTTCAATCTTGATTTAAAGGAGCTGAGGGTCTCAGCAGACCTGCAGCTTTCTGGGACTTTGTTCCAGATATGTGGAGCAGAAACACTGAACGCTGCTTCTCCATGTTTAGTTCTGACTCTGGGAACAGGAAGTAGACCGGTCCCAGACGACCTGAGGGGTCGGGATGGTTCATAAGGTAGCAGCAGATCAGAGATGTATTTTGGCCCTAAACCATTCAGTGCTTTGTAAACCAACAGCAGGATTTTAAAGTCAATTCTTTGTAAATGAGTGGAGGGAGGATGCACCTCCTCCCCTCGTTTGCCCCCAGCCAGCCACTGCTCTGAGCAGTGGAACCTGCTGAGTGTGCACCTTGTGTCCCTGTGTGTGGTTGTATGTCGTCCCAGCCGTTTTATTGCATAATGTGACCGCGGGCTCAGTAACCGGTTTACAGTGTGAGGTTGTAAAAAGCGTAATCCGGCTGCTGGATGGGAGACGGAAGCTTTGCAGAACCTTTTGAATAGCTCCCTTTAATGTCTTCATTACATGGTCAATGATCTGGGTTCTTACATAACAGCACTTTGCCAGCAGACCACAGTAAAACTCGAGCAGCACCAGAACTTGTTCCTGCATTGCGGGGTAACACGGTTCCGACCAACGGACCATTGGGCTCTGAAGTGGTCTAAGTGCTTCACGAGTTCACGAGGAAATACACCAACAGATGGGACGTGAAGTGGAACGATGCTGCACGCGCACAGCAGCGTGTCACCGTGCTTCAGTGTGGACGTGAGACACATTACGCGAGGTTGTACTGCCCTCTAGTGGAGCTGAACGCTTACTGCATCGGTTTGGTCACATCGTCCCCGGAAGATGAGCCAGAGGCCAAAATGATTCCAGTAACCACGATGATATGCGTCACAGGTCAAATGGGTCAATTAGCCACTGTGGAATCTACCCAAATATATCTACACTTCTTTTATTCACAGAGTAAACCGATATGTCATCAGTTTTTATTTTTGCCTCCTTAAATTAGATAATTATGCTCAACAAGGGCAACGTTACAGCATCCAAGCAGTTATGTGAGGCAATGATGTAAATAAAACTTGCACCATAAATAATAATACTGCAGTTTGATTACCATAACAAACCACAACCTTAAGCAAGAGGTAAATATATCAACAGAATCATGTGTGAAGTCAGTACAGTATCCAGTGGCGGCTGGTCAATAGAGGGCCATGGGGCATGGCCCCACGAAAAAGAAAAAAAGAAAAAAATTATAATAATCATAAATTATACAAATTGTCAATATTTGTGTTTTTTAACTATGGAATGTACCCAGTAATGTGTGTACAATATGATATCTGCACAAAATATATGCTTTTCCTGCTCGTCCTCTCCCCCTGTGTGCTCGTCTGCTCGTGCTCTCTGCCTGTGTGCACGACACTCTGAGAGCGCGCAGCGAGGGGGGCCTGATCGTTTTGGCCCAAAAGAGACGGGTCTATGAAGCTGTTTAGCCAATTGCTGATTCAAGATATAAATGAGTGACATACAATTGAGCCAATCAGCGCCCTCAAATAGATTCAGCTGTGGGCCAGAACGATCAAGCCCCGGAGCTGCGCGTTCTCGTCAGGAGAAGTCTCTACAGGCGCCAGCGCGAGCTCTCCTCCTCCAAGACCCGTTTGAGAGGAGAACTTTGAGGAGATTCTGCAGATAGGGCAAGATTCATTGAATTTGAAAGTAACTTTTATTTACAAAGTAACTAAAAAGTAACTTTTTTTACAAAGTAACTAAAAAGTAACTTAAAAAATAAAGCATGCTATAAATATATTTTTTTACATACTTATCTGACTTTATGACGTCTTTTCGACATACAACTCTTCAACTCTGTTATTTGGCTGTTATTTATAGATTCTTTGTTCTTGTATTTGTATGTTATGGTGCAATTAAAGGAATTTGAGGTCAAGCATTTCACTACATATTCTTGTACAACCAGTATTAGACCAATAAGCTTTGAACTTTGGTGAAAGGTAATGTATGAAACTTTTGCTAAAAAATATGTTTTTTGACATGCTGTACTATGACTTGTTTAAATTAAGTTGAGTATCTTCAAAAATAAAGTAACTAAAAAAGTAACTTTAAAAAAAATAAAAAGTAAATAAAAAGTAACTTTTAGAATATAGTAACTTAAAAGTAACTTTGTTTACAAAGTAACTAAAAAAGTTACTTTTTTTACAAAGTAACTAAAAATTAACTTTAAAAATATAGTAACTAAAAAGTAACTTTAAAAATAAAGTAACTAAAAAAACATGCTATAAATATATTTTTTTTACATAGTTATCTGACTTTTTATGACATCTTTTCGACATACAAACTCTTCAACTGTTATTTGGCTGTTATTTATAGATTATTTGTTCTTGTATTTGTATGTTATGGTGCAATTAAAGGAATTTGAGGTCAAGCATTTCACTACATATTCTTGTACAACCAGTATTAGACCAATAAGCTTTGAACTTTGGTGAAAGGTAATGTATGAAACTTTTGCTAAAAAATATGTTTTTTGACATGCTGTACTATGACTTGTTTAAATTAAGTTGAGTATCTTCAAAAATAAAGTAACTAAAAAAGTAACTTTAAAAAAAATAAAAAGTAAATAAAAAGTAACTTTTAGAATATAGTAACTTAAAAGTAACTTTGTTTACAAAGTAACTAAAAAAGTTACTTTTTTTACAAAGTAACTAAAAAGTAACTTTAAAAATATAGTAACTAAAAAGTTACTTTAAAAATAAAGTAACTAAAAAAACATGCTATAAATATATTTTTTATAACTAAAAAAGTAACTTTTTTTTCGAAGTAACTAAAAAAGTAACATTTTTTTCGAAGTAACTAAAAAAGTAACTTTTTTTCGAAGTAACTAAAAAAGTAACTTTTTTTTCGAAGTAACTAAAAAAGTAACTTTTTTTTCGAAGTAACTAAAAAAGTAACTTTTTTTTCAAAGTAACTAAAAAAGTAACTTTTTTTTCGAAGTAACTAAAAAAGTAACTTTTTTTCGAAGTAACTAAAAAAGTAACTTTTTTCGAAGTAACTAAAAAAGTAACTTTTTTTTCAAAGTAACTAAAAAGTTACTTTTTTTTCGAAGTAATTAAAAAAGTTACTTTTTTTTCGAAGTAACTAAAAAAGTGACTTTTTTCAAAGTAACTAAAAAAGTAACTTTTTTTCAAAGTAACTAAAAAAGTAACTTTTTTTTCAAAGTAACTAAAAAAGTAACTTTTTCAAAGTAACTAAAAAAGTAACTTTTTTTTCGAACTAAAAAAGTTACTTTTTTTTCAAAGTAACTGAAAAAGTAACCTTTTTTTCAAAGTAACTAAAAAAGTAACTTTTTTTTCAAAGTAACTAAAAAAGTTACTTGGGGTGGGGGCTGATCGTTTTGGCCCAAAAGAGACGGGTCTATGAAGCAGTTTAGCCAATTGCTGATTCAAGATATAAATGACTGACATACAATTTAGCCAATCAGCGCCCTCAAATAGATTCAGCTGTGGGCCAAAACGATCAGGCCCCCCTAGCTGCGCGTTCTCGTCAGGAGAAGTCTCTACTGGCGCCCGCGCCGGCGCGAGCTCTCCTCCTCCAAGCCCCGTTTGAGAGGAGAATTTTGGCGGAGATTCTGCAGCCAAAGAGCTGATATCAGATCAGCCTAACCTCACAATCAGACAGCAGACTACATGCGAAGCTTCACTACTTCGTACAAGTCAGTCAATCAACTTCCTTTCTTCCAAAAAGTACGCTGATTACTTCGACATACCATACGTATCCACAGGTTATCCACAACTTAATCCACGTAGATCGTTCCATTTAACACGTTTCATAACACATTTCCTAACACGGTCGGAAAACTGTGCGGCTCCATACTGCCTCAGATATTACTCACCACTGTCAGTAACTGTCAGTGTCCTTAAAGTGACAGTTGTCTGTCACTTACATGTATTTCTTACAAATTATAACGACATCCTTGTAACATTCAAAGTAGAAACAGAAGTGATTACAGTTACTTGTAAATACAAGTGAATATTTAACATCACATTGAAGTTGGCTCCTACAGATGTTAAATGAACAGTGAAAACTCATCATAGCTTAATTTAACATTCATAATTACACTTAATGTTTACTTCTCCTGATCTTTACCTCCTATAACAAGGTCCATAGGGGCATCTCAATAAATAAACATGTTGTATTATATTGTATTATATTATATAAGTGTTATTTACTGCTTTTTTTCATGTTGGAATAAATGTTAAATATTTAACTGCCAAGTAATAATGCGTGTTTGATACAACATTTTTTTTGCATGAAATCATACTGGGATGTTTGCTGAAATTGATATGATGGCCCTACCTAGAAAATTTTCCACCAGCCGCCACTGACAGTATCACACAGTGGCACACATTAGCCACAAACGTTAGCCACAAACATTAGCCACAAACATTAGCCATAACTGCAAGGCAACAAGCTTTGTCATTGAGATGAATCCCTCTTCTTAGATTCTGCATCAGCTGCTGCCCTCCTGCTCATCCACCACGTATATTTGCTTTCCTCCTGATATTGATGAGCCTGCAGGCTTGAAGCTTTCCCTTCGTGCTCATCAACCGTTGGTTGATTTCCTCTGACGATAACAACAGGACAACTATAACAAAAGCGATATAAAACGCCATGTTCCCAAGCAGCCAAAGACGGCATCATAAGCTGTACGTGTTGCAGGTACCGGCTGGCTCCAGATGATATCTCAAGCAAATAGGACAAATAAATGAGACGAATCGACTTCACTCCTACTCGCTGAGCCTCGTTCGGCAGAATGAGAAAACAACGGCATCGCTAACAACAACACACTTTATCAGATATGTCCCACACTTCCAGTTGTTGGCACATTCACAGTAGACCTGCACTACCTGCACAACACCAGACAGCTCAGATGACCTCTTATCAATGTGTCTGTGTGCTGAAGGCTTCTAGCAGCTTTATGTAGACAAGCTGCATTCAACACCAGAGGATGCTGTGGCTCACTCGACCTCGCCTGATCGAGTCGGGTTAAGCTGCACTGCGCTGGGGCCAGTACACTGCTCTGCACTGCTGAGGCCAAATGTGAGCTTTTTACTCCATAAGTGCCTCAGTGGGAGAGAAGCCCCTCGTCTAAAAGTTACTTAATCGATCAGCGCATTTGTGAAAACCAAACCAAAGGCTTCAGGTTTGATTAGTAGAGACATATAAGAGTCTCAGACTCAACACTAGAATAATGACGCCTTTATTCATCTTCCCCTGGCTTTCACCGATGATTTGCCTTTTCAGACAAAGAGTAGCGGAGACGTTGTCACTTTTGTCAGAGCAGCGTTTCGGCGTGAGGAATGGCATTTCCCAATCACTTCCCCATCCAGAGCACAGCCGCTGCCACCTACCAGCATCAAAAGCTCCCGGCGGCTGCTGCTGCTGCCCTCAGGAGGATATAATGCCATGAGACCCCGTTCACCTGCAGTCGATGCGCGTGAGCGGCTACTGTACCTTTTCGATAGACCTTACAAATTATATGGCCATAACAGATGCAGGTCATGAATCAGAGGTCTCAAACCACCCGGCTAGCTGATCTGTTCAACAGGTGCCACTGTCCTCTCCTCTGGATACACAGCATGGAGGGCTCTGCATAGAAATACGCGCGGAGTGTAACCGGCTCTAGTGTACCGGTCTCCACGAGCCGCCGTGTCCTCTCTACCTGCCGCGGGTCTACATCTGAGCCCCGCATGGGGACCACACTGACTTCTCCTGCCGTGTGTGAACTGAGCTTGTGAACGCATTGACCCCATCACATCAGCAAAGCCTGAGAGGGGGAGAAAAAAAAGAATATGTGAGAGAAAATTCCGGACTGCATATCAAAGCATAACTCTTGTGCCCTTTTACTTGGCCCGACGCAAATTAGAAAAGCATAAAAGGACTTGAAAAATAAGGATCACACATGTTTTAAATATTCGGAATTTTAATTGTTCATAAATTGTGCTTTTGTGGACCTCAGACTGCGCATTGAAGTGGTTAGAGGTGTTTCTTTGGTGCTTTTTTTTAATGGACATAAAAGGAGGAAATGAGAGGAAAATAACTGAGGTTGTTTTGACGGCTTTTTGTTTGATAGGTGAATAGTTCCCTCAGATGAACTGTTGGTTGCATCTGTGATTGCTATAAAATTCACCAATTGGACTCCATCCAAGCTAAATTAGAGGAGAATAGAGTGCACATACCACCGACAACCATTAAGAAGTCATGAGTTTCCCCCAAAGTTCCAGTCTGTGGTTTAAACAGATCGAAGTCCAGCGGTTCCAAAGCGTACCTGTAGTTTAACAACCCTGAGCCAGGACCGGGGCTTTGCCTCTCTCACCCTCATGTGCTGGTGTCTCTCTCTAATACATGCAGAGTATTAGGACCATGCAGGCATAAGGGGAAACAATGAGCACAGGAAGAATTTATGTTGAGAATAAAGTCAAAATCGAGTGTGTGGTTTGGTTTCTTCTCAAGAGTTTGACGTTTATTCTCGAGATCTTGTCCTCATTCTCAAAATAGTATTTCAACTGTATTCTTCACATATCGACTGAATTCTCAAAATGGTATTCGGACAACATTCTCAACATTTAGATTTCTTTTGTTAAAAGGTATTTCAACTTTATCTTCAAAATGCCATATCACTAATACTGACAGCTTGATGAAAGCTTATACTTTATGAATAATAAATACATATTCTTCCTCTCATTGTTTCCCCTTTTTCTGAAGAGGTAAAAATATCAAGTATTCCACAAAAAGAAATCAAACTTTAACAAAATTAACAGAATTTTGCGCAACAAGCATTTTCATTACTTTAATCATTTCCACCAAAGTATATTCACGAGTAGATGCACACCATCTGTGTGTGTGCTTGAATACAACACATACATGTGTGTTGATAAACTATAATACATCATAATGTAAAGTTAAAAAATATATAATTTCTCTAATCCCATCCCCAAACCATCTCACTCGTCTTAATGAGATATTACGAAATTTGATTCTGAATTATTTTTAAAAATTTGACTTAGTCCCTCATAGTTCTGAATACATGAGTCAAAATGTGGACTTACATTATATCTACGAGTATTTAGACTTTAATCATGCATACGCATTAATCTATCCCTTTCTGTTCTTGGAAGAAATGAGCTTCCATCGGATCGATACATTCACACAAGCACGCAGCAATCTACACACGAACCACACATATATGTCTGTAGATTAACAGATGTATAACACCAAAACATACTTTTCATAAGAACTTTTGTGGATGCATATGGCCTGAAGGGACGGACTGTCCGTGTTCCTCCGTAGATTAAGCGACGTTTGGAGCTAGCGCTGTTAGCTTTCATCGGAAAAAGAGTTTGCAGCACTGGGTTGTTTATTTTGGGGGTCGGATGATGTTTAAAATATAAATCTTGCTAGTTTCTTGCTAGAAGCCTTTGGGACAGTACTCTCACAGGATCGCAATGGTTTCCTCTTCGTGCTCAAATCAGATGAAGATAATCACAAATGAAACCTCCAACGTGGCTTCGTGCATGAACCCGTCCAACCCAGTGACCTCAGAACGTGCGCAGGCGCTACATGCTGGATACAGAACTGTTGGGGGGGAAATAACAAGTGTGTGATTTTCAAATGAATAAACAGTGTTTTGTCGGAAAGCGATAAAATGTCTGTTAGGTTTGCGTCGTTGACGTGGACCTTGTTTATGTGGCTTTCTGATGCGATCCAAGGTGCTGCAGATCTGATATTTCTCTGCTTCAGAGTCTCAACAGCTGCTGAAGTGCAGGTCTGAGCTCCCCGGGGGTTTTGCCAGTAAAGGAACACCGTACATGGGCCGATCTGCTGCCTCCCTCGACCGCTCTGGATGGGAGAAACAGAATCTCATCTGGGAAGCGGAACACCCTCGTCGAAGCCCACCGAGGCCTGTTCCGACCCAGAGACGCCTGCTGGCACGGCATGAAACACTTAACTCGCTTGGGATCTGAGCTTTACAACTTGGGCTCCTTACCCAATTACACTGGATCAGGGAGGCGAAGCAAAACAGGGTGAAGTTTTTACAACGCCACAGGGGTCTCTAGCATGGATGGGTTCTGTTTGGGGTTTTGCTATTCCCTAGTCTCTTTTATCACAGCCGGTCAGAGTGACCACACAGGTGCAAGGAGCAGCCGCTCTCTGTCCTCCATCAGGTACAGAGGCACTGAAACCTATAGAGCTGAAGCTGAGTCACACATTCAATGTGTACCTCGTCCTATATTTCTCCCTACGGTCTATGACTGTGATAGAACCTGAATTGTAAGTCGCTTTGGATCAAAGCGTCCGCTAAGAGACTGTAATGTAATGTAATAAGCTTCAGACGCTGAAACCACTCGGTCCCCGTCATTGAATATGATCCAATAGTGGATATGAACACCGTGAAACTCAATAAAAGGAGACTGGTGGGAAATCTCAAATCTTTATTTTCTCCACAGAATTATACAAAATCATTTCAGAGGGAGAAGGTGAAGTACAAAAACAAGATAAAAGAAAAGCTTACATGATAATAAATAGCCAAAAAAGTAATAGCCAGTAGATGCCAAATAAATGACAAAGTGTGATGGTTAATAAAATATATTACAACTCATTCATTTGGATGAACAGAAGCTACCTTGTCGTATATGTGCAATACCCTGCACTGGATGCATTTATACAACATGAAAAGTGAAGGAATAAAATAAGAGGTAAATGCATGAAAGGAGTGCGATCAGATATCAAAAGTGCCAGGTGGAAATACGGCTGGAAGATAAAACAATAAATCGGAAAATAATTGTGACGCTTACATTATGTACATCAATATCAAACTCAAGCGTGTCTGTTTTGTGCTTCAATGCAAAGTCTGCAACCTCCATTTCAGCTGGAGGCAAGCGAGGGCATGAGGGGAGTCGGAGGCTGGGGGACTAAGGCAACGAGAGGATCATGACGGATGTCTCGTGTGCTCACATACATGGTATTTCAATCAGCAACACCAATGGCCGCGCCACAACAGACAGTTCCTGAAACCTTTCAAAAACAAGAAGGACATCCATTAAATGTTACGAGAATGGTCCTCAACTTCTAAACATAACTGCAGTTAATGCTCAGCAGACAGCAGCCTGTCGTCTGATCTAAAGGTTGTACACGTCGCCGCCCTCATCCTAACCCCACTGCGGGCTGTTGGTGATCGCGTTGAGAATGTCACACGTGTTCTTGGAGAGGACCTCTCTCAGCTTGCGTAGGCGGCGGGGGCTGGAGGAGCCCACGTAGCTCTCCGGCTGAAGGACGGCCATGCCGTCGCTCACGTTGCCCATGATGATGACCTGTCCCTCCGCGGCGGCGCCCGTGATGTTCGGGCACGGGCAATTCCAGTCCATGTTGAGGAAGGTGACCTCGAGGGGCTCCTTGCCGAAGAAGCGGAGACCCATCTTCTCGTCCTTCAGGATCTCCTCCACGGCGACGAGGGCGTGGCCCGAGTCCGTCTCCTCCGTGAGCTCCGTCATGCGGCCCAGGATGACGAAGTCGCTCCGGCAGAAGCTCGTCACCATCTTGCCTCTCGGCTTGCAGGCCCTGCAGTGGTGGTTTCTCGGGTAGGGGCACATCTCCTCGCAGGCTTCTTTGGATTCAAAGTTGTTGCCGTTGCCCTCACACCCTCCGTAGATGAAGGGCTGACACTGCTGCAGGGTGCTGCTGTAAGCCCAGCGCGGTTCGTAGGCCTTACAGGGCCCCTGTGGGCTGGGGAGCCCGCAGGGGCCCGAGAGCTCGGGACCACAGCACTGCATACACTCCTTGTATGTTTCGAACACCTTCCTGGGCTGCTGGCTGTCGATGTGGCAGTGAGTGAAGGAGAAGCAGTTGTTGGTCTTGGGCTCGTAGTACCAGCTGACTTTCTCCATCTCGCTCCCACAGTCCTCTGGGTTATCGGCAGGTTTCAGGCACTCGTCTGGCAGGCAGCGGGTCACGTTCACGGGTGCGGGGTTTTTGTGTGGCTCCGTGGGCAGCACAGTTAGCGGGTGGTCGGCCCGCACCGAGCCAGACGGGTTCCGAGCCGTGCAGGTGTATATGCCTGAATCGTGCGGCTGGGCGTTGTAGATGACCAGCTGACCGATGTTAGTGACCACCATGTTCCCCCGCACATGATTAGGCCTCATGGCTACCCTTCCCACCCCCTCCGGCTGCTGCTTCTCCCAGGTGATCTCAGGCCGAGGGCGACCAGTCACCTCGCAAAGGAAGCTGGCCGTGTCCCCCACAGCCACGGTCTGGTGAGCGGGGCCGCTGACCACGGCGGGCGTCTCGGGCTCGGTGGGCGGCGGGGGCTCGGTGGGCAGCGGGATGGTCGCCTGAAGAGGAGCAGTGGTCGGGCGAAGGGTGGTCGCCTGGGGCAGCGGCGGGCTGATGTTGGGCCAGGTGAGGTGGAAGCGGCAGGTGACGACGGCCAGGGCGATGCCCTTGGAGCACGCCTCTGCGTCCATGTAGCACTTGTTGTAGTAGGTCATGCCGTCGGACGCGCAGGTGAAGTGCGGCTCCCTCTCGCAGCGGTCCCGGCACTTACACACCGGCTGGCCGTCCCAGATGTCACACTCAGACCCTTGCTGGGTGCACATGAAACTGGTGCAGGTGGCTTCCTTGGGCATTCCCATCGGGCCTTTCTTCCCGTCCAGGACACGGGCCGCCACACAGCTCCGATTCCCACACACATTTTGGCAACACTTCTCAAAGGACTCGCACTCCTGTAAGAGGAGAAGAAAGAGTTACAGATGGCTGCCGGCATCTGGAAGGCATTTCCATACAGTCAACAATGATAAATACCAGAAGAGAGATTAATTACAATCCAGAGCAGAAGATCAATAAAAACATATCATATAATTTTCTTTAATACAGAAATTGCATGCAGAATAACGTAGAACATAATTCTGAAAGGTTACTTTGGTGACATTACCTGATCAGATTCACACTCTCGCGTGCAGGTGCTCATGGCATCCACCCACAGGTTGGGGTTCATGTCATTGGGGCAGATCCCCGGGTGTGAATAGGTGACATCGGGCAAAACTCCGTCCTGGAGCTCCATCCACACTGACACACACGCCAGGAACCAGATCCACCGTGGAAACAGCATCCACCACATCTCCAGAGCGGAGCTCAACTCAACAAGTGCCAACGATTTGTTTTCCTTTCTTTCTTTTTAGGTTGACAGATTTCTGAGATTTCCAGCAATAGAGTAAAACTCCACGGCTCTGAACGTAAAAGTAGGTGAAACGACGACGCAAGTCAATGGCGCATCACACGCGCGTGAGCCTGATGCGTGTCAGCTGATTTATCCAGTTTCTTATCCCTCCTGTGCAGCCGAAGGTGCTCTAGTTATACGAAGGATCTGCCGCCATCGCCGGTAACATGACTCGCGAAGTTGCTCGCAGCAATGACAGTTATGAGTTGCTCCCGAGATGTTGGAAGAAGCTTTTTAAAAAGTCAGCGGCTTCGGGCTGGGACTGGCGGGGCACCTGCCTGTTAAAAGGATTGCTGGTAACCCCGTTTAACCCTTTGCGGGCTCCAGCGCTGCCGGAGCGCACCGTGCGCAAAGACGCACGAAGAGGGCAGTTTGTTGCTTTAAAACAAATATATAGATATGGGTTATTATTTGATGATTGCACGAAATTAAAATACAATTGCAACAAGGTCTATTTTTTCGTTTATAGTTGTAGCAATTATAAATGACGAGGTGCACTTTGGGTTTAATGTCTACTGATTATGACGGTACACGGTGCACTGGGTAATTTGATTATGTAAATATGTAAATCAATATATATGTTTATGTTGAAAGAATAGAAACTCCTCTCAACATCACTCCTGGTTTAAGTCATATCCATTGAATATAATTGAAATGGTTTACTCAACATTTTCTGAGTCGCATCATTTCAACAAACGTGTTTTTGCTGCAACAAAATACTTTCTGTTTTTACCAAACCCTCCAGAACCTCCAGAACCTCCAGAACCTCCAGGATCATCGCACATGGTGGAGTCTGTGTGAGGAATCCTGTTGATTATTTTAATGTCTAATTAATCACAATGAAAGAGATATTTATTTTGTGATCATTAAGAATAAATGTGATCTATTTTATTACACAATAGGCTGTTGGACAATTCAATTAATTTGTGATACATGCACTTTTTATCCCACAGGAAATGTACGAGGCAATTAAACATTAGGAGATTATTGTTTCGATTGTGCATGATCTTCTTTTGCTGCACATTATTATGATGTTTATAAAAAGTCTTTCACCTGCATAATACATCTGACAAACAGATTAGTCACAAAGAAGCGAAATGATCCTCTTTTAATTGTGATCGGCAATAATAAACGAGCACATTTCTTTCAGGTTTGACAAAATAATATAAAGTGAAATAAGTTAAAATATTTCTCTTACTCCCTTCAGTTTGGAGCATTGCATTAGATAGTTTGGTGGCAAAAAATAAACATAATTTAATTAAAACTGGATGTAATAAAGAACAAAATGAAATAGAGAAAGCTGAAGCATATTCAGAGTCAACATGTTGCTCTGTCCTAATAATAAATAAAGGCCTTCAGCACACTTTATAGTTTTCCTTTATGCTTTTTCAACTTGCACTGAATAAAACGTTTTGAATTACTGTTAATAAACCGTTTAGCTCTCAATGAATTCAATGTTTCAAACTGAAAGACGCGCAAACTCACGTTCATAATCCCGTAATTACGCGTGCAGTAAACGTTATATTGATTGAGTTGTTTTCCTGTCTCGGCATGTGATCAGTGATACGGGACTGCTGCTGCACAAACATTTCCATTCTTTCACCAACCGCCGTCCAGCCGGGGACTGAAGCGGAACAGTAAACATGCTGCACGTTCTCTCTTTGGACAGGATTCGTGCGTCAATGCAGCTCGTGGACTCACGGAAACCTCAAGAACGCACACATTCCACAAAAACATGCAACACCCAGTACTCTCATGTAATTCATGGGTTTGGCTTCGTCTACCTTTGGAACTGAAAATAACAAACACAGCCTCGCAGACACACCTATCAAATCTGTGTCGCAGGCCAGCAGAGGTGAGACGAGGACAACTGCTCTGGAGCTCGGGTGATGTGGGTGCGTGGGTTTGGCAGCGCATTTTAATGAATGAAGGTGTAATTGCTCGTTCCTTTCCTGTGTGAACGTCTCCGATTGGTTTTCCTCCTCAGTTCAGCCGAGGACAGCGCGGCTGTTAGACCGCCTTCCAGCGCAGCAGCACCGGACTCACGCTGCGCCAACGTGTTTGTGCGGGAGATTGTTTGTTCTTGATGCAGACATGGTGATTTTAGTGTGTGTGTGTGTGTGTGCGTGTGCGTGTGCGTGAACAGCAAATAAATACAGCCTGTTTATCTCGAGTCTAACTTAACTTCCAGAGCTGCAGGTCTCAATCCTGCAAGAAGGATTATATTTGCTCTATTTCGCTGCCAATGACAAACTGCACAGATTCTGCATGTATGATTAACTCTTTCCAGTGATTTATTGACTTTGAACTTTCTGTTCAACCCAACTGCACAAATATGAAGGAAATGATCGGCTTATGTGTTCAGTCAGGAAACATCAATGAAATAATAAAAGCACAAAATGATCCGAAGGAACGCCCACTGGCGAGAGGCTATTTGAGGATTCAGCTTCAATCAAAGGAAGAGTATAGAACATGTCCTCAACTAAATGCTTGTGCAATTTGGAGTAAAGCCCACAACCGTGGATTTAGATATAAGATCAATGTAAGATGCAAGTTTCTTCGTGGATCCATGCGCTCAGCAGCTAATCATATTTTCCAAAATTCCTTTCCTGTTAGACAACCGTGGGTGCTGTACATATATAGGGTGGGTGCTGCCAACCTCTTCATCCGTGAGGTAAACCAGGAAGCGATGGAGACACTGAGACAACCTCTACGTGAGGGGACTGGAGACAGACGAGCTTCTGGTGGATCCCTGACTGGCTGTGGGCACACTCTAGTGGATGACTGGAACAATTACATTCTCATTCACAGTTCCTTACTATACTTCAAACATATACCAAGAGGTGTTCCTAATATTTAGCTCACTCCATTGATGGATATCAATGATGATTTGAGCAGTGCATGCAAATAAAACAGGTCTGCATTTTCTAGACGTACCTAATAAACAATTGAGTGAATTTCAATCCACTTAAATTAAGACATTTGACCTGTAAGTAACCTCATATATATATATATACATATATATATATATATACATATACATATATATATATATATACATATATATATATATATATATATATATATATATATATATATATATATATATATATATATATATATATATATATATATATATATATATATATATATATATATATATATATATATATGCATTATGAATTGAGACATTTTCAGTCCTAATGAGTCGTTCTTTATGTCACCGGTGTTCTTTGGTAACATGCGTTCTACCCTTTAAATCCAATCATTAATCCTCACATTAGATTTGATTACCTCGAGTTTAAATATCGCACCAAAGCACCACACATTGTTCTTCCTTCCCTTTTTTTTTAATAAAGGCATTATCATAATTCATATTTTGGTGGTACAGAATTCAAGTTTTAATAGATTTGGTTCACAAAAGAATCACATTTAACTGAACAAACTTCCCGATGACGATACAATTATTTAAAAAGTAGCTTAAATAACGGTGCAGTACAAAAATAAGTGGGTTCATGACAAAAGTGTATGTTTGTTATCTTATGAGGAAAGTACAGTGGCACAGTGATTTTCTTTGTAGAAAAAATAAAATATAAAAGTTCCTCCTTTCTTTTCTTTTCGTGGTTTGTTTTGCAGCAGACGATACATTCGCTGGCTTTCTTCATCCCACTGGCAGAAGGCACTAAAGAGCAGACTTGGATCAACTAGTGTTTGCACATATGGCTTGTTTTTCCTATTTAGATGCCAATGAGACAGTGTCTGCCATCCAAGACAATACAGTCAGTGCCAGCAACGTAAGAGAACAACAGAGTACGTAAATGTCCTGATGCGGGTTCAGACAAACACGACATGTTTGCAGCTGCTAATCCATCCAAGTCTGCAAAGGAGTTCAGGCTTCATTTAAAACCTGCAGCAAGTGTCCTGAAAGAAAATACCAAGTGCACATAAAAGGTCCTCTTCAGTTCCACTGCCAGGTGTAAAACAGAGTCAGACTGAAACCTGGTCTGGGGCATCGGGGGGGGGGAAGGCAGTTCTACTGTGTCAGCCCTGCATCTTTAGCCATGCCGTAGAAGATCCCTCTCTGTGACAGGAGGTTTGCTGGAGTGTCGAACTCTGCTATCTGTCCCTTGTCCAACACCAGCACTCTGCAAGAAGAGAGAGGAGACAGCAAGTCATTCACAAAGCCTGGGTACTTTTCACAATGATGCTTTCAAAAACAAACAAAAAAGGCTGAATGCATCTACCAACACATTTTAAATAGTTTGTATGTTACCTACAGTGGACGACAGTCGGAACGTTGCCAGTTTGAAGAAACCGACAAGCGCAAAGCAATGTACTGCTGTGGACGGGAGCCGCAGAAACACGTATTTTAGCCAAGGAAATGAAAAGCCCACCTGAGAAAATACCAGCGCACGCTACATTCACAATATTTTCACTGCTTTACTTTGCCGTCAGATTTTACCGCCAAACTAACTAACCAATGGAGACAGCGGTCGACCAGAAACCCCCGTGTTCCACGAGGTAAAAACGTTGTTGTCGATGGAAAGGGCCGTCTGACTGCAAGGTAGTGAGGTGAGAGTGTTCTAAATACAGCGCGCCCTTAGACTGATGACGATCATTGTTGGTGTCTAAAATACATTTCGCTGCTGCCCCCGTCCACAACAGCACATTGGTTTGTTCCGGTACCGCTTCTCCAAACTCCATCTACTTTAGTAATGCAGTGACGATGGAGAAGAACCTCCTACAACCCCAACTATCCGTTTAAAGGAAGACCAACGGCCTCTGGTCCCTCACAGGCTTCACCGCTGCTGGAGTTGAAACGTTATCTTTGTTGATGGGGACATTTGTTTGAACAGTTCGGGTTGAGTGTTGGTTTTTAAGGTGCATTTTGCCTTCAAAGCAAGTACATGTTGAACCTTGTGTAATCCATGATTGTGTTGAGTCGGTGAGCGATGGTAAAGACGGTGCAGTCGTCAAACTGAGTCCGAATGGTGGACTGGATGAGGTCATCCGTCTCCAGGTCCACAGCGGCGGTAGCTTCATCCAGGATGAGGATCCTCGTCTTCCTCAGGAGAGCTCGAGCCAAACACACCAGCTGCCTCTGGCCCACACTGGAGACACAACAGCACATGAAAGTCAGCGCTACAGAGAGCCTCCGGGTAGCCTGCTACCGCCAGTACTCATCCAAACGCTGGTGCCGTGCATCTCTTTCCCTCCGAACCCACCTGAGGTTCTCTCCTCCCTCCGAGCACTCCAGGTCCAGCTTTGCCGGCTGGTTGCTGACAAACTTGTGGAGGTGGGACTGTTTCAGAGCTCTCCACACATCTTCGTCACTGTACTTCTCAAAGGGGTCCAGGTTCATCTTCAGTGTGCCTGAGAACAGCACAGGCTCCTGTGGCAGAGAAGAAGAAGGTTTGCAGGCGTGGAAGAAAACAGACGACCAGCTGCAGGAGAACGAGAGGAATTCTGCAATTTCCTTTTTGGTTTTGCTGGCTTTTCCGTAGCCTTTGCACAACAAAAGCTTCCACACTTCACACAAAACCCCAAAGTATTCAATTTATAATGATGTAAAACAAAAGATGTCCGATTTGCCTGAAACAAAATCTCAGAATGATATGTGGAGAAGTGGGACGAAGAGTAATGCAGTCATCTCATGTGTTGTGCACCTGCGGAATGATGGTGAGTCTGGACCTCAGGTCGTGCAGCCCTAACTCTGAGATCTTCACCCCGTCGATGGTGATCTCTCCTGATGCAGCTTCCAGCAGGCGGAAGAGGCAGAGCGTCATGGAGGACTTGCCCGCCCCGGTGCGACCCACGATACCAATCTGTACAGAAACAAACGCACCGCGGCGATGAGAAGAACCCCGTCGACCCAAATATTTCATCGCCTTCGCCACACACCGTCCCCACCTTCTCTCCTCCTTTGACGCTCAGTGTGAGGTTCTTCAGGACGAGATCCAGCCCCTCCCGGTACCGGACGCTGTAGTCGTGGAACTCCACGTTCCCCTCCATGGGCCACTCAGGCGGGGGCTTCTTGTCCTCCACCTCCCAGGGGGCCTGTGGACAGAAAAGCAGCATTTCGGACGGGGAACACTTTCTGAACAACTCATCGGCCTGTTTGGCTTTCAGCAGAACAGAGAGCTGCCAAACATTAATTTCACCTCTGAGACACACTGGACGCTCCACACAAAAGCGTTCACTGACAACTATAGCAGCTCTAGAAGCGCTTACTGGCTGCTGAGAGAGCACGCTGTCTACAGTACAAGCCCTGCTGCTCTTGTGTAACAGAGGGGCCCTTGTTGGCACCAGGTAATCTGACATTTCTGGATCTAGTTAGAGTTTATAGGTCCCGCGTTGCTTGAGAACATGACTTGGCAGCAAGAACGTTTTTTGGAATGTGAGTAAATTCATGCTTATTAACTGCAGCGCACACATACACACACACACACACACACACACACACACACACACACACACACCTCCATCTTGGTCTCAGAGTACTCCTTCACTCTCTCCACTGCTACTATGTTGCTCTCCAGATCTGAAGTCATTCGCACCATCCAATTCAGAGACATGGTCACCTGCAGAAACAACACAGGCGTATGAACACACAGACAACCCATGAAAAGAATGGCTCAGACCACGGCGGAGCCATAACAATATTAATTGCGATTCAATGGAAAATATATCCACATATTGAATCAGCTGAACAACTGAGAGTGTATCAAAAAGTAGTGAGAGCTAAAGAGCTAAAATCAATGTTTAAATGGTGGAAACAAGGCAGTAGTAACAGGAAGCTCAGTGAGACCTAACCTACCGATATGTCCGAGGACTTGTAAACAAAGCTAACCTCGTCTGCTGGTTCACAGACCGTGTCAGCAGTTAAACGCTGATGGATCACGTAACCGTATAGCAGCAGCGTACCTGGAGGGCGTAGGACACCGACAGACCCACGAGGCCTGGGTTCAGACTCTCCTTCCCCGTCACGGCAAACACGGCAGCGAACAACACCATGCAGTTCCCGATGAACTCGATGCGCACCCCGAGCCACCTGTAGGACAGCGGGTTGCAGCAGCGTTACACGGGTGAGAAGTCACAGCAGCGTCTCGTGTGGTAAGTGAACGCTGCAGCCAGTGAGGTCATATCTAGTTACTTAATGTCAACGTGCCCCACTGAGTCCTTGAAAACCTGGTGCATTTCTCCTCAGCGAGACATCTGGCAGCAGCTGTGTTCCAGTGTTGAAATATTAAATAGTCAAGTCCGTGTTTCACTTCTCCCACAGGACGGATGTGATGGAGTCGACTTACCGCGTCTGTTGGCTACGTGGTGAGTGTTACAGTGCACGGTTGTTGATGGCGAGCCTGCGCTACGCTGCTGAATGCAGACGTACGTGGGAACTCCGTCCAGGGAAAGATGGACTCCTCGACATTCAGCCTTTCGCCTCCCTCACCCACACAATAATCCATCTCTTGGTGAGAACCATCACTGACGAGTTGGTTGATAAACATGCTAAATCAAACAGCATGTGCTTGAAACGTTTCCACTGGCTTTCGTGCCAAAATGACACTTTTCAAATAAACATAAATTGGCAATAGCATTTCATCTGGACGTCATGTGAACGACGTCATGTCATGGCGTGAGATGAACTGGACTCGACCGTCCCTGTTTTCGTGCAGCCGCGTAACAATTTGATTGAGAGTTTTGTTGACGAGAATTCAAAGGGACAGCGTGTCATTGGAGCAAAGCTGAAGATACAGATGCTGCTCTGAGGAGCAGCGTGGGGCTTTTAGAAAGCGTTCACGAGAACACGGTATACGTGGCATGTTTAATCCTCACAAAAGCAGAGTATGAATGAAAAGTTGTGGTACAAGAAATAGTCCCGTAGGTAAAACCCCAAATTGTCATTTTAACACTTGGCCGGAGCTAGTGCCATCTATGTCTTTGTGCTAAGCTAACCTAACTGGCTGCTGGTTCTACCGTAGCCACCGTACACTAAAGGCCTCACTCATCACGACAGCTGGCTGTGTGCCGGAGGTTAAGAGAGGCCACGGCAGATACTGGAACACAGCTGCTGCTCTGCTGAGCTGGAACAGGACACTCACCTGTTGGACACGATGCCAGGGTAGTAACTCTTTTGGTTCTCGTCCACTTTCATATCACTCATCACGACAAAGGCGGAGTGTCTGCCGTAGGCTCGGACGACACTACTGCCAGTGACGGTCTCGGAGAAGTGCGAGTAAATGGGCGAGCGGCTGACCGACTCCAGACGCTTTAGCTGCCGAGACGTGGCGACATAAAATCTCTACAGGGGGGGGGGGGGGGGAATAAACACAACATTACAACTGAACGAGCCGTCACTGCTCAGATATCCAAAAACAATTATGATGCACACAGACAAGCCCATGCACACACACACACACTCGCATGCATGCACAAAGAAAGCCTGTGTGAGCAAAACACCTGCAGTGTTCAGTTGATTTTGCAGTTGACACGTTGTTGCCAGGATGCCAGCGAAGGTTGCATAAGTCTACATGCAAGCGTGCTGCCCTGCACTCACTTTAGGAATGCCTCGTCTGCAGGCTCACGGGCCAATCGCGCCACCAACGTATAGTCAGGGGAACGACAAACATCACTCGTTGCATCATAACTTAAAGTAAAATGTGTTCAGCTGCAGGCGTTTTGTTTTTCATCACACATATGGTTAAAGGACGCATTTATAGTCCAATAACAAAATACAATTGCGTTTTTAAAAGCTGACTTTGGCTTCGTGTGTTTATGTGCCTTCATATTTGTACAGAGAGGGGGTTGACATGCATCATTCAAGCACAAGCGGAGTTAATAGACAAACGAGGCGGCAAAGGCGCCGGCCATGCAGGACGGAGGCCACGACGAAGCCACAGGAATAACACGAGCTAGCGTTAGTGCAGCTGGAGGTTCAATGCACACAGACCATACATAAATAAATGATTTGAGTGATTACCTGTAGCTACACCTTTCTTACTCATTTGTGACTGGTGAGTTGAAATGAAAGTGATTTATTAAGTGTGTTTAGGAAATGCTTTAGGCAAAATGAATAAATAGAAAGCAGCAGAGGCCTGCAGCGATATCCGCACCTTTATTCCCGAGTATGGCTCGAGCTCCTCGGGCACTGGCAACCTCCCAACTCTCATGCCAAAGCTGAGGTAACCCTGGTGACATCATCTCGGGTATTTACTTTCTTTTTTTATACAAAATTTGGAACCCCCCCTCTCAGAAAACATTACACAACTGTTTTCACAGGCTGATAAGTAATCCTTGTGACAAGTGAACTAAACTTCAAGTGTAAAATTGATGGTGTGTTACCATCACTAGATAGAATGGCCATTAAATACTTTAACCCTCTTAATCTCAACGTAACACAATATGAACACGAAGGAGAGCCACGCCCTATTCGTCTTCAAGCTACAGTGAGAATCAAATGTTATAATCACATTCATATCTGCAAGCCACGAGCAATTACTTTGCAAATAATTAGTTTGGGTGAATTTGTACGGAAGCCCTGAATGAAAGTGAGAAGAACAAATTGTGGTGATGATTTGTCTGATCTTGTGTTTATGACTTCAGAACGGGTGAAAAAAGGGTTTTCGCCTGTTGAAATGTCGGTCAGGTCGGGGGAAAGGGTGTTTGTTGTTGTAATATTAACTTTGACCACAAGAGGCTTACGTGCACTACTATGTAGGAAATAGGACATTGTCAGCATTTATGTCTTCTACCAGGTGAGTTTAATTTACATAATCTTGTGGGAACACAAGGTTTTCACAGGAAAAAAAACACAGGAGAGAAAATTAATTAGATCAGACTTAGACAATGGCTCACCATAATCGTGTTTCACTGACTTCCCTCTCAGGGCTTCTGTAACTTTGCCTTGTTAATGGTTACAAAAAATAAATCAAAACTGCAACCATGAAAACCAACCAAACCACCATTATTAACATCTGCTGTTCTCTGTCTGCTGCCTGAGTTCATCCGGCTCCGACAGCCCGGCCGCTGGCAGACAGAGATGCTCCCGTGGCAGGAATAACCTCAGAGGGCAGAGGCTACGATAGCAATCTACTGTAGCAGAAAGGTATGGTCAAAAAAAGACTGGATGGATGACGAAACAAGCTTGACCAGGTAGAATTTGCCCTGCTGCAGGCGGCTCCTTTCTGTTACATAGTACAGTACAACTGGTGAGATTATCTCTGCCTACGGAGCAGCCCTGCCTCCGAAAAACAATGGAATAGAACTAGAATTTTGCCCAAAAATGATGTGAATTCCTCATATAACTTTGGTGTCACCAACTGAACCAGGTGGCGCTGCTGACCAGAGCTTCCAGCCCCGGCCAGCTGTGACTGAGACCCGACTGCCCTGCGCCGACAGCAACTAGAACAGCAGTGACTGCCCCGACCACATGCAACGGTCTACCAGCAACACACACTCTCAGACATGCATGTTGTAACAGTGAATGAGCAGACGCGTTTCCTATTTACCTGAACCCACCAATAGAACACCATTAACGGGGCTATGACTACGAGGAACATAGGGGTGAGAGCAGAGCATATGAGCAGCACATTCAGTGTGTACCAGAACGTGCGCATCCATATGTCAATATTGTCTGGGATGTGGGAGTCTATAGTATCCACGTCTTTACTGAAGCGGTTCAGTAACCGTCCGGCGGGGGTGCTCTCGAAGAAGGCCTGCGGCGCTCGCAGGACCCCCTGGAGCATGTTGCGGTGCATGAGCTTGGCCGCCCGCAGCATGCTGTAGGCCCGGCACAACAGGCAGTTAGCCAACAACAGCGCACCTGCGAGAAGGGGGTGGAGGGGGAGGGGGAGGGGTCAAGTGTGACAACACAACAACACCTGCGTTAAATGGATGAGGACCCGTTCCTAACGTCTGGTGGAAACATGTGCTGCAGACAAACAGAAAACATCAGATGCGTCGCGTCTTGTGCGTCACCACAGCTATAAGTAGAGGGGGGGGGGTTCCCTCTACCACCATATGCCTAATCACTCGTGACTTCACGCGGCCGTACACCTCGTGGCTCTGCACCTGGTGCTTGGCAGCGGCTACGCTGCTTTTAAAGCCGATGAGAGTCGTGCTGATTGACGACGACCGATTCAGGCAAGCTGAGTCCAGCAGACATCGGATTTAATGATCACACAACGGACAGTATCCCAAATGTTCAGAGCAGCAAATGATACATGTCTTTTGAGGGAGGGGTTTTAAGTTTTAAACATTTCTTGAGGTGTTGGTGTTTCACCGACATCTGCTCATTTCAAATCAATCATTGATTTAATGTTATGTAGACACCAAGTCTGTGTTTATACTCTCCATCTCTGCCTGAATTAGATATCACCAGATCTAAAGAACTTCTAAGTATGTGTCACTGTCTTATTGTCATTAAAGCGAACACTTACCAACCTCTGACTAAAATCCTTCTATATTTGAATAGTATGAGAAAGATGTTTTTTAAGATCCGCAGATACTCGCAGACATCAGCTCTGCTACTTTACAAACACTTTACGATTTCAACAGTTTTTTTTTACAACAGAAATAATAATAAATTGAAATAAATAATAAGACCTCACGGGGCATGTATGGGCTACACATTACACACCCGAAATCCCTTTAAACCAATCCAGACACATTGCTGGCCCACAGTAAAGACCCATTATGTGAAGCTGACCTAGTATTAACACTGGTCCACCACTAGATGGAGGTTATGTCTCACTTAATACTGAGTTATGGTACTTCTGTATAATGTGTGCACATTGATTGGGGCCAGTATCGTCTTTCAGGAGTGCGTGGAAGCAGGCTCATCACGGACAACATCACAGGCTACGGAGGGACAAAGGCTGAAACTGGAAAGTTAATAAAGCCGCTGCTTCAACATGCATGCAGCATGCCAACCCAAGAAGAGGACATTTGCGAAAAGAAGAAAGAGAGGAGGAGAGAGGCTCATCTGGCAACATGTTCCCTGAGTACCTGCACAAAGATGTATATGAAAGCCAGCGGCGCTATGACAACGGCAAAGATGGGTGTGCTGGCAACGATAACTATCATGGTGGAGAGAGAAACGAAGAAGGTGGCCAGGAACATGAGCACGGTGGCCGGAAGAGCCTCGTCTATGACGTAGATGTCCTTGGAGAAGCGGTTGATGATGCGTCCTAAAGGCGTGGTGTCAAAGAAAGACTGGGGCGTGTGAAATTTGTTGGTGAGCAGGTTAGAGTGCAGCTTCCGCGCCGCGCCGATGTTCCCCATGGCCAGCGTGAAGGAAGAGATCATGACCAGGATACCTGGGATGGGGTTGGGTCAGAGGAGTGGGAATGGAGGGAAAAGATAGTGGAGAGGGAAGGTTTTTATTAGACTACACATCTGGAGCCACTTGAACGTCCTCCTGCCCAAAGCATCTCTCCGGTGGGCTCATTGCAGAAAAAGAAAGCTTTCAACCGGCTGAAAGGCAAATACATTCGGTTTATTTCAACGCAGTCTGCAACGAGCTGCTGTGTGGGTGGAAGAGGCATTTGGCCCCATGGAGTGTTAGCATGTGGCAGCGCATCAAACCTGAAAACACAATGGTCGGATCACCTTAACGACAGATATCAGTGGGTTAGGGTCACGACAACAACAGTCAGCTATGCAAACAAAAACAACCCAGATCTCAGATCTCTCACGCTGCCGGTGAACGACAACCCAAATATAAATGTAAGCAGGAAACTGTGGTGACATGTATGTGAGTGTCTATGTGAGCAGCTGTGTACGAGGGAAGCAAACAGCACGAGTGACCCAAACAGATCACATGATCGTTGAACTATTTTGAATTCTTCTCTCCCTCTCGCTTCCATTCTGTACTTTTGAATAACATCCGTGGTTGCCTTTGAATTTGTCGGCACATCCTAATTGTCTACACGTGCATGCATGGATTGGTGAATAACGGACAAAAATAAAAGATGCTTGATCAATTCAATATAAACATTTGAATTGATAATGAAGGCACGACAGCGATGAACATTTAAAAATAAGTTATTTTCAAACGACTTTGTGCTTCTTTTAATGCTTACCATGACCCTCGAGTGTTGCTTACCTTGTGCAATGCCCAGTGCTGCGTACACCCCCACCCTCATGTGAACGTTCTCCTTGGTCTGATTCCTTGAGGCGTCATTGGTCCACTGGCTGAGCCAGATGTTTGCTCCGATGGCCGCTGCGCTCTGGCAGCCGTACAGGAAGCAGATGAACACCGACAGCAGAAACCCCACCGCCTTGGCGTACTCCAGGTACACCTTTGACTTCACCTGGTCGGGAGGGACAGCGTTGAGTCGCGGTCGGCTCAGACAGCCTCAATGGCAAAGGTATCAAAATTATAATTATTGAAAAGTTATTACTTCCTCCAAAGAGGTTAATGACGGAGGGGTGACACTAATTATGTTTCTACCCATTGAAACAGCCTTGGCGGAGGTCTGCGCTCTCCGGGTGCCCTTCTAGTTATGCAAATTAGATGTTTTGAGTTTTATGAAATAATAATTTGTAATAGTAATAGTGTGATATTGCAACATTAGGGACGTGGAGAAGATTTGAGGATATGCTGACAAAGAAGTACAGATTTAATACAAACTATACTTTGTAAATGAGCTAATTTGAAACTAATTTTGGACTCATATATAAATATTATAGTAACTTATTTTGATCTGTCAGCCTGATGCGTCTGTGATCTAAAATGATTAAACGAGACTTAAGTATTGTGACTATTTCTAATATATCTTATTAGGGATAATGAAATAATGAATAAAAAGCATTGATATTTACTCATAAGAGCTCATTCCTCACAAGCCTCCACAGCTTAGCATTTGAATTGGACCCGTCTTTTCAGAACATTAGCATCAGATTCAATTTTAGTCTCACTAAATTTGCAAGAACTTGCCGTTAGAATGAGAAACGACAGGCCTCAGCATGGCCATCTGTATGTCTGTCACATGGAAAAGGCCGATTAATGAGACGAGACTGACCCTGCCCGTTTCCGTGGTCTCTGCCTGGATGAGCTTCTTCATCTCCTGCGGTTTCTTCTTCTCCTGTTGGTCGCTGTGCTTCCTCTGGCTGCAGGCGTGTCTCCTCACCGAGCGGGACTTGGGGTTCTCTGCGTCTGCTGAAATGATGCTGATCTGCCTGCGAAGGGAGAAAAGATCACCTCCACGTATGCCTCCGCCAACCAGTCGAGTTTCACGTCTGTCCGAAATGTCATCGCGTCATTGTATGGCCAAATAACAATATCCCGTCGGTCACAGTTTACTGCCCGACATTCATTCATTGATCTCATTCAAGAGAAGAGGACAGACTGTATGGAGAGAGTATTAATCCGTGCAGGTGGTTAGGAAGAAATAGTTCCTCTACCTTATGAAATTCCTCTTGGCCTCATTGATCACCGGCTCGTTGTCCACCATGTCTGTGTGGTTGCTCAGGGCATCTTCAGGGAACAGTTCCTCTTCTTCAATGGAGTCCTCTGTAAAAAAAAAGCAAAAAAATAAAGCTTTGTAAGCAGGACGTTGGAGCTTATTTTCCTTTTCAATGGAGCTCAACCATAACATATAGGAGCAAAAGAAAGTGCTGCTCTACCAGTGGCCTCTTCCTCCTCCACGATGTCCTCCAGGGCGTAGTTCCTGAGAAACTCCGCGAAGGCTCCGTTCTGTTTGAGCAGCTCCTGGTAGGAGCCCATCTCTGACACCCGGCCCTCCACCATCACCATGATGTTATCCACCTGAGGCAGGAAGCTGATGCCGTGTGTCACGAGAATGCGTGTCTGGAGTCAAACAAGAAAAGAAGCATTGGTGTTGTTTGTGCTACACGCATCATATCACTGACAAACACAGGCACACCTTTTTATTACACGTTCCACTTCAATCAGGAACGTAATATTTGCACTTTCCCAGCAGACTCTAGTCCGACAGGAAGTCAACCAGCTCTTATCAGAAACGCGTCATATAAGTGATAAACAAACTCATATAAACTGATCAAA
Organism: Lycodopsis pacificus; assembly: GCA_028022725.1. Lineage (NCBI taxonomy): Eukaryota > Metazoa > Chordata > Actinopteri > Perciformes > Zoarcidae > Lycodopsis > Lycodopsis pacificus. The sequence continues at coordinate 18,057,009 of CM051708.1, forward strand.
GATACAATTTCCTCTGCGGTAAAAAGACATATGCAACTTCCTCTAATAAATCAGTCATGACAGCAGTTATCTGAGGTTGCGTCACATATTTACTCCTTCACTTCTGCACTGTTGTTTACATGTTTGTTTCGCATCACAAACTGATAGAAGTACATATTTTAGTTGAAAAAGAAGAAGACAAGAACAGGGATGTCGGCTCTCCTCACCTTGCCCTTCAGCACCCCCTCTGGACCGATGAGGTTGTCAAAGATGTGTTTGGCCACGTGGGCGTCCACGGCCGACAGCGGGTCGTCCAGGAGGTAGACGTCGGTGTCGCTGTACAGGGCCCGGGCCAGACTCACCCTCTGCCTCTGCCCACCGGAGAGGTTGATGCCCTGCGGTATCGAGACACGTCAGCAGAAAATGTATCAGTGACTACAAAAGATGTTTGCGAAGACAAAACCGGAATCAAATGGGGGCTTGATCATCAAGCATCAGGCTTCAGACATTCAATCAGAATCGATTAAACGTCTGAAGCCTGATGCTTGATGATAGACGTCAAGAAAGGAGAAGCAAAGCTGGCGCCTGAGAACAGAAACAAAAAGTCTTTACTAAATGAGAGAACGGGAAAATGAAAGCGTCTCTCTTTTGTACCTTCTCGCCTATCTCAGTCATATCTCCTCCGGGCAGCACTTCCAGGTCAGGAGTTAAGGCACAGGCCTCCAGAACGCAGCAGTACTTGGGCTCGTTGTAGGGCTTCCCAAACAGGATGTTGTCCCGCAGGGTGGCGTTCTGTATCCAGGCCTGCTGGGGTACGTATGCCACTGATCCCTGAGGAGAGGCCCACAGACTGCCAATTAGAATGACCAAACAACCAGGGGCAGAGGCATTTGTTGCTGTGCAGCGCTCAGGTTCATGAAGCTTAATGCAGACAGGTGATTAGCTTAGCTTAGCATAGAGACCAAAAGTAAGGGGAAACAGCTGGCCTGGCTCAGTCCAAAGGTAAACATTCTCAGGGCACCTGAAATTCAATAACTGACACAATGCACTTTGTCGATGTCTCCGTAGAAAAGCAACAAGCCAGACTTCATGCTAAGCTAATCACCTGCTGGCTCTAGCTTCATAATTAGCATGAGTGGTATCGATCTCTCTGCCACACTGTACACAGACGTCTCTGTAACCTCTTTCCCATCCTGCTAATGATGTTGGTTCACTTTCTGAAGTTTTAAAACCAACATATTGATCAAACCTTAAACTTTGCACCTTTAATGTAAAAATATTAACACGTGCATCTTTAAAAGGAAGGGACGGGGGAAAAACAAAAGGAGACAAAGGAACCTGATCCTCGCTTGATTGTTATACGGACAACGAAAAGAAGTCCTACCCGGATAGAAACCTCTCCCTCCAGCTTCTCCACTTCACCGAGCAGCGCAGAGATCAGAGAGGACTTCCCGCAGCCGACGTGGCCCACCACCGCCAGCAGGGAGCCCTGCGGCACCATCACGTTGATACTGCAAACACACGCGGCACGGTGACACCTTTAAGCTTCAGATAAGGCAATATGTACAGGACAAGTGCAAACATGTAGCTTTTCACGACATACTTTTGCAGAACAGGCGGATCTTCTTTAGCCCAGCTGAATTTCCCGTTGACGACTGTCACTGAAAACCCTGTTGAGCAAGAGAGGTTTTAGGAATTGGTGACAGAAGACTGGAGTGCATTCTTCTTTAAGTATTAGTCCTTGAAAAGCTCTTCGGGCTCTGAGTCACAGGGGAAGTGGGAAGCAGCGACTTTGCTCTAAAGAGCCTTTTGAGTTCACACAACGGAATGATGACACATCATGACAATGCATATTTTCATTTTCATCAAAGTCTGGACTCAATCGTTTTTTCTCTCCTGTGTTCATGACCTTTTTTTTGTACGCTTCTTTCTTCTCACTTGCCTCTCGGGGCTTCCGTACAATGACATCAGAGATGCAAAAAAAACTGACTGAAGCTGGGCATTGTGGGAAAAAAAAAACATGTTCCAACCTTAAACAAAAGGAGCAGACGTGTCTAATTTCACCTGTGGCGGTGTCCTTTCTGTCCACTGAATCTGGGTCCAGCTCATCGTGACTCAGGAAACGTTGGATTCGCTTCAGTGACACGCTGGCCTGCGACGCAGAACAAACACACGGGCACTCAATGAAACCTGTAGCAACAAACACACGCAGGAACAGGAGAGGAGAACAAACGGGGGGGAAAGGAAACGAACAAAATGAAAGGTTCCTACCTGCACGAGGCTGCTGATGACTTGGGGAAGCATGTTGAGCGGGAACCTGAGGATGTTAAAGAGCGAGAGCGAGACGAAGGCCCTCTCCGCGTCCAGGACGTTGTTCTCATCCACGGTCACAAACACGGCAAACGTCGTCAAGGCGACCTGGAAACACATCGGCAAACAGACCGCTTAGACGTCAAGGCCCATCAGTTCGCCCGCACCGTGATGCTACACACACACACACACACACTCGCACATTAAGCCGAGTCACCCAGTGACTCAGCAGCAATGACCTCATGATCAACAGATGGAGATATTCACCACATTACAGAGTTTATCACCGACACACACTGGCTTTTGACTGGTAAAGTGTCTATTTATGTGATAAATAAACCACCTATGAACATCTGCCAATCAACCGACAGCTTGATTAAATGATGTCATGTGACCATGTGAGAAAAGAGTTGTTCAGTCATACAGCTCCAATAGTATTTCCTTTCTCTGCCTTACTTTAACAACACTATTACATATCATCGCTATGATTTGGGTGAGTAAACAGGCAGTCAGCTGATGAGAAGCGGTGTGTAATGGTGCACTGCCATCTGAACTTGAGCGTGTCCAGCTTTGCTCTGCAGTAAATGATTCAATTAGTTAGATTTGACTTCACGCATTCACGCATATATATATATATCACCTTATATATATATACATATACATATATATCACGCATATATATATATATATATATATATATATATATATATATATATATATATATATATATATATAACTGCCTGGAGGCAACAGTGCAGATTCTCATCTTGTCATCTTATCACAAAAATCACCAAATGCGTACTTCCTGACCGATCTGTTTCACAAAGCCTGTTTAGACATCTGGACTGTGGCCCTACCAGGAAGGGGGCACTGGTCCAGGCCATGGTGGACAGCGCTCCCAGGTAGGCCGTCTTGCGCAGCACGTTGAGCTCCTTCTGCCGAATGGCAAGCACCTTCTCTTTGAAGGAGTTCTCCCAGGCGTACAGCTTCAGCACTTTGATGCCGTTCAGGATCTCGTTCATCAGCTTGATGCGGGAGTCCTTGTGCTGCATCTGCTCCACCTGGGAGGGAGGAAGAGCGGAGGGAGAAGACGAGGACAGGGAGGCAAACTGCTCTTTATCTGGGAAGTAATGGACCAACCAAGCACCACAGAAAGAGAGAAAAGTGGAGAAAGGCAACTTCTTTGAAGTGCGAGCTATATTTCACGCTGGAACTACAGGACACGTTGCAAAGAAACCATCGTATTCAAACTAAATGAAAACAAAATGATACAACAGAAGCAGAGGGTGCTGTTGGTATCCACTACACCAGACAGTATTTGACCTGTTGACATGATAGAATGACGAATGTCAAGATTTCAAGGGATAGCTTTACAATTGTGTAAAACTGAAAAAAAAAAAAAAAAAACATTAGCAGCCCAATTAGTGGGGAATAATTCATCAAAATGTGGTTCCTCTGAAAATCAATGGCCGGCTCATACCTGGTAGGCTCGCGTCTTCATGGCGATGACGGCATTCAAGGGGATCAGCATGACCATGACAGCGACTCCAGCCAGGACAGACGGACCGAGGTTCTGTAAAACACCACAGAGTCAGTGAATCGCTGCGAAATTCAATCCAAAACAAACAGCGAGATAAAGCACAGGTCCCCCGTTTAAAGATGTGGACGTGGAAACAAACTATCGAGGGAAACGCAGAGTCACGACGATCTTCAGTCGCCCGACGTGTCATGTGTGCACGTACCTGCCAGAGGAAATACAGTGCCAGTATGATCTGAAGAGGGGCGGACCACAGCAAGTTGAGGAAGGTGGTGAGGTCCATGAACCTCTGTGCGTCCACAGACATCAGGTTGACCACCTCTCCGACCGTAGACGACCGCTTGGCAGCGTTAGTTATCACCAGCGCCTGCAGAACAACCATGTACCGATCACTGAAGTCAATTTCCTGTAAAGAATACTTCATCTCCTCCAGAATTAAAATGTGTTATACGAAGAGAATTCTTCTCGGTTTTGAACTAAGATGTTCAGAATCGCCGCATACCTTCCTGTAGATAGCTCCGATGACGGCCGTGCGTATGTTCATGCCGGTGATGAAACAGTACTGAAAGTGACGGTGGAGGATGAGCGTCTGCAAGATGGCCGTGAAGAACATGAGGGCGGCCAGCGAGTAGCCCCACCAATCGGGAGCGCCCTTCTGCTTCGTGAACGAGATCAGCATCCTGTAAGAGTGAGGGGGGGGAAAAGGGACACATGGTTTCAAATCACAACACTGAACTTATCCGTAAAGATACGAGTTACTGCTCTCAACACACATTTGCAAATAACTGTGCTACAATATCGGCCCCATACAGAACACTGCAGCGAGGGTTTACACTAAAAACACAGCAATAGATCCCAGATGAAACACCTTTTCTAGTAAACCTTCAGCAAGATCTTAAAATATGACTTCTGAGACTTCTATGCCATGCATTCCCCAGGCAATGCAACCTGCCTTTGTGCCACCAGGCTGTGAGAGGGTCATCACACCTCCATTTGCGTGCCTTCCCAAAAAGCTCATCTCATCTGTGGCTCGTCTGACACGGGTCGATTGTTATCAATAGACGACATGTTGTGTATTTGCATCACCCATCTGCTAGCGTGTGAGTTGTAACAGTGTACTACAGTCATGAAACGTATGATATTCTTCGGACAAAATATCATCTGTGGCTAGAAGTTGAACTAAACCTGTGCAAATACGCTGGTCTAAAATAGCTGCTATCAAGATTAGTCCATCAAGATCAAGTGAAACACTGTATTTACAATTTGCATCCTGAACAAGGACAGTATGCAGTTAAAAAAAAAGACATTACCATATATTGGACGAAGCACATCAGCATGCAAAAACACGCACACAACATTCAAAAAGAAATCCTGAAAATAGTATTCGGGAACACTGAAACAATGGTGGCTTATTTGTAAACCAAACTTGCAAATACGGTGTCGTAAAGGAGTGCGTGCAGCAGCAACATTGAACCTCTTCCTCTACCTCAGCAGCTGAGGGTTGACGAAGGTGATGACGTCCTGGAGCAGCTTGTAGGCCGAGCCGATCAGAAAGTAGGGCCCGAAGGCTCTGATGAGGGCACGGAGGAAGGACGGCTGGCGGGACGCGGCTTTCTGATTGGACAGCAGCACCTCGACTTCCTCCGGGCTGCTTTCTCCTCCGCCTTCTCCGACGTGGTTGGTGGTGGACGGCGGGGGCTTGGAGTACACAGCCCGGCTGGACAGATTCTCTTCACTGTGGGCATTTGGGAGGTTGTTGGATAGGAAAGAGGCAGAGAGAATAACAGATATGTGAGCACTCCCCGTCATCAGTGATGACATGTAGTGTTAAAGCACTTTGAGTGGTCGGAAAGACCATTTACACGCAGGAAATGATTTGCCGGTGACATCTTAATAGCAGATGGGCAGTCATAGGATAGCTAATCCATAGCTTATTCAACTGATTTGATTTAAAAGGAGAGAACAGCTGAGTATCATAACAACGGTATGAGACGCACTCAAAGCTGTTAATGACGCAGTCAGGAAGTGGCTTAATAATAAATTGACTGAAAGAGATCGTTTGTTTGTTTTTTTAAGTGGGGTTGTATGAGGTACTTATCCACAGTCCGTGCATTATCTTCAGTAGATGGCCGTCAGCACCATTGGAGAAACAGACAGGAGAACCAGCATGGTAAGAAAGAACTGTACTGATGTGGACAAGGTGAGCAACTAGGGCTGTCACAATCACCAACATGTTGCAATACGGCGCTATTGACAAGCAAACCACAGGGAACGGCAAGCAACCGCCACATCCGCAAAGGTAAAATCACCGTTTTTGTCAGAGGAGTCTCTGCTTTGGAGACATCGTAGACGACGCCTTAAGAGTGTTATTATACATCCCACTGCGTTTCTCAGCAAGACCCGCCCTACGTAGCATTTAAGCGTTCGGATTGGCCAGGCGCCCATACTCGCCGAGGTGCCGGTACCCTGATGTGTCTGGCGGTGAAACTATTCTAAACATAGTGATATTGATTATTTTAGGTGGGCCTCCGTCTACAACTGTGGGTGCGCTGTAGGCAATACACCGACTGTGGATCAGTACCCACACTTCAAAACACTCAAACTATCCCTTTAAGTTATGGCTGAATTACACTCAGGCTGCAACTAATAACTGTTTGCATCATTGATGAATGGATTAACTTCTAAAGCTCCTAATTACACCGATGTAAAACACATTCCATACTTCATAATCAGTTACGATAAATCCCTTTGACAAAGCTGGATTATTGCAGTAGTAAGTAGTAACGCTAACAAACAAGACTTAATGCTGTAGTGTGTTCCTCGTCTTCTTTGTTAACAAGAATGTTCATTTGGTCAGAGAGAGGTCAGGCAGTGACACATAACGCGAGAAATGTTTTCAGTGAAAGGAATGTTTCGGCAAACTTCACAAGATCTAATATAATACCGGCTTAAAGCGCAGGAGTCGGATTCCAGCAGTGGAATAATTGGCGACGGCAGTTCAACAGGACGACTGCGATGGAGTTCATCTTAACGCCAAACGGGTTTCCAGGTGACGACTAGTAAAAAGGCCGAATGGAGCTTTTCCATATAATTTTACAAGTTGTTCTCAGCGAGAGAGAGAGAGCGAGAGAGCACAGCAAAACTGCCTGACAGGAAAACTGTAGCACGGAGAGAGAGGAAGCCGCCTCGCGGAGGTCACAGTTCACAGGGCATGTCGAGTGCGTTTGTGCACGACAACCGCTTTTCACCGGAGTAGCACAATGTGGAGCCGGAGTCCTTTTCTCTGTGACCAAGCAACTAAACTCCAGTATGCAGCTGAGCACACTTAACGGACAGCCGCGGTAAAAAGTCGTTACTCCTGCAGCACATTATGCATCATCCTTTAAGGCTCTGACATTAAAAACATCAATTCCAAACATGAGGAATTCATCAGCCGCGCTGAAAACGGAAGTGAAGCAAGTTTCGTATATTAGATGTAGTTATCCTGCTGCTAGGCTTACAAAACAAATGCTCAGGGTTTCATGTATCCACACACACACACACACCCACACCCACAAAGAGCCCTGCCCTAAAAGTCAACATCCTCTCTTCTCTGACTAAAAAGTGGATGCGAGGCTAACCATACCCTCCACTCGACTTCAATTTTCAGAGGAAGTATAATCACAGTACCCGTTTCTGTGACCACAAATCTGAAGTGTCATACAGTAAGTTGACATGCGCTTAGGTAACCTGGTTGGTGTCCCATTTCTGCAGAAACCTGGTGAACTCAAATTAGATTCTGCTGGAGAAAGCAGATGTTTCGTCCCTCTATCCCGTAAAGGATAACGAGGATTTTCTCCATTTTTCTTACTGTCAAAAAACAACCATTAACTGATCCTACTGCAGTAAAATGTAGCCTGATATATCTTCTTCCTCTGTGCCATAGAGCTCCATTGGTACTATTAAAAAAACACATCAAGGAGCCACACTGTTGGACTGGCAGGCATGTTCCTTCGTTAACGTGAACACACACACACTAGTTTATTTTGATTCAATCCCACACAACCCGTCCTGCTGCCTCACATACTGACTAGAGCATCTAATGTGGATTAATCTGCCACTGAAAACAGTCCCCAAAAAATAGTGACCAGTTGTTTTCAATAATTCTTTCACGAAATTATATAATTGTGACGCGTTCTCGAAGATGAATGTCTTCACTCGGAACCAATGAGCTCGGGGCTGACCAACACTTCAGAGAGGGGAAGTGTGTTGCGGCGGAGATGAAAGGAAACATCACGACCCACAGCTGTATTCAAGGTAATTGAATCCAAACTGAACTGAACCGTGTTCCCACTACAGAGCCTGGTCTCCCACTGCACCGGCGAGGGAAACGCGTAACAAAATAAAACGCCCTTGGAGCTCCAGCATCATATGGCAGTAACACATTTACAATAAGACAGCCCTGGTTAAAAAGACAATATGGAAAGGGATAAATGTGATTATTGACCAGCTGTGCATTTTGTAGTATCCAGGTTACAGCGGTTCTCCGGTTTCCTGCTTTAACCTGATTTCTCCCAATAACCTGCTGTCTTTGTCAGTAAACACAGTGTCTGCTTTCATGCACTGGGGCACCAAGTAAAGCTTTTATATGACCGACTGGAAAACGCTCAGCTTGTACTGTATATTTCAGAAATGGAGAATTCATCCCGCATCCATCCATCCATCCATCCATCCATCCATCTCCCCTTCTTCTTCTACAAACGTACCTCTTGGCTTTGGCCAGCTCCTTCTCCCACTCTTGGAGGAGTTTGGGCACCATCACCTTGGAGCTGTCGCGCTGGTTCAGAGACCAAAGGTCTTTGTTCTCCAGAGGCTGTTTGTAGCCTTTTATAGCCAGGCTGCGAGAAAGGGAAACAACAGGTTAACGCAATCTGATGTATTTAGCAATTCAGCACTAAAAGGGGGAATTGCTGTAAACAAACGGAGACATTAGAGGGTCGTCAGCCTCCACCTGTCTGACTGCTTTAGAATCTTTGTCATTTTCTTTAATTTGTCCGCTGTTTCATTCTCTAGACAATAAGTGATTCTTAAACTAAAATCCTTTATCTTAGACAACTTTGAGATACTGAGACAACTCAGTAAGAATGCTCTCCACAAAGACACTTAATTGAGTTTCCTGGATTTGCTAATCATCATTATGTACTCGAGGATCGGATTTCACCGGAAATTGGCTTGATGCACTTTCCGGCATGGTGAGTGGTTGGCTGACGGAAAGAACGGAAAGAAGATGCTGTATAGCCATTAAAAAAAAAAAAAAAAGAGCATTATCTTGTTTGTTACAAGATATAGCATACACATGTTGTCACTGGTTTACAGAAACTACCGAGGCATAATCCTGCAATTGTTCTGTCTTCTAATATTGAAAAATGTTACAAAGTCCCTTGAGGAATGAAAACGACATGAATGTGATGAACAACAACATACTGCAGGGACCAGTGTTTAACTGTTTAATTGTAGATAAATAAACATCACATATAATGGAACCTTTATATCTTTTATTATTATGGCACCTTTCCCATTGATTTTATATTTCATAAGTCACTTTTAATTTCATAATATCCCTTTCCACAACAGTATTCACTAGTCCCGGAACTCTAGCCTTTCAGCCAATCACATGCTCTGAGCAGGCTAAAGGTTCCCCCATCTAAGGTTAACGAGTTTTATGAATGGGTTTTTGGTTAGAAGCCTGAAAAAAAGGTCTGCGTTTCTTAATGAATTGTATTTATTAAATACTGAATCAAATCATTACATATTCATAACAGAGTGCGAGTCTATGGATGATGCAGTGGGTGGCAGAGAGCTCTGTGAACCCACCGTGTAAACCACCAGAACGTTATGGTGGAGAGAAATCCGGCTGTGGCTTCAGGGCAGGGATTCTGAGAAAATGGGAAAATGTCCAGACAAATAGGCCAGAGAGGTTAAACAAGGATCAGGAGGACACACTTACGCAACCAGTAAAAAGCGCGTTCCCCGTGTGCGTGAATGGTATGCGACCTGCCTGAACAAGCACGGAGCGGCACCAAAGCACACACTCGAGACTCTCAACCACTCAGGACACCGAACACACAGTGTTCAGCAGGGATATGAGAGGTTCTCACGCAGAACATACACACACACACACACACACACACACACACACACACACACACACACACACACACACACACACACACACACACACACACACACGCTTCGTGGAGAACTCACGGGGTCTGTGACGACATTGGAGAAGAGAGGAGGTTTCTCATTAAAGCAGCAGAGGATCAGCTCACACACCGCCAGGCCGAAGTAGAAGTAGAACGTGGTGAATCGCAGCTTGTCGGTCACTTCGTTCTGAAATGTAAAAAACAAAGACACACACACACACACACACACACACACACACACACACACACACACACAAAGAAGTGAGTTAAGACAGTTGTTAGCATATTCTGTCAAACAGTGTATTTACATGCAAGCAAATTAGGGTCAGAGTGGTTTTCTTTTTGAAAGGGAAGTGAACTTCATGACATTCAGATAAATATATTCATGGCGGCATAAACAGAGCCTGAATGCTGCGTCCCAAATCCTATACTCAACATGTGTGCTGTTTCAACATACTCTTGTGTGAATAAACAATAGTATTACACACACTGAGTACACACCGAGTACACACTAAGAGCCTTCTTGCCGGTTGGAGACGCGTATCCATGGTAACCTGTGTCAATCTTATCTGACCAAACGATGATGTATGAGAATCATAAAGTGTGAACTAACCTGAAAACACATGAGAGCTGGCGAAGTGGAAGCCATTGTCTGGTGTGAACGTTGTCGTTTCTACCGCATTGCATTGTGGTATATTGAGAGGTATCGTGTCTGCATACTGTAATACTATAAACTGCACTTTGCATATTTGTGTGCCATATTAAGGTGTCAGACATGTAAAAACATTTATTTTAGTCATACTGTCGAAAATATGGACGTAGTCTCTGTGAGGTATCCCGTAGGTTTCTGAGGAGCCATGCCCGGCGCACAACTAACCGCACACAACTTTCACAGCAATCAATCCGATAAAACATCTCACTCAAAACCACAAAATCATGTTAACGCCATTGTCAATGGAAGTCTGTACAGAACGTCGTGGCAATCCATTCAATAGTTGCTGGACGGAACAGTTAGAGACGATGACGGCGGAAGATGAAACATCGGAGGATCTACATCGTCGATCATCCTGTGGCCGTTAAGCACGAGTTTCTGTACCAACATGCTACAAACGTAGCAAACACACAGCGTGCATCGCAACATGGAGCAGAGCGTGAGGAATGTTGCTTCATGTCTATCGGGGGAATGAGTCTCCTGCAAACACCTTGAACAAACGACATCAATAATGCCGTGCATGAACAACATTGAGGCGTTGTTGCACTCGTGCAACTCTACCAAAGGTCAACTTCCATCATTTGAGTCATACTCTCAACACACACACACACACACACACACACACACACACACACACACACACACCACCAAAGAGGGAAGCCAGGCACTTTTCCCCACAAACGTCTAAATCAGCTGAAATGCCGTCCATCATGTGGAACAAAACGACTGCAACACAAAATCTGTGACAGCAGTTGGACAAAAATGTTGCACTCTGACACACACACACACACACACACACACCTGCAGGCCGGATAGGTGTGTTTCGCCCACACATGGGCAGTGTATGGCTTGATGAACAAAGATCTTATAGATGTAGTTTTAGTCTTATTGTGTGGTGGTGTATATCATGACGACTCACGCTTCTCGTACGTCTGGTCTCGTGGATATCTATTCACCGCGGTTTTTTACATGCTCTCACTTTGTTGAGGTCCCCCATAACAATCCACGGTAGCTTTAGCCATACATCAGATTATCCTTGAATATGGCCCAATGGTGTCATTGGTTACGTTACCTAAGCCTAAGCTGGCTCCACCGTAACCCCAAAAATACTGACCGTTTTCTAAAAGACTGAATCGCCATCCGACCGACAGCCGATGGATTCTGGGATTGTGTTTCTGACAACCATTTAAACTGCTAAATGCTCCGCTATCTTCACCAGCAAAGTTAAAAAAACACGTTGTCCGTCTTCCATCTGGTGCTGGACCGTAAAGTGTACAGCGGGTTTTAAGCCTTTTCACTGAAAACGGCTGGAAACAACGCTGACGAGAGCAGTGAGACTGATCCAAAACCGTGAAGTTACGAACTGCAAAAACAAAAACAATGAGCTGAAAGACGCTACAATGCTTTGGGGCTCATCACTACAAGTGATCCTTTTTACATACAAGTATCATGGGATCCACTGTTGCAGAAATGTTTAATAGGTCACTAATTAGGCGTCTTGTAGTTCTGGTAGATCAGAGCTTTACAGTTCTGGTAGCCAGAATTCCCAACACCGAGCCAAATAACCAACTGGGTCAGAGGTATTCATCAACAACTCCAATCAACCCCCATGGAAATGTTAATATTGTATTTTGGGGCTGCTTCTGATAACATATGTGACATGTTCTTCCGTGTTGGCTGCTGCTGTGCAGATCTTCTCCAGCCTCTCACATGATGCGCTGCGCTGCAGAGGTTTGTATGCAGCGTGCTGCAGCTCTGCTGGTGAGCTGCGAAGCACTAGAGGTGAGATAAGATAAGATAAGATAAGATAAGATAATCCTTTATTAGTCCCTCAGTGGGGAAATTACAGATAAGTACACTGCTGCAGTGAAACAACAGGCCTACTATTCCCTCTCCGGTTAGTGGTGTCCTGGACTGACCCCTCCAAAACATCCACTCACTGGAAGCTTCAAACCAACTCCTGAGACAACAAGAGGGGGGGGGGGGGGCGCTACTGATGAAGTAGTCTTTAATTAAACCTCAAGAACACTGAGGAGTAGAAGTGAAAGAAGAAGAAGAAGAGCAAAGTTAACGCAAAGTACGAGCAGGTAAGGAGACGAGAATATATGGGCTGAGAGCCGGAGGGGGGGGCGGTGACGGGGGAAGATGAAAGGGCGATGACAGACAGGTGAAGAGGCATTCGAGGTTCCACGGCGCGTTCTCACCTGGCTGGAGGCCTGCAGGATCTTGGAGCGGAAAGGCACGACGGCACACAGCACAGACAGGAACCAGAAGATGAAGAGGACCCCTGAGGACTGGACCCCGCGTAACCTCTCAAACTGGATCAGGAACGTGGCCAACAGCTGAGAGGGAGGAGGGAGGGGGGAGGGGGGGGGGGGGGGGGGAATGGGGTTGGCCAGAGGGAGAGGCTGAGTTAGATTAGCCCCGACAGAATCACTGAGGGCATGTAAGGTGAACCACGGTCTGACTGGGTTTCACGCCGACTTTTACAGCAAATAACATCAGCAAATAACGTTTGTTTATTTTGTAATGTGTGGGTATGTAGATCTTTTTAAACAAATATAATAAAATGAACATACCTATACAAGCAGTTGTGTCTCTAGTTGTGCCCTAATACGCTTTTACATTTGCTACCTAAAAAGGGAAAATGGAGGCGATGCTCGCAGCTAAAAACAATCAATTGTGGGTGGAGGAAGATCTTGTAAAGTTTAAGTGGCAGTGATATTCCAATTGATGTCCTGTTATAAAATGGTATGTATGACAAATTTTTGGCATATTAATTGCTAAAACAGTAAATAATGATGTTTATCGTAGTACATACTGTACAGAATTAGCCACTGTGAAGACTATTTGGATCAAATTAATTGAAAAAATATCCAATGGATTAATTTATGACAAAATGAATGATTGCAGCCCTGACATTCCCGTAGTGGCTTGAATATATACTTTAAAGTAATACTGTGAAATATCCAACATGTTGACCCCAAACAAGTTTTTTGAGTTAAAGACCGTTGACCGGGGGCAGCAAGAGCATTCGATAAAAAAAAAAAAACAGAACCACACATCTTCTTACAAAACCTGAAAAGAGGCAACTGTTCTCGGGCGGACATATCCTCACCATGGTCATGCCCAGAACCAGCGGGGTGACGAAGTAGATGGGCGGCTGGGTGTGACCCTGCCGGAGCTCGTGGAATGTGTAGAAGAGGTCGGTCCAACACACAATCCACAACAACAAGCCAAACACCTGAGAGCAGCAGAGAGAGAGAGGAAAGACAACACAGGGAAGTAAGGGAGATGATTAACTGGCCCGTAATCTAGCCAAGCATTGGAGGGGGGGGTGGGGGTTTGGCTTGTCCTGTGATCATTGTTCAGAAGTTAGTAATTACCATTTGCATTTAGAGTCAAATCTGACTAAGGAATCACTGTGTGTGTCCTTCATATATACGTATACATATAATGTGCATTCTCTCTACTGACCAGCAGGGGGCGACTCCTCTGGTTGTATAGAAGTCTATGAGAAAATTACTCTACTTCTCTCTTGATTTATTACCTCAGTAAACATTGTAAACATGAGTTTATGGTCTCAATCTCTAGTTTCAAGTCTTCTTCAATACAGCATGATGTTCATTTAGTAATTATTAAGGATTATCTTATCTTATCTTATGGTCCATTTAGAGTACAATGGACCATAAAGAGGAGTCAGCTTTAGGGCGGGGCTACTGTGATTGACAGGTCCTTGCCGCTATCGCAGCCGTATCCGGCGTCTCTACATCACTCCTCCCCCTCCTTCCAAATATGGTAACTTCCGTTCATCGGTTGCCGTATTCCAAGATGGCGACGGTGAAATTAAAACTAACCGTCTTGGAGCCACCAATGAAGTACTCGTCAACCAACTGTCCTCCTAACACAAGTGGACGGCGCCGAGTGACCGATATCAATCACACGCATCGGCCTTACCGTGCGCTTTGGAGTACACCGTGTTAAAAGAGAATCTCACCGTTTTGAACCTGTTCATGACGGACATCATGATGTAGCCTCGGTTGTTCCTCTTGAGGTAGAAGAGGTAGATGGGGCAGACGGCCCAAAGGTAGACGCACGGCAGCCATGACAGGACAGAGAGCTGGAAACACTCTGGGAGGTCGGGCCGATCTGTGTGCAGCGTCTGATTGGCTTCCTGCAGAGACACGGGAACAGCACATTAGCTTGCACGCTATCTGAACCTTCCCACCGACCAGCACAGATCACCACTCAGACACACGCCATCGACATTGCACACACGTTGCATCACCGCTCCTCCTACACCCCCACAAGAACTTCATTGGACCGGCTGTTTTCCTTGAAGTGATATCTGTAAACACGTTGACAGTATTTCCCCGTCTCTATAGTAAAGGGGGGGGGGGGGGGGGGGGGGGTTAAACATGTTGGAAATTCAAGTTTACAAGCTCTTAATAACCTTAAATTCAGAGACAACCAGCTTTAGCTGAGTGAAGCAAGTTAAAACGGGTCTTTATTCAAACTAGACTCAGATTCGGAGGCTGCGGGAGTGGGCCAGGAAATACCAAACGTAAAATTCAATCCCGCTTTTGAGGAATGAGACCATGTGACGTACTGAAGTGCATACAGAGCTTCACAACTGTGATACTGTGTTCTCTTCCTGAATGAATCAGATCAGAGACCTATTGCAGCTGTTAATCAGGTATATTAAAGCTACTAGGAGGACTTCATTAGTAATGTTTTCCACACCGGAGTCCATTTAGAAACCTTTTATTTTACGACAGTCTGCCCCGCACGGTCCTGGTTCTGGTTCTGCCGTACACTAGAATCAAAAGCATGCAGGGACCTGAAAACACGGGCTTGGGTTCACCAAGGCAAGAAACTCGAGCTCTACGTGTGGCGATATGGTAATGTTGAACTTTTCCACGAGGTTGTATGAAAACAGTATGATTCATTTATTCTGCTGCAGAGAGACAATGACCGAGTGATGCAGAGGACATCCGGAGGAGAAAGGTAAAGTAAACACAGTGACACAGCGGTTCCCGTGGGCCCCTGGACAAGCGCCGACTCGGGCCCACCCACAGATGGAACCAAGATAAACACAGCTGCGAGATACACTGGCACACCCACCTGCATGAATCACGCGTGTAAGGCCAAGTGTTTGAAAGTGTTGTAGTGGTGAGGAGGTGATGGATGATGCTCCTGCTGGTGTGTGTGTGTGTGTGTGTGTGTGTGTAGGGGCAGCTGTGAAACGCCCATCTCTCCATCAGTAGTTCTGTCCGTTCTGGCTCACTGGTGGTTTCATTACTCTTCTTGACAGGAAAGATTGAACAGAGCACGAGCAAAAAGCTTCGCTTATTTTCTTTTCTTTTTGACTCAGATTTGAATTTCACATCGTTTTAAAAATCTTCTGGATTTTCTGGCTTTATATATCTATTTTTGTCCATGACTTTTCCAGGTTTTTCCATGACTGTATATGAACCGTGCACCAAACACATCCCTATCTCACGCCACATGGAAAAGTAAATGTCACATTTAAAGGCATTCAGATATCTCCCCCTGCACACCGGGGAAAAGGCAGCGAGCAAATATCATGTTTACTAACTGACCGTACCAGACGAGGAGTTTGAGTTCACACACACTGAATGTAAACAGGACGGGGTTTAATTAGTTTCTGCTACGGTGGCACATTCATGTGAGCAAATACGACAAGGGGGAAACTTTTCACACATTTGATAGCGGATATTAACGCTCTTCTGAAGGTGAAAACGGGAGATTGTTTCCTTGGACGAGGGGAGAAAATAAAGGCTCCTCTGGTTGTTATGAAAGAATGTGGTCACTCCCTTTTAGTTTTTAATGATTCACCTGATACAGAGTCGGTTTTCTGCACAGAAGGACTTGTGGAGGCGTGACAAAGTTAACGATCAATTACGATTCACAGAATTGTTGATAACGAAATATCTTGAACTCCAACACGTTTCATAAGCATTAATAGTCCAGAGCTCACCGTGAGGAGCGTATCAAATAGAAGCTATTAAATGGTGACAAAGGCATCAGAAATTATTATCATTCATAACCAAAACATTTTCTGATGATAATCATGAAAACGGAGAGAAAAGCTGCTCCTAACACACTCTTACGAAATGCATAATGGCTGCCCTTCATTCCACTCCACAGACTTCCAGGCTGTTATCACTACACTTGAAACCTGAAACCCGAAACTTCAACAAAAGGTGAGATAAAAAGAAAAGGAGTGAGGCGCTGTGCTGTTACAGCCAGCCGCTTCAGTGGGTCGGGTTCAGACCGCACAATCAAAGCACAGGGAGCCTGAAACCAGTCCTTAGACGATGAGTGCCACCCCCCCCGCCCCCGTGAGTTTCTTCACTCGTGGGATTGTTGCGTAGCACCGAGCTATTATCAACGGACGGTTTCAGAGCCACAGGGATCTATTGCTAAAGCCCGACTTCAAAAACAAACAGAAACCTGCTCCAGTCTGCGGTGCTCCAATAAAGGCCGTGTGGCAGATGATGGCATGAAAGCAGAGTAGAAGTGTGTGTGCACGATCATGGAGTTTTTCTATAACGCATTAAAGTAAACTTGTGCAAATAAACACTTGTCACTGAAAGAGTTTTTTGTATTTCTCAATAGATCAAGTTATACAAACAAAAATGCTGCCTGTTATACATCAACAGAATTGGTCGGCTGTTATTTCTCAGAAAGTTGCCACTGGCCAGGAGCGATGCGGCACCGTGCACCGCTTTGACCTGAACTTTTAGTTCTATTTATTCCCCGTCGCTCGCTTTGAAGGCGCCCAAGAGATATGAAGTGACTCTCTCCGGACGATGAGTAATCGCCGTACCCGCTTCACAGTAAAAGCATTCCTGAGGCCGAGTGATGGAAAGCTTTTACCGTGAAGACGCAGGAAGTTTACGTTAGCAGTACATTACATTACGGTCTGCTCATGCTAAACATCCAAAGCTGTGTTTCGTGGCTCGTTATGGCAACCGCATCTGAACGCGAGCATCCCACACACTCGACACTGTCAACACAACCCTCTGTAGCGTGTTATATGGTTGTCTACAGTCTGCATAATACATTACATTACAGTCATTTAGCAGACGCTTTTATCCAAAGCGACTTACAATTCAGATTCGATCACATTTCTACACTGTAGGCGCAGCTACGGGAGCAATCTTTGGGGTTAAGCGTCTTGCTCAAAGACACATCGACGTGCAATTAGCGGAGCCGGAACCGGGCACCGAACCGCCGATCCTCTGATTGAAGTACGGCCCTGCTATCCACTTAGCCACAGTCGCCCATACCACGGTACCACATCGCAGCTCTGAAGCGGCCAGAGGGAAGCAGACCAGCAGTCTGAAATCTGCAAGAAGAGGAACAACCCTCCAAACCACAACACTCCCTGCAGCACTCTACAAATATATTTCACGATCGGGGCAGGCCCCAAAGCCTGGCTCTGTTGATCCGTCACAGAACGGAGAGAAAACAGACGGTTTCTCTCTACGTTACGCTTTGAAATCAACCCGATTCGTCCAGACACAAGTCCGCCAGAGACGGCAGATTTAGCTCGAGCTAATTAACAGGACATTAAGCTGGAGAGACACTGCTGTGACATGCCGTCAGTCAGAGCGGGGTTGAGTTAATCATTTCTTCACAACAGAAACTTCCTTGAGCAATATCATTACATTACAGTCATTTAGCAGACGCTTTTATCCAAAGCGACTTACAATAAGTGTATTCAACATTAGTCACCAGAAGTAATAAGTGCATGTCCTTTCCTCAAACAAGCATCTAAGAGCATAACCCAGCGCCAACGCACAGTGCAGAAACAAACGAACGCTAGCACCAGACTCTCAAACTGGATGTGAGCTCCTACAGGGAGCCGGTGTAGAGAACGGAGAAGCAAGTTGTGTGGGAGAACTTGGGGCGATATCCAATCAAATATGATAATAAACATAATTCATGGCTCAATAGCTTTACAAATATACATTTAAAAAGACAGCTGATGCTAAAATAAAGAAGTGAAATTAAAAAAACAATCTGACCATTAAGAATAATTAAAAATGAGAGAATTAGTTGTCAGCTTTGTTTTTTAAATACCTTTATCTTTGAAGATGTGGGGCACCATCATGACATACAGTAAATAGCAAACAAGGAAAAGTAAAAGCATTGTACAAGAACACACAGAATTAAGTCTTGTTTTTCAATAAAACGCTGGGGAAAGAGACGATTTCAAAGAGAAGCACAGAGAAGGCTTCACAATATGCATTTCCAGAATATATCCAGGATGATCGCGCCCTCTGCTCAGAAGGTGTAAGATAAGATAAGATAAGATAAGATAAGATAAGATAAAATAAGATAATCCTTTATTAGTCCCTCAGTGGGGAAATTACAGGATTACAGCAGCATCGCTCACAAGTAATAAAATGAAATGAAGATAAAAAATCAAGTAGTACAATAAACTAAACAGTAAACAGTAAACAGTAATAGAAAATATGACAGTAAAGAAGAATACAAAATATACCAGTATATACAGACAAAAATGTAAAATGTAAGATAATACTTAAACGTATTGGATATTGCACGGGATTGACAGTAAAGAAGAATATTAAATATACCAGTATATATATATATATCTACAGACGGAGTAAAGTGTAAAATGTAAGGTATACGGAGCAACAGTCCCGCCCTGAACAGGCTGTGTTTAATTAAAGGGGCTCATGACTCGCTCCAAAAAATGAAGAAAATCAGAAGCGATAGCGCGAGAGTCAATGGAGCACCGCCGGATGGTTGTCGTACCCTGGTCTGAGCTGGCCGACACTACGCTGATTGGCCGGTCTGTGTTGGAGGGGCGGGACCTAGCGAAGGGTCAGTTAATGCCATGTCAATCTGTACCAGCTTGTGGAGTCTAAGTCAGTCACAGTCAGCCAACACACCTCTAAAAGTAGTGCAGGTGGTGTGGGGTGCTTTCTAGTGTATTCAGAGGTTTGAGAGAATAAATGGCTGCAGGATGTCCATCTGTTCCCTGTTACACTGACGAGCTGTCTGGTTAAGGCCGACGACAGTAAAGACAGGAATCGCTGCTGTTCGCTTGCACTCCGACATGGAAAACATTAGCCGTGTTATTCATGTATCCGTGTTCTTCACAGTTTACCGGACGCTCACGGATTCCTTGAATGCAGACAGAGACATTCCTATCCGTGCGCTTTAGTCGTACTTGAAAGTGAAAACCAATAAAACTGTTGCAGAAAACACAGGAAGTGACTGAGACAGGAAGGATAAGAAATCACAGGCCGGCCTGCAGTCAGATATGGATAACTCCATGAATTAACATTATCATGTTTTGGGAAAAACGATAAGAGAGAAGCAGACAGAAGGGTGAACAATATGCGTTTGAAGGATATATCCAGGATGCCAAACGTATTCATCAGCAAATCAAGTTAAAACGATAAAGATAGGAGCTAAAGCTACAGATCACCGTGTAAAAGTGAACCTCCGCATCACCTGGAGATCCAGACAAGAAAACAGAATTAAGGAACATCACTGTTTCTGTAAAGCAGATGCAATGATTGTGAGATGTTTCTAACTGAGACGAAATTTGGGATCAAAGAAATGACAAATGACTCATCAAGCCAAACGTAGATAAGAAAATGCTGAATTTACTTTGTGGAGTCATTATCATTGCTGTTATTATTTCCCTGCAGTCGTTCACAGTGCGAAAAAAACCCTCAACAGATGCACGCTGACTACTGGGAAGCAGCGAACTTTCCCACCAAACGCCCCTCCATGTCGTCGTGACTTTCACTTCTTCAATTTCCATTCAGCCTACAGCAGCGAAACCTTGACTAGGGAGGACATGAAATATGTCCAGACTTGTGCAACACCTTACAGTTTACACCGAGCTCTCCATCAGCACACGGGTAACCCGAGCCGCCGCTGACAGTCTGAATTAACGGCTGCTGATGAATGGGTTTGGGATCATGTCTGTTGCCGCTACGCCTCCTTGTGAATACGCTCCTCGTAGCGTTTGTAACTGGAGCACACGGTCAATTCATGCGTTAGTTTCTCCAAATGAACGGGTGAGTTCACATCAACACTGGGGTGTTTTTTTTGGTCATTAAACATTTTTGGGGCTTAGGGAAACCATATCACCAAAAGGTCCACTCGAAGCTCTTGATTATATCTCATGATCTTCCAACACAAATGAAGTCTGCCCAATTGTCATAGAACTGCGTTTACATTTTTGATGATTAAATCAAATCCAGTTATTAATGCTATTCAAGGCTGACCTTTTTTTATTTTGGACTTTATGACCAGGCACAGTCAGACTCACGCAACATGTAAATCATGTCCCACATGCCAGTCACAGAATCCAGCTATAACACGCTCCAACATTTGCATGCCATCCCCGCCACAGTCTGCTGTTGTTGCTCCAATGAGTGACACATTAACCCACCCTGCACAACTGAAATGATTTGCAGCCAAAAAGAATACGCACGTTCGTTGTCAACACTCGATGACGGCCTCAGAGCGAGGCTCTCGGCGTTATCGGGGTTTTGCACCTGGCGTCAGCAGAGGGGTATTCAGTTGGTGGCAATCTGCCACCACACTGCTAGATGCCACCAACTCACTACACACTGCCCCAAGTCGTCAGATGTAGCAATAACGAAAACAATATTTAATTGCAGTCCTAATCTGGTAGCCTATTAGATAGGGTTTACAATTCAATTGGAACACATTGTTATTCTGTTGCACAGGAATCAATGTTTCAGACTTCAGACTTTTAGTGGCACGCTGACACAAAAGATTGAGATTGCAAATCAAGTCCTTGGTCTGAAGCCTTCGTGTTTAAACCGACTCGCACAGAACATGCGTTTTTGAGTGCTGGGGGGATTACAACTGCCTCCGGTTTGTTTGAAGTGGTCGTAAACAGCAGCAACCAGTTTAGATCACCTCAGACCACCTCAAAAACAAGCCGGCCCTCAGACCATATCCACACTAATCCAGTCTTCCTACGTTTACACTGAGCAGCCACACCACGCCGGAGTTTTGGGGCGCCCTAAACGGAGGAACCTGAGAACTCCGCCGAGGTTGGAGCTATTTGAGAACTCCGGGGTTTCGGTTCGGTTCAGTGTAATATCCAGCGAGAGGAAAAATCAGGTGCACATTCTTAACCCTTTACGAAACCACAACGAGCCTCAAAAGCTCCCGAGTTTGGCTTCTTCGTGGATACAGCATTCCACACGAGACAGTTAATGGGATCTGTCCCAGGCAAACCCCCGGAGCAGCAGTGGTGCCTCAGCCCGGTGCTTCCGACAAGCACGGCGGTTTGTGTCGTTACACTGATTAAGCCTGCAGACCTAACCTCCAACAAAAACCTGCCAAAAGCAATATGGCACGAAGCATGGAAGCCCCACAGCTGCAGACATGTGACATGGCCTACAACCAAAGCGTCTGACTGAGGGTGGGCTTTCAC